>BSBK01007177.1:297500-811148 GCA_027943335.1 Chamaecyparis obtusa | reverse complement strand
TTAAAGAGGACTATGATTTCTTTTTCCATACGACGGATTGCATGGATTGGCTATGAGGACTATTTTGGAACACTAACTCCCTCCTAAAAGTTGGGTATTTTTCTTGGTTAGTTGTTCATGATAGGATCCTCCTCAAGTATAGGTTTGATAAATGGGCATCACTATTGGTTTTACTTATTTTTTATGTGGAAACCTCTTGGAATCCATTGATTATCTTTTCATTTATTTCCGTATTACTTATGATTGTTGGTATTGGCTCTTCTCTAAACTTGTATTATCTTTGGTTTTATGTTCGAATAGGATGTTGAAATTCAATTTTATTCTTGGCCTTTTTTATTCATTTCCACCTGTCATGCCCAAAAATTGAGCAAAACACAACTACAAAATTTTTCTACAACCTACTGTTAAACTATAAGAACACATACATACGCAACTGAGTTTGCTAAAGTAAAAAAAAAACAATATGGCATAAGCGTTCTATGAACACACAAAGACGATGCAGAAGGAAAAAGACTAATCAATTTACTTAGGTGTTTTAAAATGTCACCGAGGTCCAACAGATGATGGGTTGACCAAGTTTGACTAAGTTTGACCCAAAGTCAAACTTCACAAAATTGCTTCCAAATAAACCTTAATGATTCCCTAAGTCACTAGCTTCGATTGGCACGCAAAATGAGGTAGTTTGACTAAAGTCAACCATAGTTGACCTAAAAGTCAACCATGCATTAATAAACATGTAAAAGGGTTATAAAGGTACTAAACTCAATATAGAAAGCCTAAGTACTCAAATCAAGAAGTATTACCTAAGTTTGACTAATGGTTGACCAAAAGTCAACCATGCCTAATTTTGGTCAACGAGTTAAAAAATGGCATAGAAAACTCTATATTTAATGATAAGAAGTTGTCTATGAATTTAATGATAAAATTCCGTTCAATTTAAAATTATAAGGTTTGCTAAAATTTTCTACTATGAATATTCATTTAAATAGGTTTAGTTAATTAACCTTTAACTATTTAATTAAATAATCTAATAAGTCAAATAACAAGTATAAGGCAAATCTCCAAATATTTTCCCCTAGCATACACTTGATAAAAGGATCAAATAAATTACCAACATTAACCTTATTTCTAAAATTCATTATCTAATTCCTTTAATTAATAAAAATTAATTAAATTAATTTCTATATTAAAGATTTATTCAATTGAGAAAAAAATTTAAAATAACCAATTCTAACAAATCTTGAACTTTTTTAGAAAGTCCTAGAAGTTTCCAACTTTTAGAATTTTCTACATTAGTCTACAAAAACATCTAATAAATAATTAAATGAAATTCAAAATACAACTACTAGATTACAGGTCAAACAAACACACTATGGTTATGAATTTATTTTACTTGAAGTCCATAAGATAATTTAATATTTTGTGTTAAAATTTCTTATTTAATTAAATTTAATAAAATAGCCTCCAGCTAATTTAACTAAACTATCAAATCAATTAAGTTTGACAACTTTAAACCAATCTCTAAAATTGAAGTTGTGAATCTATAATTTTATAATTCAACTATATATCTTAATCTAAATTATAGATTCACAACTTCAATTTTAGAGATTATATATCTATAATCTACATAATTAGTTTAGAAATTATTTACCAAAGATTGAATAACTAAAGTTAATCACCATAGTAAAGTCTCTTAAATTAATATCCAATTATCTTATTATTAACAAATTTGAGTAAATCAAATATTCACTAAAGTAAAAATCCAACTTGACAATTTAATATATTTAAATATTCTAACCAACTCCTATCTAAAAAAAAGTCTTACTTCTAGAATTTCTTAGTGAATTCAAACTTCTAGATTCAAATTTACTAAGTCAATAAAACACACTATACTAATTACTTAATTTTTTCATACAATTATATAATAAGCAATCAAATTTAGAATCATCTAGATTAAATTATTGGAGTCAAACAAATACATTATAAACTAAAACCTATGAAGTTTGAAATCCATATATTATTTTAATCATTTAAATCTTAAGACTTATCCCTATAAATACTCCCAAACATGAGAGGTGAAAATTGAGTTAAAAACCCATAAAGATTTCTTAGTATATTGTTTAGATTTAAATTATTTTCCAGTAAAATATATGGCTAATCTTTTATTATTTTATGTCTATCTATAAAATAAAGTTCTTAACGATTAGTCTCTGTTATATGTATTTTTATAATCTATTTACAGATCTAATAACAACTATTTTGTTAACAGTTATTATTATAATGCAATTTTTATTTCTTTGTTATACAAACACAAATATTTATTTATTAAATAAATATCCCTGCGTTTATTTATTTTTGCAGGGCCGAAGGCCGACTGGACATGCTGCAAGGAAGAGGGTAGAGCGGAGATCTACCAGCGGCTGCTCACGGCTGTTGCTCATAGGGACCGAGCCGCTCCTCACCGTGCCCTCCGCACAGCCACTACGCGATGGCCCAGGAAGAGAAAAGAGAGAGCGGGGGTCGGATGGGGTTTGGGCTTTGGCCCGCCCATTCGGCCCTCTAAATTTTTATATATTTTTTTTTAAAAAGAAATTTCATTTTACTAGATTTTTTTGTTTTATTAATAAATATTAATAAACATAAAGTATTAAAAGTTCTGATATTATATATTTATATATTTTAATATTATTTCTTTGTTTTAAAATATTAAAATATCAGATTTAAAATATTATTAAATATAAATTATATATTTATATTTATATAAACACGCATGTTTATACAAGTATATAAATATTTTTTTTATAAATAATTACTAAACTATCAAATTCCTCCTTTATAGTATTAACTTTAAAATTAAAAGAAAAGGATTTAATAAATAATTAATTTATATATACTGACCTCTAATGTATTAATTTCACTAAACACTCAAATATTTGTTTCTTTCATTTGTTTTATTTATTTATAGTCTATTAGTTTGACAATATAGAATACTAGGTTATATATATTATATATATATATATATATATTATATATATATATATATATATATATATATATATATATATATATATATATATATATATATATATATATATATATATATTACAAAAGTATCATTAAACCCAATATTTCTATCTAATGTTTTGAATGAAGAAATATTCCATAAATTATTTCTTAAATTCATTTAAAACTATGAACTTAAAATGAATTAAATTACTCTTTATATAATATTAAGAATATAAACCTT
The DNA here is from genome assembly GCA_027943335.1 of Chamaecyparis obtusa. Classification (NCBI taxonomy): domain Eukaryota; kingdom Viridiplantae; phylum Streptophyta; class Pinopsida; order Cupressales; family Cupressaceae; genus Chamaecyparis; species Chamaecyparis obtusa. Next base: position 807,901 of record BSBK01007177.1, on the reverse strand, counting down.
TAAAGTTTATCAAATTAAATTCTACATACTTCCAAGTTTACAATTTAAATTTAATAACTTGATATACCAAAAGAACAATTAAATAACATTTAAAAGTAATTACTCTTTAATCCATCATTTAAGATAAATAAACATTAAATCAACTACTCATATATGAATTACAACTAAATTAGGATAATAGTTTTAATGAAAGAACTAATTTTAAGAGAACATATATTTAACCTTTTTTCCAACTTTATTAATGTAACAAACTTGCATAATTTACAACTTAAATTGAAATACAAATTTATAACATTGATTTAAGTAAAAATTCTTCTTTCACTTTACAAGAAAATGTCAGGGAAGTATCATATATATTTTCATATTTTCCTATGATAACAAATTAAAATGATAAAGGAGCAAATGTATTTCCATTTGGTAGGTGGTTAATTATCTTTCCAAAAATGCATAAGGCTGCGAGAGGGAGTTGAACACTCGACCTCTGAAGCTGGCCTTTTTCCTACTTATCTACCCTCCTACCCCCTAACCAATTAATCTATATGTTTTTTTCAAGAGGATTAGGAGAAGATATTTATTTATTTTCGTTTTCATGTGTAGGTGAGAAATTAAGTCTGTTGGGTATCCTAAAATTTTTCGATGTTTGAAGTCAAATTCATGGTTTAGGTCTCCATGCCAGTGTTTCTCCTGGACTAGGGTTTGTAAAGTGTCGTGAAAATGGTCTTGACATGTTCAGGAAAACCCTTACCCTAGGTTTTGTCTTCCAAAATGTTTCCTTTCATTTCCAAACTTCATGTGGCTTTCTTGTTTCTTTTTCTTGGTTACCTTTAAATCACTTAAGTTGCTATTTGTGCACATGCGTATTTGCCCCTAGTGTTCACTGAATCGGGAAATGTATTATCAAAGGTCAAAACCACTTAGCGATTCGGCGAATGAGTCATGTTCATGTTCATTATTAATATCAGTCGCCAGTTCTCTAGATCCTCCAACGGTTATTCCAAACATCCAGCGAATTGGCGAATGCATTAAAGCCAAGCATCTAACCCTTTGTTCGCTAAGTCTCCAAGTGTTTCGGCGGTTTCATTTTCTTTTCCGAGAACTAGCGAATGACGGTTATCTCCAGTTCTCGCAATACTTGGCGGTCTTTTGAAGCAATCTAGCGATTCAGCGAATGCTCTTTGTTCGCTTGTTCTCAGAATCTGGCGGTCAAGGGTTGTGATATTTAGAGAATTAGCGAATACCGTGGATTGCTTTCAAGATCAACGGCCCTGTTTTAATCTCAAGATATCTGTGGGTCCTGCATATTTGATCTGGCGAATGAGCGACTAAATGAAAATAATGCTATCCTCTAAATTTGGCGGTTCTGATGGTTTGCCTAAAAGGTTTTCAGCGGAGATAAGTTTTCTTTGTTCGCTGATTCTCGGAATAAGTTGGTGATATGCTAAACCATTCAGCGATTCAGCGAAGCCTTTGGTCGCTAGTTCTCTTAATAAAAAGGTAAAGGTTAAAGCAATCTGGCGAATAAGCGAATCAATGGATGATAAGTGGTAAGGCTTCAGTTGCTTATTCTCGAAATGAAATTGTCATTGATATAGAGTATTTGGAGAGCTAGCGAATGGCTTTGTTCGCTGATTCTCGGAATAAAATGGTCAAGGGTTTTGTTATTCAGAGAACTAGCGATAGCCATCGATTGATGAAGATCAACGGTCAATCTGGAATCCTGGTATAAAGTGATGATTAAGTTAAATGATTTAGCGACTCAGCGAAGCCAGTGTTCGCCAGTTCTCCAGACAGTCAAGCGGTTAAGTATATCTTTCAGCGAATGCGCGAACCCTTTGTTCGCTAGATCTCCAGGAAAATTGACCGTCAGTCATAACATTAAGAGAATGGGAGATGGTTTTATTCGCTAGTTCGCCAAATGGTAATTGCAGGTTAACTGTGTAAGTGGGAACCCTTTGTTCGCTGATTCGCGAAATGCTTGGATGGTTAAGGATAGGATTCTGAGAACCCGCGAAGCTAATAGTCGCTAGTTCTCCAGATGTGAACCAGGGTCAAACAAAGATTCAGAGAACTAGCGAAGCCAGCAGTCGCCAGTTCTCCGGTTGATAGCTAGGGTTAGCATTCTATTCAGCGATTAAGAGAAGCCATCAGTCGCTGGTTCGCTAAATGAGCTCAGATGAAAAAGGTCATAAAGGAAAAAGAAAAAAGGACCGTTGCCACATAGATAAAGTACTTTGTTGATATGGACATAAAACTAGTAAGCCATCAAATCAGCTTCAAGAAGAAAGATTGCATGACGCAAACAGTTTAAAAGTACAGAATCCTGATCATTCCCTCTTCACCTTGTTTTCAAGTAGTTTAATCTATCTATCAACATCCGGACATAGCGAGCTTGAAATTTGAAATCTGGGGGTACATGAAATTGAATATGGGATCCATTAAGGAGATTTGCATTAACTGTGGTAGTTGCACACCTTGGATTCATATCGATAAATAAGTTGAAGCTCGTTGTTATTTGTTCAAGTTTCAGTCATTGAGAGTTTCTGTCTATCCAGAGCATTTCCGAGCATAAAAGCATTTGAGATATAGAGAATTGAAGGTGTTCCTGTAGCAAAGATGAGTCAACCTGAGAAGAGTGCAGCGTCTTCTAGTGGTGAAGCCAAGTCCAAAGCTGGTGAGGACAAGAATAAGCCTAATTTTTCAGATGAATTCCTGAAACTGTTGCCGGGCTCCAGTCAGAACAAGAGGGCTGCTGATGACGTGTTTCAAGATCTTTTGGAATGGTGTAGAGACCCAATCACTCCGGAATTCACAGGTTACACCATTTTCAATTTCTTTTACGGCAATAGAAATAAGCATGTTCCTGTATGTAATGGTTGGGTGCTAGGACTAGGAAAGATGGTTGTCCCTGACGTTTTCCTAGATATTGATTTAATTGTTGCCCTAGCCAGAAGATATGACCCTATCTCAAGGACAATCAGAAAAGAAGACCAATCACCCTTAGTTACTCTTGATAGGGGATCCTTTATGAAAGCTTTTGGTCTTTACACGTCCTTTTCCACTGAGATTGATTTGAACAAAGAAAAGGCAAGATACAGAAGCAATGTAGGGTCAGTAAAAGACCAATTGGTTAAGCATATGCCAAAATAGGACAAATATATAGCCCTGCTAACATGAATGCCCCATACCAGTTCAAATCCCTTCATCATTATATGAGATATACTTGTTATGCATTATGTAGAGTTTTGGGAATGGATGGGAATGCAGAATTTTTACCAGCTGACTTGCTGATGATCATCCTGGATATTCAAAATCCTTTGGTAAACACTGATTATGATTACATCCAGTATGTGATCGATAGGATGCATCAGGGGCTAATGTCTGTCCAGGAAAGTAAAAGCCCTATTGAGTTCATGCATTATTCTCTATTAATGCATTTGATTCTATTTTTCAACATCAACAGTTTTGATGCAAACATGTTGAAACCAAGGTTCAGTTTCAAGGATCAGCACAACCCAGTGCAGTTGTGGGTGAGAATATGGAATTCTACATCTAATGAGGCAGATTTTTGTGTTTTTCAGAATTTCATTGTTTATCCTATTATCAGGATGTTGGGTATAAATGTCACTAGGTTATCTCCTAGAGTCCTCAGGCTTTTAAGACCACTGCAGTATGTGGATAAGTGGGATGGAAGTCACAATTGGGGTGATTTCTACTTGGGAGATAATTCCACAATTATCAGAGTTTATGGCTGTCCCCAACCCCCACATTTATTACCAAAATATGTGCCTCCGAGGTTGGCTTGTTTGGAATTTGTTTGGCAGCTTATGTGTACAGATAAAGAGCTCCTGGCCCCTCACAGAAAGGGTACATTCACACCTAGGCAATTCAAGGTAGGTGATTTCCTGATAGGAAAGAGGGCTTTTCCTCAAATCAGTGCCTGGCTACAACAATTCAAAATGGTTACTGGTGCTTGTAGGCACATAGATCCTGAGGATTTCATCAAGACTGCCAGGATGACTTACATCCCAAACATTGGTGTGATTAAAGAGCATGAAGGTTTGGATGAAAAAGATGTGATCAGAAACATCTTAGATGAAGATGAAGTTAAAAGGAGATGGTACAGATTCTTTGATTTAGTAGATTTGTCCAACCAGTTGAAGGCATCTCAGATTCCTTTTGAGGGTTTTTTCCCTGATCTTCCTTATTTGAAGAGGATTGATGGGATGATTAAAAAGTATGACACCTTGGCAAATCAATTGGAAGGCTTGATTGATCAGAATGAGCCAGAGAAGAAGAAGAAGAAAGATTATTCATCGTCTGATGAGGAAGAATTCACTGATGAGTCACAAGAAGAAGATAGTCCTCCACAGGTTGAGAGACCACCAGTTGTTGATCTTACTCAAGATCAACCAGAAATGCAGGATATCTCAGAGCCACCATTGAAAAGACAGAGGCTTGAGGAAGGTGAACCTTCAAGGCATGTGAGGCAAAGAAGGGAAATTGACAGAGCATCTGCTCTTGTACCAGGTGATAGGCCATATCATCATCAATTAAGGAAAGCAATAAGAGCAGGCAAGAAGATAGCCACTGAGCAAGAAGACAGAGAAAAATCCTTATGGTTAGAGAAGGATATCAAAGAAGTCTATCAAGAGAAATTCTTGAGTGATGATCAGTTCATTAAGACTGATGAGTTCAAGAGTTTTCTCATTTGGAACAAGCAGCAAGAAGTGAAGAAAGCTCTACCTGAAGGTATGGAGCCAAGTGAAGAAACTTTGAGAGCTCTTGCTTCATATGATCCTAGCCTTGATCCCATCACAGTGGACAAAGCCAGAGATTTGGTTAAATCAAGTGGAATGTTGTTAACCCCAGGATGGGATCTGACTTCTGCATTCCTCATTGATCAACTGAGAAAGCAACCAGAGGGTAGCCTCTCATATGAAGTTCACATTGGTGACATGATTAGAGGAAGTGGCTATGACCCTAAGTCCCAGGCTGTTGCAATGTGGTCCATGGCTCCCAAAACTCAGAAGCCATCTCTATTGAGTATAGAGGATAAGATGGAAGGGAATAAGATTATATGGACTGTACAAAATACAATAGACCTTGAGGTCTCCAAGGCAGTAACTCATTGGGCTAATCTAAATGAAGCCAAGACAGCTCAGCTGTCAGAAAGATATGCCAAATTGTTTGAGAGTTCAAGCATGGTAGCCAAGGACAGAGATCTGAAAATGATGAGGATCAAACAGTTGGAAGATGAGCTGGCAGAAATAAATGCCAAACTTGAGGAAGCCTCAAAAATAATTCCTCCTCCTCCTTTGCAAGTTGAGGTACCTATTCAGGTAAATTTGGAGGCAATTGAGGGACCTGCTGAAGACTTGGAAAAGGTAAAATTGGATGCATCCCTGGACACTATAGCCAAAATAGTGCAGTACAGGCGGGACAAAATAAAGGACAGGATGGATGCAGTTCATAAATCAGTCAGCCTGTTACATCAGACCAATCAAAAGGTGAATGACTATTTGGCCACCTTGGAACCACTCTATAGTATTTGGTCTGGGAGGAATTTATTGTTTGATAAGCTTGACAGTTTACAAGAACACAGGCCTGATATCCCAAACGTAGTAACTGATGTGTTTGAAAGGATTGGCCTGATAAGTGCAGCGTCAAAGTTTTTTAAAGGAAAATCAAACCAAATAAAGGCTAAGTTAGCCATGTTTGATAAAGATTACAGCAAGTATCTGCCCCCAGTATATGATGACAATGGAAATGTGGTTAAGCTGGAAGATTGGAAGCTGTCAATGGGTCATTTGGTCATCAATCAAGATGCCTTCCTAAAAGACAATAAGGCTTTGGACGTAGAAGGAACTAACAATATAATTGATAGTTTATTCAAAGTTGAAAGTGATTGTATCAAGTTTATATCAGAAGTTAAAAATGTAACTGATTCTACATGGGAACGGCAAGTCAACTTGTTACAGGAGCTGCAGAGCTACAATTGGCCATCTGATGATGATGTGGCAGCTTGGAAAAAGCTAATCACAAAGAAGAAGAAGAAACCGGTCATCCAGCTGACGGAGGAGGAAGAAGATTAGATCGCACTTGGCACCTGATCCAGAATTTGAGGGAGAGCGTGTTCAAACAGAGAATGATGTAAGTTAGCCTGTAATGGCGGTCATCATTCATATGACAAACTTGGTAACTGCTCTGAAAATATCTACAAACAAAGGTGCCAGCTGCGGAAGTCGTTCAGAACTGAAAATACGCCTTGCTGTCTTTGATTAAATATCTTTCTGTTTGTATTTTCTTTTGTTTTCTAGCGCAATTTTCTATCAGCCATCCAAAGCTTGTTGCATCCTTTCAAGGATTCCAGGATGGTTGATTAGTATAAATAGTCGGTTCCTATTGTTGATCGAGGTTGGAAAATATTTTGTAAAGGAGAGGTCTGAAATATAGAACCTGATTTTCTGTGAAATCAAGGAAAATTGTACGAATGCATTTTGTCAATTAATACAAATACACTGGAGTTCTGTTACTACAATCTGATTGTCTTTGCATGTGGAATGTTTTAGTTTCTTTATGCATTTAAATTGTAAGACAGTTTAAATACATCTTTCACAAGGTGAATGTAGGGGTTGAGCTTAAGTATCTTTCAAGGAAAGAGTAGAATCTTAGGGGAGGTCTCTGGGAATTGAATATTTATATGTAGATTTGATGACAGGTTTAGGAATGGAAACAATGATATGTTAGGCACGTTATTGGAGTTTCATTGTATTCATTTTAATAGATATATGTGAGGGTAGAGTTCGACTCTGATGCCCAGCGGATAAGGGACTGGTTTTAGATCCACTTACATTCGTTTACCATCCAGATATATAATTGATTAAAATTTTACTTTATATGCATAATTTCCAGACTTGAGTCATATTATGACAAGTTCATAAATATGTATTTCAGTTCTTTGTAGAAGCAATAAACGAGGTTAACCCTTCCCTGAGTTTAACTCTAAAAGGAAGAAGGATGAATATCCTTAAGCCATTGTATCGTGTTGCTATTTTTATAGTCTATATCATGATGTTGTGTATCAGGATGATTTGGGCTATACTCAGAGTTTTAGCCACTTATTGATTTGGATTTTGAAGGCAGTAACAGAGCAGTGAAAGAGCTAGTTTTCAATTCAGAGCTCAGCTGATTGTTGAATTGATAGAGGTACACCCGCCTGAGTATATATTACTCGAAGTGAAGAAGGTTTTAACCTTAATACCTTAGTAGTTTGTAACTTGCTAGGTTACAGCCATTGGGATTATTTGAGTATTTGATTAATCTGCAGGTTCAAACACTAACAAAATTGGCGACTCTGCTGGGGATTTATTTTGATAGCCTGCAATAGGTTAGTGCAAATCTTGTCTATTGTATGTTTGTAGACCAGTAAAAGTATTTTTTCATTCCCGCTTGAGTAGTGGGTGGCGACTCTAAAGAAATCTGTGTTACCAGTTGCTGTCATTTGCAAAATTTTGTAAACATTGTTGTCATTTACAATGAGTCGACCAAGGAACACTAGGTCGTATTATAGGGATCATCCAAAAGATAATATAGGGGATGAACTCCACACACCAAGCAGAAAGCAATGGTCTAGGAGAGGCCAAAATAATGCTAGTTCCCAGGCTCATTCTCGAGAAAGATTTCGTGTCCCACTTCCTCATGAAACTTCTTCATCTTCTAGCGATCCTGAGCATGTCAAAAGGGTCGCACCAGAGGTCTATATGCAGAAAGAAGTAGTCACAGAAGTAGGTTTTTTCCCTGCTAGAGAAACCCTTGAACAACCTGATGAAACCTCTACTACTGAAACAACTTCTTATGATTCTGAGAAGTTAAGAGAGGAAGTGATTGCTTTGAGAGAAAAGGAACGTGAGCAATTAGCAGAAATTGCTAATAGAACGAAGATAAGGGAACATCAGCTTCGTGAATTGCTTCTGGAAAGGGAAGAACTCCTCAAAAGAACCAGGAGAAATGAGACCCATGTGAGTGATCTAAACCAGGATGTACAAGGTTTGGATAAAGAATTGTTTGGTGATATGCAAGCTTTGAGAAAGCAAGCTCAGGATACCAGGCCCAAACAAAGTGAATTTGAGGGAACAGGTCATGTCTTAAGACAACTGAATCCCTCTGAAATCAAAATAAACAAGGAGATTAAAATTGCTCCCAAGGAAATTCCTGATAAGGGAAAACAAAAGGTGGTGGGTGTTGCTATAAATGAACCGAAGAAGGTTGTGCCCATTCCTAATGTGCCTACTCAAGCTAGTGCAGATTTAGACAGGGCTAGGAAAGCAAAGGAGGATTTGGCTATGCAACTTGAGAAACTTGAGTTAGAGGCTGTTGCAGATGAAATGAAAAGGAAGATTGCCTTCCTACATGCTAACATGAATACATCTGCTAGTAGTTCTGTCCCTACTACCATAGGAACAACTTCATCCAGTCAGCCTAACATTGCAATTCCAAATACTCAAGCCTTTCACTCTGGACAATATCCATCTGGACAATTTCCTAGTCAAGTTCCCTTGGTTTCTCAGGGTACAGTGGGAACTATACCCTATCAAAATGTTGCAATTACCCCTTCAAATCAGCCAACTATCCAAAGACGACCAGTTCATTTGGATAGATATAGGCCCTTGTTTTTTGATGGTATTCCTGGCCAACCTAATGCCATTCCCAATGAAATCAGGAAGAAGATCCCATTATTCACTGGGAATAATGTTGTTACCTGTGAAGAGCATTTGAAGTTTTTCACAGATAAAGTTAATGACTATGAGATTGAGCATGAAGATGTCATTATGAAACTTTTTGTTCAATCATTGATTGAAGATGCTAGGGATTGGTACAGAGGGTTACCTGAGAACAGTATTGCTTCATGGGATGAATTTGTCAGGAGTTTTAAGGAGCAGTATGCTGAACATGTGAATTCTAGTTACATGCTCAATGAATTCAATAATATCAAGAAAAATTATAATGAGAGCATATCAGAATTCAATAGCCGGTTTCAAAAGGCTATGTACAAATTGTTCCAGGTTTTGAGGTTGGATGATGCAGTTTGCATGACCACTTATTTCAATTCCATGGATGGAAAAATGTCTTATCTCTTACGAGATAAAAATCCCTGCACCCTTAGGGATGCATTTAAGCTGGCCATAAATATTGAGAGTAACCGAAACGCATCTGGCCAAATGTACAAAAGGGATGAGGGTAAATTGTGGAAAGAGACCAGACCACAACATGCAAGGCCTTTTAAAGAGGAGGATAAAAGACCGGGTGCTAACAAGGAGTTCCCAACAAGATTTGATAAAGGTGGTAGAAACTTTCAAGATGCAAGACCCCCTTATCAAAGGCAGGACAAGGCCCCTAATTTAAGAGATATGCCTTACAAAACTAATTGGAAGGATGGGAGACCTGTTCTTGACAGTAATGAGGTACAAAAAGGGAGAGATACCCCAGATCCCTTAAAGAAGAATACAACACACAATGTAGAAAACACTCCTTGGTGTGTTGCTTGTAATATGCCTCATTCGCCTTTCCAGTGTGCTGTGGCCCAAGCCTTAGGAGAAGAGGCTGATAACTCATGTGCAGGAGATTATGAAGAATCTGAAAAGCCTGCCATTAACATGTTTACTACAGATCCAATAGAGGATTTTGTGTCCTCAGATGATGAAGCAAGCTGTCCAGATGTTGATCATAAGAGAAAGATTTTCTCTGATTATGAGCAACAAATATTTACTCAATCTGATCCTGAAGAATTTGATAGTAATGATTATAAAACTCATATGGTGGGATCCAGATCAGATGAGAAGCAATGGAGGAAGCCCAGTGAAGAGGAAATCAAAAACTTAACTGTGGCTGCCATAACACAAGCAAGATCCTCATACAATTTGAGGAACAGAAAGGTGGATAATGAACAGGGAATTCCTAGATCAGTATTCATCAAAAGTAGTCCTCAAGATAAGGGTTTCCCAAAACCCAATGTTATAGATGGCAAGGATCAAGAACTTGTGAGTGAAAAGAAGAAAGGGGAGGAAGTTAGTGCTGACAAGATCAAAAAGAAAACTGGTAGGACAAAGGATCAATCTGATTTTCCTGCTGATTCCCCTGTATTTGATATGAGACATGCGTTGTCTCAGATGAAAGTGTCCATCCCTTTACTTGAAATGTTGAAAATAGAAGAGCATAAGACAGCAGCCTTGGCTCTTATAAATGAGTAGAGATTTGCTCCTACCAAACAAGAAGAAGGGAGTTCTATGAAAAGGCCTATTCCCATCTCAGATGTATGTGTTGGGACAATTGTAACACAAGAACCTTCTTCCATCAACCCCTTTTATGTCACTTTAATTGTGAACGACTTATTGTTAAAAAATTGTATGATAGACTCTGGTGCTGCCACAACTGTGATGCCATATCATGTGATGAAAGAATTGGGATTGCAAGTTGACACTTCTAATGGCAGGTGTTATGCAATGGATAATAGGGCAGTGCCTGTTGTGGGGACTTTGATTGGAATTGAGGTAAAAATTGCTGCATTTCCAGAGGCTACATACAAAATGGATGTAGTTGTTGTGGATACAGAGCCTCACTATGGCATTTTATTGTCAAGACAATGGGCTGCAGCAGTGGGTGGAAAGCTGGAACTAGATCTATCTTATGCCACTATTCTAGTGAATGGGACAGAAGTAAAGTTGTACAGGGAGCCCCGTTCCTCAGTTATGGTGGAAATGGTTGCTCCGGAAGCCCTTAATTGTTTTGTAGATATTGACATGAACAATTTTGTCATTGAAGAAGTGTTACCTCAGTTGAAGAACACAGACCCAATTGTGGAAGAATTGATGATGCAACAAGATAGCTTGTGGCAAATGTTTTTTGATGGTGGATGCTCCAAAGAAGGATCAGGAGCTGGTGTTGTTTTCATTTCCCCATCAGGTAATACTTTCAAGTACTCCTTCTTGTTGACTTTCAGTTGTACAAATAATACTGCTGAATATGAGGCCCTGATCTTGGGATTAGATGTAGCCATAAAGCATGGTATTAAATGTTTAAAAGTTCATGGTGATTCCCAATTGATTGTAGCCCAAGTAAGATCCCAATATGCTTCTAAGGATGAGAAACTCAAGTTATATAAGCATGCTGTCTGGGATAGATTAGAATTTTTTGAAGCTTTTAATCTGCTCTGGGTAGAAAGGTCAAATAACATCATGGCAGACTTTCTTGCTAATGTTGCTTTGAAAAACAATGATATCACCCTCTCTGGTGTTTCCATGTTGGAAACTAAAACTAGGCCTGCAGTTCCTGACAATGTGTACAATTGGCAAGTTTTTGAGGATGATCTTGATATCCTTAGATTCCTTCAAGGCCTAGATCAATATGATGGTCAACAGATAGATTTCAATGAGGTGCAGGAATGTATTAAAGGAAAAGAATGCATCATGGGAAATGAAATAGTCCAATTACTTTCTAATCATATACCCAAAGGACTAGTAGAATTGGAGGGAATGTTTAAAATAAATGATGGTTGTCTGTCCCAAAAGTCTAATGCAAAATTGGAAGACTTAGAGGAGATAAACCTAGGATCAGAAAATTCCCCACAAATGGTATACATTGGAAAGAAATTGAGTAGGGAGATCAGAGGCAACTTGATCAGATTGTTGAAAAAGTACAAACATGTGTTTGCCTGGTCATATGATGACCTCAAAGCTTATAGGGCTGATTTATTCCAGCATGAAGTTCCTCTAAAGGAGGAAACCACACCCTTTAGACAAAAGCAGAGACCCATTAATCCTTTACTGGCCACCAAAATGCAAGTTGAGTTGACAAAACTGAGAGATGCTGGTATCATTGAACCAATTAGGCACTCAACTTGGGTTTCAAACCTTGTACCAGTGAGGAAGAAGAATGGTGACATTCGGCTTTGTGTTGATTTTAGGAACCTAAATGTGGCATCACTCAAGGATAATTATGGATTGCCTAATATGGAGGCCATGCTGCATAGGGTGATTGGATGTGAACTCCTGTCAATGATGGATGGTTTCTCAGGGTATAACCAAGTGCTGGTCAAAGAATCAGAACAATTCAAGACAGCCTTTACAACTCCTTGGGGAACTTATGTATATGTTCGCATGCCTTTTGGTCTAAAAAATGCTGGGGCAACTTTTCAGAGAGCCATGGATGTTGCTTTCAAAGAAATGATCAATGTCTTAATGGTAGTGTATCAAGATGATCTCACTGCTTTTTCCAAAAGGGCTGATGATCATTGTTCTCATTTGGAAAGGATTTTTCTCAAGGCCTTAGAGTTTGGTGTGTCCTTGAATCCCAGGAAATGTCAATTTGCAGTGACAGAAGGAAAGCTACTGGGACACATAGTATCAAAAGAAGGAGTCAGGATTGATCCTGAAAGAGTGGAAGCCATCAAAAGGGTCCCTCCACCAAAGAATATAAAGGGTGTGCAATCATTCTTGGGGCAAATAAATTTTGTGACAAGATTCATTGCCAACTTTTCTGAGTTGGTCAAGCCAATAGTTAAGTTCCTTAAAAAGGGAATGAAATTTGAATGGAACCTGGAAGCTCAGCAAGCTTTTGAAAAAATCAAACAAACAATTCAAGAAGCTCCTGTTTTGGTATCACCTGACTATTTGAAACCTTTTTCCCTGTTTTCTTTTGCATCTTTCCATACTATTGCAGCTGTCCTTCTGCAGAAAGATCAAGAAGGATATGAACATCCTATAGCTTTTTTCAGCAAGTCTTTACAATCTGCTGAATTAAATTATGAAATAATGGAAAAGCAAGCTTATGCACTTGTGAAAGCAGTCAAGGCTTTCAGACCGTATTTGGTTTGTGCAAAGGTTAATGCTTATGTACCCCATGCTGCAGTAAAGGATATCTTGATACAGAGTGAAGTTACAGGAAAAAGATGTAAATGGATAAACAGGATTCAAGAGTTTGACCTTGAGATTCACATTACCAAATTGGTAAGAGGATTGGGACTAGCTAAGTTGATGACTGAGGAAAACATGGACCTTGTCCAGATCAATAATGTTGCTGCTAATGTTGATACAGTTACTAGTATTGAGATGCAACCCTGGTACAAGGATCTTGTTTATTTTATTAAAAATGCTAAATGTCCACCTGAATTGAATGATAATCAGAGAAGAAGCTTGAGATTACAGGCTCAAAGATATGTCCTCATTCAAGGTGATTTATACTGGAAAGACAATGATGGCATTTTGCTCTTCTGTTTGGATGAACATCAATCAGAGAAGGTGCTAAAAGAAATGCATTCTGGAATATGTGGAGGGCATTATTCTGCTCGGTCAACAGCTCATAAAATTTTGAGGGCAGGATATTATTGGCCTGTATTGTTTAAAGACACCCACTCTTATGTTAGAAAGTGTGAACCTTGTCAAAGGTTCTCAAAGAAACTAAAATTTTTAGGTGCATTGTTATTAAATCCAGTTGTTGCAGAAGCCCCTTTTGCAATGTGGGGTATGGATTTTATTGGAGAGTTCTCTGAAAAGTCCAGTGGAAGACATAGTCACATTTTGGTGGCTACTGATTACTTCACCAAGTGGATAGAAGCTATTCCCACTAGAGGAGCAACAAGTGCTGTGGTGATTGATTTCCTGATGAATAATATAATCACAAGATTTGGTGTCCCAATCAAATTGGTTGTAGACAATGCAATGAGTTTTAGGTCTCAGGAAATTACTAATTTTTGTGATGAAATGGGAGTTATCTTGTCTTATTCAAGCCCATATCACCCACAGGCCAATGGACAAGCTGAGTCTAGCAATAAGAGCATATTGCAAATTCTCAAGAAGACCTTGGAAAAGAACAAAAGAGGTTGGCATGAGAAATTAAAGTTAGCACTATGGGCTGATAGAATTTCTGAGAAAAAGGCCACAGGGAAATCCCCTTTTGAAATGGTCTATGGTGCAAAGACAAGATTGCCAATTAATAATTTCCTTCCCATCTACAAGTTTATGCAAGAGGAAGATATTGAAATCAGCAACCCACTGCAAGATAGGATGGTTCAGCTGATTGAGTTGGATGAGATAAGAAGGGAAGGGCAGAAAATAAACATCAAACTGCAGCAAAAAATGAAGTATCATTTCGATAAAAGGGCTACTGTAAGAAAATTTCAGCCTGGTGACATGGTTCTTCAATGGAATGCTAGATTTGAAGACAAAGGGAAACATAAAAAATTTGAATCCTTATGGATGGGTCCCTTCATTGTTTGTCAGATTCATGGCAAAGATTCCTATTTTTTGCAAGGTATGGATGGTGAAGAGCAAGAATTGCCAGTGCATGGACAATTCTTGAAATTTTTCTTCAGTTGAAAGTTCTTTTTCCATGCACAGTAGGCTTGTATTATATGTATAGGTGTGTTTGCTTATTGTTTTAGGTTCAGGTTTTGTGGTCTGCCTCCCAGAGATTCATGGTTTCTTGCCTTGATCTTACAATCAAGCATCCTCAGATGGAGCCACTGTTGGGTATCCTAAAATTTTTCGAGGTTTGAAGTCAAATTCATGGTTTAGGTCTCCATGCCAGTGTTTCTCCTGGACTAGGGTTTGTAAAGTGTCGTGAAAATGGTCTTGACATGTTCAGGAAAACCCTTACCCTAGGTTTTGTCTTCCAAAATGTTTCCTTTCGTTTCCAAACTTCATGTGGCTTTCTTGTTTCTTTTTCTTGGTTACCTTTAAATCACTTAAGTTGCTATTTGTGCACATGCGTATTTGCCCCTAGTGTTCGCTGAATCGGGAAATGTATTATCAAAGGTCAAAACCACTTAGCGATTCGGCGAATGAGTCATGTTCATGTTCATTATTAATATCAGTTGCCAGTTCTCTAGATCCTCCAGCGGTTATTCCAAACATCCAGCGAATTGGCGAATGCATTAAAGCCAAGCATCTAACCCTTTGTTCGCTAAGTCTCCAAGTGTTTCGGCGGTTTCATTTTCTTTTCCGAGAACTAGCGAATGGCGGTTATCTCCAGTTCTCGCAATACTTGGCAGTCTTTTGAAGAAATCTAGCGATTCAGCGAATGCTCTTTGTTCGCTTGTTCTCAGAATCCGGCGGTCAAGGGTTGTGATATTTAGAGAATTAGCGAATACCGTGGATTGCTTTCAAGATCAACGGCCCTGTTTTAATCTCAAGATATCTGTGGGTCCTGCATATTTGATCTGGCGAATGAGCGACTAAATGAAAATAATGCTATCCTCTAAATTTGGCGGTTCTAATGGTTTGCCTAAAAGGTTTTCAGCAGAGATAAGTTTTCTTTGTTCGCTGATTCTCGGAATAAGTTGGTGATATGCTAAACCATTCAGCGATTTAGCGAAGCCTTTGGTCGCTAGTTCTCTTAATAAAAAGGTAAAGGTTAAAGCAATCTGGCGAATAAGCGAATCAATGGATGATAAGTGGTAAGGCTTCAGTCGCTTATTCTCGAAATGAAATTGTCATTGATATAGAGTATTTGGAGAACTAGCGAATGGCTTTGTTCGCTGATTCTCAGAATAAAATGGTCAAGGGTTTTGTTATTCAGAGAAGTAGCGATAGCCATCGATTGATGAAGATCAACGGTCAATCTGGAATCCTGGTATAAAGTGATGATTAAGTTAAATGATTTAGCGACTCAGCGAAGCCAGTGTTCGCCAGTTCTCCAGACAGTCAAGCGGTTAAGTATATCTTTCAGCGAATGCGCGAACCCTTTGTTCGCTAGATCTCTAGGAAAATTGACCGTCAGTCATAACATTAAGAGAATGGGAGATGGTTTTATTCGCTAGTTCGCCAAATGGTAATTGCAGGTTAACTGTGTAAGTGGGAACCCTTTGTTCACTGATTCGTGAAATGCTTGGATGGTTAAGGATAGGATTCTGAGAACCCGCGAAGCTAATAGTCGCTAGTTCTCCAGATGTGAACCAGGGTCAAACAAAGATTCAGAGAACTAGCGAAGCCAGCAGTCGCCAGTTCTCCGGTTGATAGCTAGGGTTAGCATTCTATTCAGCGATTAAGAGAAGCCATCAGTCGCTGGTTCGCTAAATGAGCTCAGATGAAAAAGGTCATAAAGGAAAAAGAAAAAAGGACCGTTGCCACATAGATAAAGTACTTTGTTGATATGGACATAAAACCAGTAAGCCATCAAATCAGCTTCAAGAAGAAAGATTGCATGATGCAAACAGTTTAAAAGTACAGAATCCTGATCATTCCCTCTTCACCTTGTTTTCAAGTAGTTTAATCTATCTGTCAACATCCGGACATAGCGAGCTTGAAATTTGAAATCTGGGGGTACATGAAATTGAATATGGGATCCATTAAGGAGATTTGCATTAACTATGGTAGTTGCACACCTTGGATTCATATCGATAAATAAGTTGAAGCTCGTTGTTATTTGTTCAAGTTTCAGTCATTGAGAGTTTCTGTCTATCCAGAGCATTTTCGAGCATAAAAGCATTTGAGATACAGAGAATTGAAGGTGTTCCTGTAGCAAAGATGAGTCAACCTGAGAAGAGTGCAGCGTCTTCCAGTGGTGAAGCCAAGTCCAAAGCTGGTGAGGACAAGAATAAGCCTAATTTTTCAGATGAATTCCTGAAACTGTTGACGGGCTCCAATTAGAACAAGAGGGCTGCTGATGACATGTTTCAAGATATTTTGGAACGGTGTAGAGACCCAATCACTCCGGAATTCACAGGTTACACCATTTTCAATTTCTTTTACGGCAATAGAAATAAGCATGTTCCTGTATGTAATGGTTGGGTGCTAGGACTAGGAAAGATGGTTGTCCCTGACGTTTTCCTAGATATTGATTTAATTGTTGCCCTAGCCAGAAGATATGACCCTATCTCAAGGACAATCAGAAAAGAAGACCAATCACCTTTAGTTACTCTTGATAGGGGATCCTTTATGAAAGCTTTTGGTCTTTACACGTCCTTTTCCACTGAGATTGATTTGAACAAAGAAAAGGCAAGATACAGAAGCAATGTAGGGTCAGTAAAAGACCAATTGGTTAAGCATATGCCAAAATAGGACAAATATATAGCCCCCCTTCCTGCTAACATGAATGCCCCATACCAGTTCAAATCCCTTCATCATTATATGAGATATACTTGTTATGCATTATGTAGAGTTTTGGGAATGGATGGGAATGCAGAATTTTTACCAGCTGACTTGCTGATGATCATCCTGGATATTCAAAATCCTTTGGTAAACACTGATTATGATTACATCCAGTATGTGATCGATAGGATGCATCAAGGGCTAATGTCTGTCCAGGAAAGTAAAAGCCCTATTGAGTTCATGCATTATTCTCTATTAATGCATTTGATTCTATTTTTCAACATCAACAGTTTTGATGCAAACATGTTGAAACCAAGGTTCAGTTTCAAGGATCAGCACAACCCAGTGCAGTTGTGGGTGAGAATATGGAATTCTACATCTAATGAGGCAGATTTTTGTGTTTTTCAGAATTTCATTATTTATCCTATTATCAGGATGTTGGGTATAAATGTCACTAGGTTATCTCCTAGAGTCCTCAGGCTTTTAAGACCACTGCAGTATGTGGATAAGTGGGATGGAAGTCACAATTGGGGTGATTTCTACTTGGGAGATAATTCCACAATTATCAGAGTTTATGGCTGTCCCCAACCCCCACATTTATTACCAAAATATGTGCCTCCGAGGTTGGCTTGTTTGGAATTTGTTTGGCAGCTTATGTGTACAGATAAAGAGCTCCTGGCCCCTCACAGAAAGGGTACATTCACACCTAGGCAATTCAAGGTAGGTGATTTCCTGATAGGAAAGAGGGCTTTTCCTCAAATCAGTGCCTGGCTACAACAATTCAAAATGGTTACTGGTGCTTGTAGGCACATAGATCCTGAGGATTTCATCAAGACTGCCAGGATGACTTACATCCCAAACATTGGTGTGATTAAAGAGCATGAAGGTTTGGATGAAGAAGATGTGATCAGAAACATCTTAGATGAAGATGAAGTTAAAAGGAGATGGTACAGATTCTTTGATTTAGTAGATTTGTCCAACCAGTTGAAGGCATCTCAGATTCCTTTTGAGGGTTTTTTCCCTGATCTTCCTTATTTGAAGAGGATTGATGGGATGATTGAAAAGTATGACACCTTGGCAAATCAATTGGAAGGCTTGATTGATCAGAATGAGCCAGAGAAGAAGAAGAAGAAAGATTATTCATCTTCTGATGAGGAAGAATTCACTGATGAGTCACAAGAAGAAGATAGTCCTCCACAGGTTGAGAGACCACCAGTTGTTGATCTTACTCAAGATCAACCAGAAATGCAGGATATCTCAGAGCCACCATTGAAAAGACAGAGGCTTGAGGAAGGTGAACCTTCAAGGCATGTGAGGCAAAGAAGGGAAATTGACAGAGCATCTGCTCTTGTACCAGGTGATAGGCCATATCATCATCAATTGAGGAAAGCAATAAGAGCAGGCAAGAAGATAGCCACTGAGCAAGAAGACAGAGAAAAATCCTTATGGTTAGAGAAGGATATCAGAGAAGTCTATCAAGAGGAATTCTTGAGTGATGATCAGTTCATTAAGACTGATGAGTTCAAGAGTTTTCTCATTTGGAACAAGCAGCAAGAAGTGAAGAAAGCTCTGCCTGAAGGTATGGAGCCAAGTGAAGAAACTTTGAGAGCTCTTGCTTCATATGATCGTAGCCTTGATCCCATCACAGTGGACGAAGCCAGAGATTTGGTTAAATCAAGTGCAATGTTGTTAACCCCAGGATGGGATCTGACTTCTGCATTCCTCATTGATCAACTGAGAAAGCAACCAGAGGGTAGCCTCTCATATGAAGTTCACATTGGTGACATGATTAGAGGAAGTGGCTATGACCCTAAGTCCCAGGCTGTTGCAATGTGGTCCATGGCTCCCAAAACTCAGAAGCCATCTCTATTGAGTATAGAGGATAAGATGGAGGGGAATAAGATTATATGGACTGTACAAAATACAACAGACCTTGAGGTCTCCAAGGCAGTAACTCATTGGGCTAATCTAAATGAAGCCAAGACAGCTCAGCTGTCAGAAAGATATGCCAAATTGTTTGAGAGTTCAAGCATGGTAGCCAAGGACAGAGATCTAAAAATGATGAGGATCAAACAGTTGGAAGATGAGCTGGCAGAAATAAATGCCAAACTTGAGGAAGCCTCAAAAATAATTCCTCCTCCTCCTTTGCAAGTTGAGGTACCTGTTCAGGTAAATTTGGAGGCAATTGAGGGACCTGCTGAAGACTTGGAAAAGGTAAAATTGGATGCATCCCTGGACACTATAGCCAAAATAGTGCAGTACAGGCGGGACAAAATAAAGGACAGGATGGATGCAGTTCATAAATCAGTCAGCCTGTTACATCAGACCAATCAAAAGGTGAATGACTATTTGGCCACCTTGGAACCACTCTATAGTATTTGGTCTGGGAGGAATTTATTGTTTGATAAGCTTGACAGTTTACAAGAACACAGGCCTGATATCCCGAATGTAGTAACTGATGTGTTTGAAAGGATTGGCCTGATAAGTGCAGCGTCAAAGTTTTTTAAAGGAAAATCAAACCAAATAAAGGCTAAGTTAGCCATGTTTGATAAAGATTACAGCAAGTATCTGCCCCCAGTATATGATGACAATGGAAATGTGGTTAAGCTAGAAGATTGGAAGCTGTCAATGGGTCAGTTGGTCATCAATCAAGATGCCTTCCTAAAAGACAATAAGGCTTTGGACGTAGAAGGAACTAACAATATAATTGATAGTTTATTCAAAGTTGAAAGTGATTGTATCAAGTTTATATCAGAAGTTAAAAATGTAACTGATTCTACATGGGAACGGCAAGTCAACTTGTTACAGGAGCTGCAGAGCTACAATTGGCCATCTGATGATGATGTGGCAGCTTGGGAAAAGCTAATCACAAAGAAGAAGAAGAAACCGGTCATCCAGCTGACGGAGGAGGAAGAAGATTAGATCGCACTTGGCACCTGATCCAGAATTTGAGGGAGAGCGTGTTCAAACAGAGAATGATGTAAGTTAGCCTGTAATGGCGGTCATCATTCATATGACAAACTTGGTAACTGCTTTGAAAATATCTACAAACAAAGGTGCCAGCTGCGGAAGTCGTTCAGAACTGAAAATACGCCTTGCTGTCTTTGATTAAATATCTTTCTGTTTGTATTTTCTTTTGTTTTCTAGCGCAATTTTCTATCAGCCATCCAAAGCTTGTTGCATCCTTTCGAGGATTCCAGGATGGTTGATTAGTATAAATAGTCGGTTCCTATTGTTGATCGAGGTTGGAAAATATTTTGTAAAGGAGAGGTCTGAAATATAGAACCTGATTTTCTGTGAAATCAAGGAAAATTGTACGAATGCATTTTGTCAATTAATACAAATACACTGGAGTTCTGTTACTACAATCTGATTGTCTTTGCATGTGGAATGTTTTAGTTTCTTTATGCATTTAAATTGTAAGACAGTTTAAATACATCTTTCACAAGGTGAATGTAGGGGTTGAGCTTAAGTATCTTTCAAGGAAAGAGTAGAATCTTAGGGGAGGTCTCTGGGAATTGAATATTTATATGTAGATTTGATGATAGGTTTAGGAATGGAAACAATGATATGTTAGGCACGTTATTGGAGTTTCATTGTATTCGTTTTAATAGATATATGTGAGGGTAGAGTTCGACTCTGATGCCCAGCGGATAAGGGACTGGTTTTAGATCCACTTACATTCGTTTACCATCCAGATATATAATTGATTAAAATTTTGCTTTATATGCATAATTTCCAGACTTGAGTCATATTATGACAAGTTCATAAATATGTATTTCAGTGCTTTGTAGAAGCAATAAACGAGGTTAACCCTTCCCTGAGTTTAACTCTAAAAGGAAGAAGGATGAATATCCTTAAGCCATTGTATCGTGTTGCTATTTTTATAGTCTATATCATGATGTTGTGTATCAGGATGATTTGGGCTATACTCAGAGTTTTAGCCACTTATTGATTTGGATTTTGAAGGCAGTAACAGAGCAGTGAAAGAGCTAGTTTTCAATTCAGAGCTCAGCTGATTGTTGAATTGATAGAGGTACACCCGCCTGAGTATATATTACTCGAAGTGAAGAATGTTTTAACCTTAATACCTTAGTAGTTTGTAACTTGCTAGGTTACAGCCATTGGGATTATTTGAGTATTTGATTAATCTGCAGGTTCAAACACTAACAAAGTCAACCTTTTTACAAGAAGAGGGAATTGCACACTCAACCTCTCGACCCATTCCTCTTCCTATCTATCTACTCAACCCTACCCTTACCAGCTACTCTACATTATTCTTCGAGAGTGTGTAGAAATAAATATTTAAATATAAGATAGTTGTATTTCTTTTAAAGTAAATTATTAAAATTAATATTATTTATCGGGGAGAATTTTCAATATTGTAATTACTTATTTTAAGTTATATGACATGGTAAGTTTTTTATTTGATTAATTTATTTACCATGTGACCTAACTTCTTTTCATTTCCACATTTTCACCTATAGTTAATATGAAATACTTTTAGGGTGTAGAAATTTTATTATTATTGAACTTTAATTGTGCATATTTGGTAGATTAAATTTTATATGTTAGTGTTTGAATAATGACTAATAATTTCCCTAAATGTAACTTCTCACTTTTGTGTCAATTTAATTTTAGGGTTTTGGTGTGTTTTCTCTTTGTTTTTTCTATTTGATTTTTTACTTAACCTTCTTAAGGTTAATATTTCTACTAACTTAGTAAATAGATTTTATTAAAATAATGTAAGAGATTATATGTTTTTAGTGTTGACACTTAATTTTAAATATTAATCCCTAAAAGGTAATCTCTTTTATTTATTTTTATTTTAAGGTTTAGGGTTTTTACTTACTTTTATGGAGAGGTTATTTCTCTTTGGACTATATTAGGGTTGTTTTGGAAAGTAAAAACTCTATATTCCCTAATCGTGTATATTTTAACAATTATAATAATATTTCATATTTAAAATATTTTTGAGATTAATTTCATTAAGGGGATTCTATTTTAGAATGAATGCAATATGCTTTATTTTTAAAATAAAATATGAGAATATTGTTTTTATGTATCTCATTGCGTGAATGTTTCACAATTTAATAAATTTTGTGTGTGAAGGATTTCATTTTATTTTACTTGTTTTTCAAACAAGTATTATTAAGTAATAAATATTATATAAAATTAACACATTATATAATGTTTTTGTTATAAACTAATATTGGTTATTTGTGTGTGCAGGAAATGAAAAAGAAAATTATTTTGCACGACATTTATGAAATATAAGGGATATTGTGTCGTTTCTTTTGGGCTCTTAAGCTGAGTTAAAAATCTTAGGACCTATTGTACGAATTTTCATAAAGTTTTGTTTAAATAGAAGCTAATAGGGTGATAGTCTCATTCTGCAAAAACAAGTTACCTTAAAATTGTCTCCAATTACTTTAATATTGAATACATATGACTCTATTTTAAATATTGTATCAGGCACTGTTCTATCTGTTCTTCTGAAATTGTCATTCATTTCATTCTATGGAATATATTTCTAAAATATACTATTTTACTTGCAAAACACTAAATTAGGGTTAGCATTGATTTGTAGCATTAATCTTGAATATCTATCTATCTAACAATTGGGGTTTTAGATTACTTTATCTTCCAAGGATCAATAACCCCTTTGGAAGAACTTTGTTGTTTATGCACGTAGTCTGTGCAATTAGATAATATATCCGATTTAGGCCTACCAGCCTTGGTTCAATCGAACCAGAATTGCAGAGGCATTTATTGTGCCTATCAGTTGGCCTCAAAATGACCAGCATTTTCGAGCCCCAACAAATTGGTGACTCTGCTGGGGAGACCTATCAGTGAATGTTAGTTTCAAAATCTCTGGTTCAGTTGTAAAGACTCTACTAGGAAGAAGGATTCAGAACAGTTATTGATTCCTCACAGGAAGTGAGGTGGTGACTCTAGAATATAGTATCAGGAAAAGCCTATGTTAGGGATAAGGTCCCTAAAGAATAATTCATTCACTGAATTGAAACTTAATAGAAATTGAAGAAGAAAATATTTTGTGTCTCCTGAGAAGCGGCCTGACAAGGATGATCAGGAGCTTGCTTGCGAACAGTTTCCTGGTCCTAACCGTCAGAGTGATGAAGGCAATATAAATCCTTTTCACTCAAACGTAAATCAGTGCAATTACCAAAATAAGGAAGAAGATGATGAAGTTGACATTCAGATACAAAAATCAATCCGAGAGTTCGCTGAACTTATCCCTGATAAGAAAAGATACACAAAAAATTTTAGAAAATAACCAGATGAGATTTTAAGAAAAATGGGGATTCCCAAGGAGGAGATCCAGAAGAGAGATGAAATTTCATCTCATTATGTTATAACCATGATTAAGAAGTGGATCAGAAGTATAGTTATCCCTATTGACAAGGATGAAGAAAATGAATGCATTATGAATCATGATCAGGAGGAATATTTTCTCACTATAGAAGAAATTTCAGATATATTGGACATTGAATATCAGAAATATGTCAGGAACAATGGTTCAAATTTTTTCTCAATTTATCATGATAGGCGTGTTAGTGAATCAATACATTTTGATGAAATGGAAAATAAATTTTAATTGGATGAAATAATTCAGGAAGGAAATAATTATGTGAAAGGTCCCAAAAATTCTTCAAATTTCCTCAATAGTGAGGCCAAAATATTGCAGGATGAAACACATGTACAAGATGAAAATGCAATAAATAATATTCATGAAGATAGTAGCTTTTGGAAAAATTCTTTTAGCATACACTACCATACTCTTGGAGATAAGCTTGTGTGTGATGGAACACCTGAGAAACTAGAGGTAAGTCCTCATGGAGGTATGTATAAATTCTCTATATTTATGAGCCCTTTGTTTGAAGAAAGAGGAAAAAAGTTAAATAAAAATAATTTATATTTTTCAAGAGTACAATACAGTATGGGAGAAAGTAGAATACTACTTTTTCCTAGAGGTAATGTATGTCCAAAGATAGTATGTAACGAATGTGAAATGTTGGAGGATGAAATATTCATACAATATGGCACAAAGGGTAATTATGAGAAATTAGGGCAACCTAATTTACATGTTATTGTTCAGAATACAAACATTCCAAAAAGAAATAGTTTTAAGGAAAAATACTATAAAGTAGATAAAATTAATATAATTTGTAAAAGGGGCGATCTTACTTTAAAAGGATGCATATTATTACATGATCAAAATCATGTGTATGATAGAAGAAAGCATTCGATATTACGCTAATTTATTTTTTTATTTAGTTTACTTTATTTATAAATTCATTTTGATGCATCATTAGTTTAGTATTTTGCTTTATATTATTATCATGTACATTGTAGCTTTTAAAATTTTCTACTATTGTTACTTTATGAGGAAAATGTTGGAATACGATTGCCTTTTGGACATTTATCATCCATTTAATTCATGGACTTACTTACCCCTTTTGCCAAGCTAAGGAAGACTCTAATAGATATACACACCAGTGGCAAAAGGTTGCAAGTTTCGATATGCATCATGGAGGGAAAGCACGCTGGCCACAAAAGCCTCAGACTTATCTACGAGACACAAGTGTCACACAACTAAGCTTGGTAACGCAATCCTATTTGTGGAGTATTACAAAAAGTGGTTGATTAGGGTTGGCGCATAACACAGAGATGGCATCCTTCATAGAGGCTCCCCCAGGCGATGAAAGGGATGGCATTATTTGAAGATAGTTGTATTTGAAAATTCATTCGGGAGATCAGGTTAATGTTGTACCACAGTTTGCTCTATTTATGAGGCGAAACACTCACCACTGAATAACTAATCAGAAGAAGCGTGCTAGTTGCTTTGCCATGTACACCACATATTTCACAGTGATTGCATAAGTCAAATGGTTTAAGAGGGAAAACAATTTCAAAATGTGCAGGACGTGTACATATTGGAGTGAAATTATCGGAGATAGAGAGATCGGCACTCAACTTTGCCTTCAAGGATTACTTCAAGAGTCTGTTCAATTTCGAGAAAGCCATAAAATTCAAAGGGCAACTAGAATGCACTATGTTTCCTTCTATTATATGAAGCCAGAAACACCATTCAACTCATCGCCCTCCCGAAATAATTCAAGCTTGGAAATTTGAATAGTTGATGAAAAATGGGAAAAGGTGGTTTTGCAGTAGAGAAGCCGAGCCGCATCGATGAAATGATTGATTTGAAGCAGCAGATGAGAATTGTTGCGGAAGTTCAATCTTAGTTTGATGCCATGGCCCCCAGGCACCATAGAAAGCCTGATTGAAGCGAGCGTTCTGATGAAGCGGACGGTCACGTCGAGGATCAGATTATCCCTGAGCTTGTAAAGTTTCAGGCGCTCAAATCTAAACCTGTGTTTATTTCGGCAAAGGGAGGATTTGTGACAGATATACAATGGCTAAGTTTCCTGAGATTCTTTTGTGTTTGTTAGGGCATGCCAGTTATTGGCACAAATTAAAAAAATTTAAAAATGAAGGAATAGAGATTCATGAGTAGCGGATGGGAGGAAGATAATAGACCCACAGAAATGAGCTTGCCTTGTGTTATCGTCTGAAAATTGAATTTTCCTATCCTGTACTAGTGAAAGTTGTTGATCGTGGTCCGGACACAGAATTGTTGGTTGCATCTTGAAGAGCGACATGTGGAAGGTGTAGACTGAGAGTTCTATATGATGTTACGTTGGTGTTAAAGGCACTAGATATCAGTATTTTCACAACTGACCTTGTCAGATATGCAATGGCTGGATCATAATGGGAGCTCAGGGAAAATAAAATAGAGATCAGAGTCAACTACGATGCCTATGTCTGAGCAAACAAGATAGGTAGTGAAACACGGTTACACAATGAACAGCTAAGTAAGATTGATGACAGCGTATATCTAAATATCAATAAGCAAAGAATTACATATGATGGACAACTATTTCATCTGAGACAAGAATTATGATATCATTTACAATACACCAGCATGTTAACACAGGGTTGTTAAGTCATTAGCGATTGCCGTAACTATTTCATTAATAAGTAAGCGATACCTGCTACCATTATAAGACGAGTAAAAAGAGACGCGATTAATAGTGGTATAAGAAAGTTAAGTAATAAGGTGCATGGGACACGTCTCTCACCACGGGACTCATCATTCCTAAACACATCATATAAAAAGGAATACTCAGACAAAAAGAAAGTGAAGAGAATTATTGGCAGAGTGTGAAATCTCTGTTAAAGCAAGAGAATTTGAGGGAATGTGAAATCCAAAGTGTTGAGGTGGAACCTGGCATTTCCCAACCAAGTTTACAACTGGCTAAAGACCTTGTCAAGCTTGAAACATCTACTGAAGCTTCAAATGTTTCAAGCACAAATGAAAAGTCTCATGTCCAAACTGAAAACCTGAATGTAAATGAGACAAATTTGTTTACTACTACTGTTCAGGTCGGTAGTGTAAGTGTCAAGGAAAATATGACAGGGGTTGAAACCTGTATAACTGATGATGAGAATGGGATCCATGAAAAGATGGATGAGGCAAGTTCTGTAACAGAAGATGCTTCCTCCTCCTCTAAAGATGTGAAGGTGAATGACAATAATGAGAATAATTAGTGAATGACAATAATCAGTTGTATACTAGATTATTAAACTTTAAATTTTGAATAGTAGAATTATCAAATCAAATGAACACAATGAATTCCAACATAATAACACAATATTTTTTGTCGAGGAAACCCTGTTAAAGGTAAAACCCTGGTGGGAATTAACACCCAGTAATGATGTACTGAGAGTATAGTATCCTTGTTAAGAGATCTAGCCATGTTAGGAGCTGATTAAAACATTATAGTACACAGTCCTTGTTAGAGGATAGACCCTATTAGGAGTCAAGAAAAGAAGGGTAGGCTCATTTCCCAAAGAAGGTTATGTCCACCTTCAAAACTCACTGTTCAAAAAACAAGTGTATATGAAGAAATACACAATTTTTTGAACTGTCCAATCGAAACTATCTTTTCTTGATCAGTTCCAATGAAGTATACAACTATCCTCTACTCTACATCCAGTAGACACAAGCTTACAACTTCCACAATCCTCTTTTACATCGCATACAATCTTGCCATATTCTTTTCACATGAAAAGATCTTACACGTATGTCCTATTATATTCTATATGATCAGGTCAGCCAATTAGGCTTTCTTAATATACAAATAATTACATAACTCCTTGCTAAGATACACACAGTATCTAAAAAAAGTATACAATAATTAAGGACCAACATACTTAATTCATGCTTTTCATCCATGATACACACTACAGTTCTCAAGTCGGCTTCCAAATAGGTCATCTCTAGAACACATGCCACAACTGACATCATCTAGTGTTTCGTACCATGCAGAGATCAATGAACATTATTCAATATTCTATTTGTCATCCCTTAAGCTTCCATACACTGAATCCTCATCGCATGTAAGATATTCCCAAAACTCAGAGACTAACTCTATCAACTTACACTGTCACTATCTAGTAATCAGTCTTCACCAAGTCTTCTGTAACTTAGCCAATATTGCTAGCCAATATGCAATATTACATCATGCAATCTTAGATATAAGATCAAAACACCTTTCAGTACACACAACTGACTTCACATGATCTGAAACATCCATATAGTATCCATACACTGTAATAACCAGCCTGTTCTCTTCACTGAAACATATGTTGACATCAATGAAAAAACATGAATGACAACAGTAGCAATTCCCACATCACTCAACATAGTGATTAAACATATTAAATATGTCAAGAATATCCCAATGCGTTAGTAATATCCAACAATCTCCCCATTTTGCATTGATGGGAACATATGGGAAAATTCATCAACCCAAAAGTATTCTCTTAGTACCTTTACTACATAATCTCTTTTCTCAATAGATAGTCTCTTCCCTATAGGATTTTCACATAGTCTCTTTCCCCCTTTGACAAAAATGGAAAATGGTGCCACAAGTCACCAACTACCTTCAACGATCGCTCCCTATGAGGAGTAGATCCCTACATCAGGTCCAGAATATGATAAGGCTCTGAAAACCTCTGGACTGATGCATCCGTGCATCATTTAGTTCATGCTCAGAGGGGTCTGATCCCCAAGCATACCTCTGAGATACTCAAAGGTATCTTTTGGAAATGGCTTTGTAAGATGTTTGTTATATGTTCCTTTGTGCTAATTTATTGCAATCTTGTTTCCTTCTCTACCACCTTGTCTCTCAAGAAGTGATACTTAATATAAATATGCTTAGTTTTTGAATGCATCACATGATTATCTGACATGTTAACTATACTACTCTTATCACAATGGATAACCACTGGTTCATCAAAATTTATTCCAATATATTTTAGCATTTGTCTCATCTGAACAATTTGAGTGCAGGTAATAGTAGCGACAACATACTCTGATTCTGCAGTAGATTGAGCTATAAAATCTTGTTTCCTACTTAGCCATGAAAGCAACTTTTTCCTAAGGAAAAATTCACCTCCACTAGTACTCTTCATGTCATCAATATTCCCTACCCAATCAAAATCAATATAAGCATGAATTTCAAAATCATCATTTCTATCATACCATAAGCCATATTCAATTATTCCTTTCAGATATCTAAATATTCTTTTCAAAGTAGCTAGGTGTGTCTCTTTAGGTTCTGCTTGATATGTAGCCACAATTCCAACAAAATTAACAATATCCAGTCTGGTGTGAGTCAGATTTTGTAATCCACCAACCATTGATCTGTACTTGATCTGAAAAACACACTTTGTTTCATCATCATTTTTCATCTTATTACCAGTCACCATGGTGTACCCACTGGTTTACAATCTTCCATTCCAAACTTTTTCAATATTTCTTTAAGATACTTAGTCTGAGAAATAAAAATTTCATTCTTGCTCTGATTTATTTGTAGTCTTAAAAATAATTTCATTTCTCCTATCATGGACATCTCAAATTAATTTTCCATCTCTTTAGAGAATTTCTTACACAATTCATCATTGCCTCCAAAGATAATATCATCAACAAAAAATTCTATTATGAGAATTCATCTTTACTAGTTCTTAAATACAAGTTACTTTCAAAATTACATTTTTTGAAACCAAGGCGAAGTAAGTATTTGTCTCACCTTGCATACCAAGCCCTTGGAGCTTTATTTAGTCCATACATTGCCTTCTTCAACCTACATACTATGTCTCCATTTTCGCTTAGAGGAAATGCATCAGGTTGTTCTATATAAACTTATTCTTGAAGATCTCCATTCAAGAATCCAGATTTCACATCCATCTGATATACCTTAAAGTCTTTATGTCTATCATAAGCCAAAAATAACCTCACAACTTTGATCCTAGCAATAGGAGAAAATGTCTCTTCAAAATCTATGCCTTCTTGTTGTGAATAACGTTTACATACCAATAATTTTTTGTTTCTTACAACAGTTCCTTCCTCATTCATTTTTTTTTATGAAAACTCATTTACTTCCTATTACATTTTTATTTTTAGGTCTAGGAACCAATTCCCATGTGTTATTTTTCTTTATCTTATCTAACTCTTCCTTCATAAAATTTATCCAAGATTGATCACTACAAGCTTCATCTGTAGTCAAGTAAGTTCAAATTGAGAAATCAAACAAATTTATTCTCTAGCCTTTGATCTAGTCATTACTCCTTGATTTGTATTACCAATAATATTTTTTTTCATGATGATTTATCTTTACATACCTCGTAGTCTTAGGAATCTCAGTAGCCTCATTTGTATAATCATCACAAGTCTCATTTTTGCATCCAGTCTCAACAAGTTCTTCTTCTTTAGTAGCAGTAGCCTCCTTGATCTCTGTATTTTGATTACAATCATACATTCTTTCTTGTATCTGAAACCTTTCATCTAGTTGTGATATTGCTATTAGGATTTAACTATGTAGTTTTTTTGAGTCAAACTCATTGACCCATGATTCATGAGTAGCGGTTCACTGAACCCATCTCTCATGAGAATGAAATGGAACACTTAGCACTCATTGGATCTAGGTGATGCTCACAAAGGTGAAGCACCGGGACTTCCCGGGAGGTCACCCATCCCAGTACTACTCCAGCTTGAGTGCGCTTAACTATGGAGTTTCCTCCATGGTTAAACCCACTCTACTTGCATCCTCATTTGCAAAACCTTTCATCTATCTTCAATTGTTACTTTCAATCATCTTTCTTAATATGGTGTTAGACGGTTTCACAATATTTGGTAGATCTCTTACTGCATTAGTCAAACTTTCCTTCGCAATATTATCAAAATTAACATGAAAAAATCTTGTGTCATAACCAACTGTCACCCACCTTAAAAAAAAACAAGAAGCTCCAAATGTATTTAACTCAAACACATTACCTCTAGATTTAGTACTGGTTGTAATCAAGTTTCCTGTCTTACCTCTAATAAAAAATTTCCCATTAAAGAACTTTAATTGAAATCCCTTATCCATCAGTTTTCCAACACTCAACAAGTTATGCTTAAGTCCATCAACAAGAAATACATTGTCAGTATTAGTATTTCCATCCAAAGTAATAGATCCTACTCCTATGATAGATTTAGGAACATTGTCTTTGAATATTACAACACCACCATCATACTTCAGTAATTTAACAAACTTGTTTTTATCTCTAGTCATATGATGCGAGAAACCACTATCTATAATCCATTCAGATTTCTTATCAACATGTGATACTAAAGCTTTTTCCTCATGTACTATTTTTTCATCATTAATAGCAATACATCCAATCTCCTCATAATCCAAATCATCACCATCAGAAGTACCTTCAATAGCATAATAACATTCCTTATCCTTTGCACACTTAGACTTAAAAATATTAAGTTTGTGATTAGGAACTCTTGTAGGACATATAGATGAAAAGTGACCTATCTTATTGCATGAAAAACATTTCAAGGGTAAGTTTCCTTCAAATTTATCCTTACCTCTCTTTTCTCTTCCAGTGATTAATGCAACAAGTTCATCTAGCTTTATTTCTTCTTCTTGTATATGTTCCCATTCTTCAGCATATTCATTGAGATCTTCTTTTATGTTCTCACTGCTGGTGGTTAGAAGTCCAGACATTATCTACTTATGTGTAGATGCTTTAAATTATGTTTCAACTTTAGTTATAGAGTCTCTCATTTCTATAGCTTCAAATGTAGTTAGCTTTGCAATCAAAATTTCTCTGCTAAAGTTTGGCGTCAAAGGTATGATTTCTTCTATAGCTTGAATTTTGGTCTTGTAAATAGGTGTCAATGATCTAAGAATCTTCAAAATGACTTCTTCCTCTTCAAAAGTGCCTCCAAAATTTTTGATTCCAATCATGACCTTTGTAACTCTTTGTACATAAGCCTTAACACTTTCATCTTCCTTCATTTGTAGCTTCTCCATCCTTGTTTTCCAGCTCTATAACTTCGATCACTTGGTAAACTTGTCTCCTTCATATAATGCTTCTAATCTTATCCAAATCTTGTGTGCATAATCTAGATCTTTTACCTCAATAAATTCTCTTTCAGAGAGTGTGTTGATCAGGGCTTCCCTTGTGACCATGTTATATGAAAATATCTTCTTCTCATCATTAGTAGCCTTTTCCAATTCATCCTTATCTTTCATAGCCACTTTATTCTTTGTAATCATCCAGTAGTCGATACCTAAACATAGAAAATGAGTTTGCATCCTATTCTTCCAACTGTCAAAATTATCAAGATCAAATTTTAGACTATCCTTCCTATAGAATGCCATCTCCAAGATCACCTCAAGTTGTTAAGCTTTCTCTCTAAGGACCGTTAGATTTGATACCAATTGTTAGGAATAATAGTCCACCAATACAATTGAAAGAGGGGGTGAATCAGTTGTATACCATATTACTAAATTTTAAAATTTGAATAGGAATAATATCAAATCAAATGAATACAATGAATGCCAACATAATAAAACAATATTTATTGTCGAGGAAACCTTGTTGAAGGTAAAACCCTGATGGGAATTAACACCCACTAATGATGTATTGAGAGTAAAGTATCCTGGTTAAAAGATCTTTCCCTATTAGGAGTTGATTAAAACATTACAGTACACAGTCCTTGTTAGATGACAGACCCTGTTAGGAGTCAAGAAAAGAAGGGTAGGCTCACTACCCAAAGAAGGTTATGTCCACCTTTAGAACTCAATGTTCACAACACAAGTGTATATGAAGAAATACACAATCTTTTGAACTATCCAATAGAAACTATCTTCTCTTGATTAGTTCCAATGAATTATACAATTATCCTCTACTCTACATCCAGTAGACACAAGCTCGCAGCTTCCACAATCCTCTTTTACATTGCATACAATCATAGCATATTCTTTTCACAAGAAAGGATCCTACATATATACCCTATTACATTCTATATGATCAGGTCGGCCAATTAGGCTTTCCTAATATACAAATAATGACATAACACCTTGCTAAGATACACAAGGTATCTAAAACAAGTATACAATAATTAAGGCCCGACATCCTTAATTCATGCTCACCATCCATGATACACACTATAGTTCTCAAGTCGACTTCCAAATAGGTCATCTCCAAAACACATGCAATAGTTAATGTCATCTATATTTCTGTACCATGCAGAGATCAATGAATATTATTCAATATTATATCAATCATCTCTTAAGATCACATACATTGAATCCTCATTGCCCGTAACATATTCTCAAAACTCAAAGGCTAACTCTGTCAATTTCCATTGTTACAGTCTAGTAACTAGTCTTCACCAAATCTTCTATAACACAACCAATATGAAATATTACATCATGTGATCTTAGATATAAGATCATAACACCTTTCAGTACACACAACTAACTTTGCATGATCTGAAACATTCATACAATATCTGTACACTATAATTTAACCATCATGTTCTCTTCACATAAATATATGTTGACATTAGTGACAAAACATGAATGACAACAAAAACAATTCCCACATCACTCAACGTAGTGATTAAACATATTAAATATGACAAAAATATCCCCAATGCATTAGCAATATCCAAAAATGGTTGCAATCAATATTTTTCATGTATATAGAGTTAGAAACTATAATTGAAACTATTATTATATTGTCATTGATATTAAACCTTAGCTGGTAAGGCAATTTCTATCTAGTATACTACCATATCTTTTGATTGATTGATGAAGAGGATTTCAAAAGAGGAAATAACAAGAGGACCAAGGAATGGTTGAGTTATGTGATGCTTAAATGGGTACTTGATTAGTTGGCACATTTACAAGGTAATGTGTTGTTTCTCTTTAAGAATAAGTGACTTGAAGAAAGACCACAAGCATAGGATTAACCGAGAAAAAGTAAATAATTTTAGATTAAGCCAAGTGATGCTAGTGTCGGCCAAGCACCAATATAAGTCAAAAAAATTTAGTGTCAAATGAGCATCAATAATTGCCGAGAAAAAAATAAGTAACCGAGGGAAGATAGCATTTTCTGAGAAGAAATTTTTTAGCAATGACTAAGATATCTAGTGATGACCAAGGAGATGAACATAGTATTAACCAAGTGTTAGTGATTTAGTGTTTGTGAAAGAATTGGGAATCCCAACCGACATAGTTGAATTCTTGGGATATGTAAAACATATTGAAATTATTAATGAATGATATGGATCATTTAATGCATGGTAAACCATTTTCTTATGGATTCAAGGAGAGGTTTGAAGATGTATCTAGAAGGAAAAGGAGAATAAAATGATGGAAGGATTCGATGAATCTGAACTAAACCTAAGATCTATGGAAGAGTTTAAGAGGCAAAAAATTAATCTACCTAGTCAAGGAGGTATAAGGATGACCTAACTGTGAGGCTATGAAAATTATGGAAAAGGTTGATGTTATTGACTGATGAATCAAAGAAGAAGGCTAAGGTGAAGTTGTGAAGAGATGAACAAAGTTGTGGTGATTTCTTTAAGAGAACTCCAAGAAGATCAGAGATGGAGATGGAAATGAAGGTCAATCAGTAAATCAGCATATGAGTGCATTGGATCTATATTTTCAAAGTGAGTTGTATATTTCAAATCAGAACCTACTATTACTTTATAACTATTATATCAGTCAAAATCCTTTAATAAAGGTTGACCTAACATGCATTTTATAAACTCTTTAATCAAGGTAGCATTCTAATGGAATGTTCTTAAACCCTCTAACGAGGCCACTCTTAACATGGTGATTAAATCCTTGAACAGGGTCAAACCTAATAGCATGTGATGTAAACCTTTAATACAACTAGCTTCTCACAGAGCTCACTTGAGAAGAGTAAAAATTAGTAGCATGTTACTGGTGGTTTTTCCCAAATTGGGTTTCCACGTTAAATCTTGGTGTTATACTTGTGTGAATGTTGTTTGATGTGAATGTTGTTGAGAGTTTCATATTCTTCAAGTTGATTATTTTTGGACAGTGGACTACAATTTTTATGTTACTGATATATATTCTATAGAGACTCAGTGAATTATTGATTAGATCTAAGTTTGTTGAAGAGATTGAAAGTTTAATTGGTACATCTGGACCTAAGGATAATTGATTCACCCCCCATCTCAGTTATTATAAAATCATTCTAAAAATTGGTATCAGTGATGTTGGTGCTTGTAAGGAGAAAAATTTAAAGGTACTTGAAGCTAATGATCAAGATGTACAAAAATAAGGTACCAAAGTTGAACAAGGAGAAATTCCCTTCATGACACAGTCTGAAGAAATTTCACCTAGTTGGTACTGGTAATTCAGTGAAACACTATGTGGAAAATGACTATGTACCACCTGCTGCACCTATGATAGTCGAGGATATTAAAGAAAAATAAGAACATAGTCACGCAATGTTGGAGACTGAGTCTACCCTAATCTATCCCGAATTTGAAGACATAAATAACTGTAATAATGCAAATCAAATGTGGGAGACACTAGCATCTATCTATGGTGGCGACACAAACGTACTAAGAGCCAAATCTGAAAGTTTGAGAGGTAAGTTTTCTGAAATGAAAATGCAAGAAGGTGAAAACATTGCTCAATATTGTGGCATAATTAAGGAGGTACTAAATTCTATTAGAGGATCTAATGGAAACATTGATGATGGAACTATTATTAGTAAAGTGTTGAGAACCCTACTTCCTATCTATGCTATTAGAGTGTTTGCAATACAAGAATCAAGATGTAATCCTAGTAATGTCCTAGCTTTGGAAATTCTTGTTGGAAATCTTACTACATTTGAGTTGTCCAATTTTGATAATTTCACTATTCACAACATTGAATCTGCATTCAAGTCTCTATTGGTTCTTCATAAGCCCAAGAAAGGAAAAGAAAGATGTGTGAATAGTGATAGTAACAATGACGGGTATAGTGATACTTTTGATGATGATCTAGATGATCTTGATGCACTTATGGCTAGAAGGCTACCAAGAGAAAAAGAAAAATTCAAATGTAAACTTCCTATAATCTATTTTTCATCTAACAAAGTTGGCCATATTGCAACAAGATGCCTCAAGAGGACTGGAAAGGATCAAAGAAGGGAAAGAAAGTGAAAAAAAAAAGAAATGACATAGACCACAGAAGGTATAGAGATTACAAAGACAAATGTATGAAATCTTGTTATATTGTTGAAGAGGAAACTCACAGTGAAACTAGTGAATCTGATGACTATGATATAGAAGTTGTTTATGTTTCTATGAACAATGATTCTGATGAAGATGAGAAAATTGCACTTATTTCATATTTGAGTAAAGGTGATAAATGGATTATTGATAGTGGTTTCTCACATAACATGGTTGGTGATAGAAGCAAGTTTGAAACTCTAAATCATTACCAAGTGTATCATCTTAAAATGGAAGCACTTCCATGATAAGAGCATTTAGCCCTCTAAGTGAGTGGTCTGGGGTCATGTTAAGTGCCTTGATTGAGTCTTTGCATGTATCTAGATTTCTCCCCCAGTTCAACTTCTCTCTCCACCTATTTTCACTTTATTTATGCATTTCCTAGCATACGCTCTGCTCACCTATTGCACACACACTTTTTAATACACATATATTATTTTTCAAAATACCTTTTCTCCATTTTTGGATTAGTGACTAATCCTTAAAGTATGGATTTATATTTTAGGATCTTTTGATCCCTCCAGTTTCAAATATATATATATGATCCCTTAAGGTCAGAGGTGTCCTTAAGACTAGATCTATTTTTCTTTTGGTTTTATTCTTATGGAATAGAATATTCCTAAGGATGAATCCTTGATGGGTTGACTAGTGAGTAGCCACATTCACTGTGATGTTCGATTCCATCTTTCCAGTTGCGTCATTTCCTTGTGTGGTTCACAATGGGACATAAGTTCTCATTGGGCGAGATAATCATACCCTCTCTTTCTTTCTCTCTAGAGATGTCTCTCTTATTGTGATCTTGGAGTCGATGAACACTTGAGTCCTTGGGGGCTTGAGGTTTCTCTTTGTCCCTTTGAATATGATAAGATTATCTTTTCATTTTGATCTCCTTTACCAAGAGTTTGCATCAAGTCCATACTCTTGCTAAAGTGGGGGCTTAATGTATTGTCTTAAAATAGAAGCACTTCCATGATACGAGTGTTTAGCCCTCCGAGTGAGTGGTCTAGGGTCATGTTAAGTGCCTTGATCAAGTCTTTTCATGTATCTTTCTTTCCCCCCCACTTTCTACTTCTCTCTCCAGCTATTTTCACTTTATTTATACATTTCCTAGCATTCAAGATTGAGGTCCTGAGGTTTTTGACCTCAAGGTCAACGATGACCTTGAGGGTTAATGACGACCTCAACCCTGACCTAGGTCAGTGATGACCTTGACCCTAGCCTAGGTCAGGTTCTACCTCATCCTTAACCTAGGGTTCAAATTTCAAGTTCTCATGATTTCCAAGTGTCGGGTTTCAGAAATATTTCTTTTCCTACTTCCGAGTCGGCCATTTTAGGTTTTGGAATGGTAAATCCTTAAATTATATTTAATTTGGGTCTATTTCTAGGGGTTAAGGTTAATTGCAATTTAATTCCCCAATGTTAGCCTTCTCTAGAGGTTTGTGCCCTAGATCATTATAAAAGGAAGCCTTCCTCTCTCATTTTCTCTATCAATTCACATCGACTTTCACATCAATTTTTCAATCAAGCATCCATTATCAAGAAAGAAAGAAGGAGAAGGAAATAAAGCAAGAATTCATTCATCTTCAAACCTAGCATTCAATCATTCATCAAGGAGATCCATTTTTAGCCATTGAAGGATTCAATCTATTTGGAGCCCCCTTGAAGATTTCTCCATCCACATTCATCCAAGCCTTCTCCCATGCAAAGATCCATTCAAGATTGGTGTTGAAGATCAAATGCCATTTATTTGAGACATCCTACATTAATTCTACATTCATTGGAGCATTCCTACTTGTGGATTCAAGGATTCGAATCCTCCACAAGGATTTCAACATAAGCAAGGTGAATTGTTTCATTTACTTTGTTTATGCACATTACAATTTCAATCCAATTTCAAGATTAATTTCTAAATTGGGGTTTGACCAAGGCAAACCCCCCATCTAAATAATAAAAAACCTCTTTTTCTTGTAGGTACAAGTGTATAACTATAGATCAAAGCTTGGATTTGGATACCTTTTTTGGAAAACGTTCGAGATCTGCAAACAAAGTCAAAGACCACCTTCAAAATATTGAAGTAGTCTTTGACCTTTTATCAGGGTCAAAACTACCTGTTGTTGGAAAGATAAAAGTTTTATGGGTTTTCTTCGCCTCAACATTTCTAGTCCGAAATAGGTTGCAAAATTGCCTGAAACTATGCATAGACATAAGAAATTAGCATTTTCTAGATTTTCCCTATTTTAAGGTTAGTATTTGCCTTTCAATTATTTTAGATTTCAAGCATATACTATTCATAGCGAAATATAAGGTTTTTCTTCTTCATTCATAATCTCCATAGATAGATTCTTTTGTGCATTGACCTTTTGGTTGATTAATTTGGATCTCTCCTTTGGGAATTTGGATTTAGAAGTAGATCTCATATTTCTCCCATTCAATTAGGTGATTCCATTTCAACTCTATTCATTTTGAGTATACCATTTTATCTTATTCACAAAGGTACAAGTGTTAAGTTTGGTAATAATGCACCATGTCCTGTGAAAGAAAAAGGATCAATAAGATTAACTGATAAGATCACATGTGATAATCCTTATTGGGTTGAAGATCTTAACTATAATTTGTTGAGTGTTGCACAGTTGAGCAGTACTAGTTACTGATTTGAATTTTATCACAAGAAGGCTAAAATATTTGATACCAATGGTGAACTAATTGGAAGTGGAGAACATACCAAAGGTAATTTATTCTATATAGAACTATTTGAAGAAACATGTTTGTTTGCACAATTTGATGATGTATGGTTATGACATAAGAGGTTGTGTAATGTGAACTTTGACAATTTGGTAAATATTGGTAAGATGAAAAGAGTTAGAGGTTTTCCAAAATTAAAGAAACCTGATAATGTGATGTGTAAACAATGTCAATTGGGAAAAATGACAAAGTTTAGTTTCAAGAGAAAGACATATACTTCTGATAATATTTTGGAATTGGTTCATATTGACCTTTCTGGACCTATGAGTGTGCAAAGCTACTATGGTGAAAAATATTTCATTATGTTTGATGATGACTATTCTAGAATGATGATTGTGATGTTTCTAGAAGAGAAATTTGATGCATTTCAATTGTTTAAGTGGCATTTTTCAAAAGTTGAGAAAGAAACAAGTAAAAGATTGAAATGTTTGAGATCTGACAGAGGAGGAGAGTTCTTATGAAATGACTTCAATATGTTATGCAATGATAGAAGAATAAAAAGACAAATGTCTACACCTAGGACACCTCCATATAACAGTATGGAAGAGAGAAGAAACTGATCAATTATTGATGGTGCTAGAACACTGATGATAGAGAAGAATGTTGCACAAAAATACTTGAGAGAAGTTATAAGTATAGTTGTTTATACCTTGAACCAAGTACAAATCAAGAAAGGTAAAAATGCTACACCTTTTGAGTTATGGTATGGATATGCACCTAATGTGAAATACTTTAAAGTCTTTGGAAGGAAATGTTATATATTGAAAGACAATAGGAATGGAAAACTTGATTCTAAAAGTGATGAAGGTATATTCCTAGGATATTCCGCTAAAAGAAAAGCTTACAAGTGTTTGAATTTGAACACTAACAAAATTGTGGAAAGTTAAAATGTTAGAGTTTATGAATATGCAGAAAAGAATGAAGTTGAGTGCAAGAAAGAACCTGAAGACTATTGATCTTTTGTATACATGGAAGAAGGAGAGGCTAGTAATGTACCCAAACTAGATATCGAGAAACAACATGAACTTGCTGAGCCACAACAAGAAAATTCCAAGCATCAAGAGGATGTTGCTAAGAAATCAGAAGAAGAGACAAAGAATCTGCAAGATGAACCTGAAGATTAAGAAAAACTAGAAAAGAAATATGAACCTACATTGGCACAGTATGTAAGAAGACATCATAAGACAGAACAAATCATTGGACATAAATAATCTAGAGTCTTGAAAAGAAGTAAGTTGAAAGATCAAACATGCCTATTATGTGAATTTGAGCCTAAGAAAGCCATGAATGAAGAAATATAGCAAATAGGGAAAAACAAAACCTGGACAATAGTGACGAGACAAGAAGATGAGAATGTTATTGGAACAAAATGGGTATTCATAAATAAGTTAAAAGAACATGGAGAAGTCACTAGGAACAAAGATAGATTGGTATGCAAGGGATATGTACAGGAAGAAGGCATTGACTATGGGGAGACATTTTTCCTAGTTTCAAGATTGGAAGGAGTGAGGACTCTACTTTTATATGCAGCTTTTAAAAGATTCAAAGTGTATCAAATGGATGTCAAATCTACATTTCTGAATGGAATACTAGAAGAATAAGTATACATTGAACAACTAGAAGGATTTGGTGATCCAAGCAAGAAGAATATGGTTTGTAAACTACATAAGGCATTGTATGGATTGAAGAAAGCCCTTAGAGCTTGGTATGAGATACTACATAATTATTTGATAAAGATTGGATTTGTACAAACCTATGTCAAACTTGTGTCACACTTTTACAAAGGAAAAGGTCAACAACACTTAGATTTTTTAACTTTAACGACATAAAAGTAGCATTTATGTTTAGAATTTGAAAATGGTGTAAACTGATGAAATGTGTAAAAGTGGATGAATTTTATGCCTATAATTTTTTAAATTTTCTTTAAAAAATAATAGACAGTTTTTTAATTTTTGAAGTCCATTTTTTAACTGTTGAAAGACGCTGAAAACTAGGGTCTTGTTCCTACCAAAAAATTATATGCAAATAATCTTTTTTTCCTTTGATTTCAAAATATGTTATAGATGACATGTATAGATAGTGAAAAAAGGAAGAAAAATTGGTTTCTAATGTATATTTTCTTTGTTATAGCTACTCAAAGTCGAACTTATCCAAAATTGATAGTTTTCATCTCCGACCAAATTTCCCCTATCAAATCTTCAATATTTAGAAAAAAAATTACACATTCTTGAAGATGACTCTCTCCTCTTTTGTTAAATATAAAATTTAAATTTTTCTGATATGGTTTACTATTTTTTTCTATTTTTACAGGAGCTTCTTCTCGAATGCTAAAATACCTACTTGCAGTATTTTGAGATTATAATATATTAGATCTAATAAAAATACCATAAAACTTATATGATGATAATCTTGACTCTAGAATCTAAAAAGGGGTATTTTTATATTTTTTAAAAATATCATTAAAAAGAGTAGGAGTTATTGAAACATTGATTTTCTGGAATAATTTTATTTCTTTGGTAATTGGTATAAAATATGCATTTAATAGATATTTCCAATTGGAAAAGTTCAATAACTAATCTAACTTAGCTAGAATGAATCTAGATAGACCATATGTTTGGAAGAAAATATTTTTTAGGTAGAAATACTCAAATTTAGTTGTGTTGATAAGTTAGCTTGAAACGTGACACAACTTTGTGCTTTTACCCAAGGACAAATGACAACAAAAATCTATATTTGAAGACTAAAAAAGGTAAAGGGATATTGTTAGCTGAAATCTTTATTGATGATATCATATTTGGAGGACAAGATTCCCTATGTTAAAAAATTTCAAATGAGATGCAAACTGAATTTGAAATGTCTATGTTTGGTGAGATCAAATTCTTTGTTGGTTTGCAAGTTTATCAGATGAAAAAAGGTATCTATATTACTCAATCTAAGTATGTCAAGGAGATACTGAAGAATTTTGGTATGGAATATTCTAGACCAGTAAGTGCACCTATGGCTACTAGACAAAAATTATCAAAAACTGATGATTCAGCTGAAGTAAATCAAACATTGTATAGATCTATGATTGGAAAGCTACAATATGTTTTCCATAGCATATTGGATATTTCCCTAGTAGTTGGGATTGTTGCAATATTTTTTGAAAATCCTAAAGAGAGTCACATAATGGTAGTGAAAAGGATATTGACATATCTAAAAGGAACAAAGGACTGTGGATTCTATTACCAAAAGAATGATAAGTTTGAAGTAAAAGTTTACACAGATGTAGATTGGGTAGGAAATGTAGATGACAACAAGAGTACAAGTGGTGGCACATTCTTACTAGAAAAGAGATTAGTCTATTGGACAAGAAAGAAACATAACTGCATTTCCCAATCTATAGCAGAAGCTGAATATGTAGTAGAAGTAGTGAATTGTTCAAATTTAGTGTGGATCAAGAAATTGTTAAAAGGTATGAAGGAGGAAATCACTAAGTCGGTTGTTATTTTCTATGATAACACAAGTGCTACCAATATATCAAAGAATCATTTAATGCACACTAAGACTAATCATATTGCTAAAAAGTATCATTACTTGAGAGAGCTATTT
Source organism: Chamaecyparis obtusa (assembly GCA_027943335.1). NCBI lineage: Eukaryota > Viridiplantae > Streptophyta > Pinopsida > Cupressales > Cupressaceae > Chamaecyparis > Chamaecyparis obtusa. Next base: position 765,793 of record BSBK01007177.1, on the reverse strand, counting down.
CAAGACAAAGAAGTGATATTGGAATATGTGAATACAAAGGAACAATTAGCAAATATCTTAGAGGTAAATTAAGGGTGATTCCCCTAACTGAGGTTACCTAGTAACATATAGGATTACTGCATCAAATGTTCTAATCAAAATATCTGACAAATTGATGTAGAAGAAGTAACACTTTAGGAGTTTCCTAAAGTTGTGAGAAGTAAAGAAAAAGATGTAAATCAATCATAATCAAGATGATAGAGGGAGCATACAAATTAGAGAACTGATATGAAGATATCTACATGGTAAGGATACAAGTGAAAGATAAAAGTTTCTTTGGAATTATTGTCAAAGAGGGAGAGATTTAATGAACCTAAGGGAGAGACACAATAAAGAGATTCAGAAGGAGTTATCAAGTGTAAAACTGAGGGAGAGACACAAAAGAAATGACCCTAAGAAAAGAGGGAGAATTTGAATGTAGCTAAGGATATTAATGAAGATCTAATACACAAAGATTTTGAATTGTATGGTAAATCATGTGATGTTCATGTAGTATTTCCATCAATTCCAAAGAGGGAGATTGTTGGAAACTACAATTCAAACAATTGTTATTGTTACCCTAATTTTCCTGTACATGCAAATTTGGCTAAAATCCATCCCAAGGTCTCTATTTTATCCTTGTTGAGCATCCCTAAAAATTTCATGGCTTCATTGAAAACCCTCTGGCCTCTGCAATCCTTTTAACTCTCTGGTCTGAAGGTTAAAAAATTCATAAAACTAGCCGTTACAGGAAGAAAACCCTAAAAATCTCTTTGGCCTATTATATTCTTTCATTACCTTTTTAGCCACTAAAGTCTCAAATGGTCCACGTGATTTAATAATTCTCTAAATCTCTAGCACTTAGCACTTTAATTTTTCCTAAGTCCCAGTGCTTAATCTTTTCTAATGTTTATGGCCTTTATGTCTCCTGGGCCTAGCCCTCTGACACCTTTTCAATCCAATGGCTAGGGTATGATCTCATGCATTCTATCAGAGCCATGAGATTATGCACCAACTATTGATTATCCTTTGTGACATAACTCTTCAAATAGGAGGGTCCACTAATAGGTGTGCATAGGTGGCATATTCTGATTGGTCCACATGCTAATGAGTCATCTCTTGTCAGTGGGACCAGGCCCTTTCAGCAGTCAAAGGCTCTGACATCTATAGAGGATCGACGGATGCCATATGTTCACAAGACTTTATGTTAGAGCATGTGATCACGTGATGGTTGTTGATCATACTTTATCTCTGGGCTCTGTCAGGTGGGTCCCCATTTTTTAACGTGCTCATTCATTATTGGTTGGCCAGACGACAGCTCGGATGTGTCAGTGGGACCATGTCAGAGGGTCTTCAGATGTGTCAGAAAGGATAAGATCTACGGTGGTCATATAATCTCATAGAATCTTCTGACCCTATGAGATCATGCACCTATCGTTAGATTGGAATCTCAGTTGCAGTGGGTCCGTGGTTGTTAGAGATGTTGATTTGCTCGCTTCCGATTGGCTGTTGACTTCCACGATGGTTGTGACTTTTTAGAGGGGGATTTAAAGTTATTTTCTCAGCATATCATGGCCATTCATCTATCGAGAAATGCATGAGATCGGCAGTTGTGTTTTAATTTCAGACCTGCTAGCCATTAGCATTTAAATTCAAAATTCCTGCAAAAGTTTTTCTAAGGTTTTTCTCTTTTTAGCCATCCATGACGTTGGTTAGCTCAGGAATTAAATTCTCAAGATGGTTATGGTTGAGAGGGTGATGGAGATGACTATTGGTTGACATTGCAGGGTACTGTGCCATGTTTTCATGCCAGGAGACACTACAAAGAGTTGGCGCCAGCTTTTAAATGGTACTGTTCCCAGGGAAGTATGATCATATTTAGAGCATTCATGGCGGGCCTGTTGCAAAAAGGTTGGTGAATTGAGGTTGCTTGTCTGTAGGTTGATTTCAATACAAGGATGGGCATGCAAAGATGAATATCTAATCGGTTGAGATATTTTCAGAAATAACATTTATGATCAAACTTCATTGATTCAAACTTGATTGATTTAGGGTTTGTTATTCTATTGTAAATTTGTAACCCTAGTTAGGTTTTTCTCCCACTTGTTTAGAGGAGATGTATATATTGTATTTTTTGGATCTTTTGAGCTCAGAGTTAGAAAATTGTAAAAGAAATTCATCTTTCTTAAGGGTCATCTCTGGCATTTTCTCTGCCCTCTGGCTTCTACAGTTGTATTTCTTTCATTGGTAATTTAAACATTGCAGAGGTATTTTGTGACATTTTTTCTGTCCCCATACTTCCTTGTTTGAATTCTCTTTTATTGAATTAAAGTTTATGCATGATTCAGTGACAATTTAGGGTTCCTAATCCCTCTTCTTTTCTGCAATTCTATGTGTTGTCATGTATGATTTTATTTGAATGCTCTTTTGGGTATACTTCAACCCCCTAACAATCTGTCTCATTCCTATTCCGAGTTGCAGAGGTGAATGTTTGTTTTCAGGTTATAAATTGTGTCTAATTCTTAGGAATTCTATTGTTTGTGAGAGTTTTCTTCCTTTCCCTAAATAGCCTCTTTCTATTGCAGACCCTTCTATGAAATACTTATGCAAGCCTATTTAGTGAGTTGTGATCTCCTAGACCTAAGTTTGTTCACTGATTTCATCCTTTATACTGAGATCCAAACCCTTCATTTTGATGTATCACCTAGTAGGTAGTTTTCTTTCAAGTCATTTCCCTTTCAAGCATTCCTTCTATCCCTTTCCCTCAAAAGATTTACTTTTCATGTCAAGAAGCAAATTAAGGTGATTATCCAAGAGGAACCAGCCTAGAACCTGGAGGTCTCATCTTAGTTAGCATAGGTCCCACAACCTGGAGATGATTCCCATGTTATACTAGGTTATCAAGACTACAAGAGCTTGAAACAAGGGTGCAAACTTAGTGTATAAAAATTATGGCATGCCCAGTGGGAGTACTAATACAAAAGAAACTATTGTTTGAAGATTATGTCATCTCTGATATACAAATTACATAATACAGACCTTTAGAGGTTGTTCTACCAAGTATATCTGGAGACTCCACTAATTTCAAGGATCGGGGCTAACTTGTTTAAGGTTTATGAGAAAGATTGTGACTAGAAGCTCAAAGTATACTCAATTTTCAAAGTTGCCCTCAAAGGGAAGTCATAAAGGTAGGTCAAATCAAAGAACATCCCCTACAAGGAGAGTTCAATCAACACCACTAGATACCTCAGAAAGGAGACCTTTTGCCTTTCATTCCAGAAGAAGAGGCAGATCTCTAACCAGAGATCTAGAGGAAGATTCAAACCCAGTAGCAAATACATCTCATATAGTTGTTAATCTTTAGATTCCAACTCCTACAATGGCTGGGCAATTTGCCTTTGCACCATTCAACCAAAGGAGTCCATTGGCCTTTTCTCAACATCATGATGTGCCCTTGGTGGCACTTAAGAGTATACCAGATTTCACTGGTGAAGGGTAGACAACTACTTTTGAACACATAAGAGATGTGACCACCATCTATAGCATATATAACATAACTCAAGAGGATGTGGCATTCAAATTATTAGCAGCCTCTCTAAAAGGTAAGGCTCTTGAATGATGTAGAACTTTAACTGTTGGTTCCATTAATTCATGGGATGAATTAGGAGATGCATTAAGTAAGCATTTTGAGGATAAATCAGATAACTTGTCTTTGCTTGAGTAGTTGAAAACCATAAAAAAGGGACCCTCAAGAGAAAATGACATATTACAATAGTAGATTCCTCAAAACATGGAATAGAATTCCATTTTCTGTGAGACCATGAGCTGACCATGCTTTCCTTTACTACTTGTGAAGTTTGAATGGTCAAATTTATGTCATGATCCAATCTATGGGTGGTACTTCTGTTAGCACGTGCCAAAATTTCATGGCTCTAGCTCTCTTCCCCTAGTCTCTGCAATGTTTTTCATGTCTCCAGCTAAAACCCTTGGCAAATTTTTTTTTAAAATCTAGCCGTTGGGTCCTTAAATTTAAAATTGCCCTGGCCCTGTTTTATTTTTGTGTTACCTTTTTGTAGGTCACTTAAAACCTTTAATCCACGTGTGCCTTTTTTAAAATAAAGACTTCTTTACATGTCACGTAGTTAGGTTTCATGTGTCAATAGGTCCCCTTCAATCTTTCCTAAGTTCCCAGTGCCTTGCAAGTTTTAAATTTTCCTAAGTCTTGAGCTTTAATTTTTCCTATGTTTCGGCAGCCTTTATTTTCCCTAGGCCTAGCTCTGACACCATCTCCATTTAATAGTGGGTGTATGTTCACAAGTGATGTGTCAGACACATGAGATCTTATGCCAGCCGTTGATCTCATTTGTCTCAAACGTATCTTTAGCGATGGTCCCGGTGTCAGGTGGAGCTGATTTGGAGGTTTTTTATTGGTGCATGTAGTATGAGGTGGAATCCTGTCAGTGGGACCTAGTTTTTAGATGTGTCAGTGGGTCTTGATCCTGTCAGTGAATCGATGAACAACGTATAATCTTATGGATTTTGTCAGAGGCTTAAGCTCTTGCAACGGCCGTTGATTTTGTTTCTTGTCAAATGGTTGTCAGAGATGGGAAGAGATTCTTGATCTAAAGGTGGGCGTGTAATCTGATAGAATCTTGGAAGTCTTTGTGAACTTCAGATGATCATCAATCTTCTTGATGCGGGCCTGATCAAAGTTTCTCAATCTTTTGGCGGTTGAGTTAAGATTTAAAAGCCCGCAAAGCATGAAGATCAGACAGTCATGACTTAAAGTTGATGGAGATTTAAATTTTGACCACCAATTTGCTGCAAGCACCATAAAGTAGCTGTTTATTTTCAAATTTGAATTTGCAAAGGGTTTCCAGCAACAGGAAGTACCAAAATGTATGGTTTTAACAGCTGATTTTGATTGGTTTGGTGGCACTTGCTATTGCAGTGTGGTCCAGGGTGTTGAGTGATCATCTGTAGGGTTTGTACTATGTGATTTTGTGCTCAAGGCATGTTGCAAGGTTGACATTTAGGCATTGTTCATAATTCTGAGTACCTTCACATAGAATTTTTCATGATTGAGGATCATTCTAGGATTTTCTTTCTCCTGGTTGCTTGGGTTTCCACCCTTGTAATAACTTTATGACCGTTTCCAGTTGGTTGGGTGGTTGAAACCCTAACCCTAAGTCATCCATAGCTTGTTGCATTCTCTTTGAGAATTCCAAGATGACTAGGGAGTATAAGTTACAAAATTTTGACTGAGTAGAGGTTCCAAACTTTCTTTGGTCCCAGCTAGTTGTTGATAGTGTTATATTGATAGAGGAGTGGGATTTTGGGTATTTCCTATCTTTGTGTTGTTTTGATTGTATATTGATCCTGAATATGTTAATGAAAATACTATTGAGTTCCAATCTTACATTTGTGTATGTCTTCTTGTTTTGGTTCTAAGCTCATATATGTTAATGTCACAAAGTGTGTTAGCATATGGTAAACAAAGAGTATTGTGAAGTCATCTCTGAGTTCCTAACAAAGTTAGGATTAAAGTCTTTTGGGTGGGTTTAGTGAGTTTACAACCAAATAAGAATCTAATGTCCTTGTGTTTGAGGGAGAGGGGTAATAGGCAAAGCACTTATCCTGAGCCCAAGAGTGTTTGATTCAAGATCTTCAGCTAATGTATGTAATTGGGTGACTCTTTTCCCTAGGTTAAGGCACCGGTCCATCCTCTGGGGGCATTTTATTGTTATCAACCACACACACAAACATTCAAATGATAAAATCTTAAAGTAGTTTGAAAAGAGTATATAGTTGTATATCATTTAGTGATTCCTTTCAAGAAGTGAATCAAGGGTACACCCACCTAAGCAATAAGGCTCAAAGTGTAGGAGGATCTCTCTTGATCCTTGTTAATTGGCCCTCTTCCTTGTAGACTTTGGAGTGGTGATAGAGTCAAAGTTATATTAAAGTTATCCATCAAAGTATAAATCTACAAGTGAAGATCAAAGGGAACTCCCAAAAACTTCCTTGCCCCAAGCCTTTGACATAGCTGTCAAGGCTGAAAACTATTTAATCCAAGTAGGCATGATTGCTAGAAGGCCACCAATGCCCATATTTCCTAGCCTTCAACCCATTGCACCTGCACAAGTACCCCCATTTACCCCTATTCCCACCATATTGGCACCTAAGGCTAGTACCAGTGGTCAAGAGCTAATAGCTAGTTTCTCTCAAGAGCTACAAGAAATAAAGAATAGCCAACAAAGCAGTCAACAAGAAATGACAAACTTGTTGTAGACCTTGACTAAAGAGGTCACAAATTTGAAGAAACAAGGTCAAGAAATCAGACCACCCTTCCAGCCACAACGCCAAGGTCCTAATTAGCAATACTAGAATCAAGGACAACCTTACCAACAAAATAGGCCACCATACCAAGGAGGGTATCAAGGAAAAAGAGAAATTTTTAATCAAAGACCATTCCAACCATATAACCCTGCACCTCTAAATTTTGCAAATCCAGTTAGGGATATGGTTCCTAGTCAAAACAATGTGGCTATGGATAATTAATGGTGTTTTCCTTGTAATCAGCCTCATAATTAGGCTACATGTTCAAATGGATGGATGAACCAAGCTCTAATGGTTCAAAATGCCTCCCAAGATCAATCAGAGGCTTCATCTAGTGGGTCAGTTCCTCAACAAGAACCACAAGATAATGAGACTGCTCTCTTTAATTGGGAACAACCAGACTTCAATGGAGTCAATGATGAGGTTGCTTTTGTTGTTTATACAAGAGCAAAAAGGAGAGCTCAAAAAATGGAGAGAGCAAATTCCAATGCCAAAGCCACCACATCTGCAGAGCCATTGTAGTAGGTTACCCTTGCCATACCTAAGGAGGCTCTTGTCATTACAAGCAGGGAAGGCCAACATTCCAAAGAAGTGGAGCCCATCATAGTGAAAGCACAACAAAGAGTACACACTATGACACCTTTTAATATCATTAACAACATGAAGAAGGTGAACGTCACCATGTCTATGTGGGACTCTTTGGCTCTTCCAGGACAACCTAAGATTTTGAAGAAGGCCATGACTGAAGTAGTAACTCCTCAACCTACAAAAGAAGTTGTAAAGCTAGTGTTGGTGAACATTGATCAAGAAAGGGAGACTCCAAGTAGAAACCCCAAAGGCAATTCCACACAAGGTAGGAACTCAAAACCACCTCCTTTTATGTATCTCTAATTATTGGAAAATCTTTAGTGCATAATTGTATGGTAGATAGTGGAGCTACTAGCACTGTAATGCCCAAAAAAGTAGTTGACCAATTAGGACTCAAATATGAACCCTTCCAAAAGAAGGTCACACAACTTGATGGATCCTTAGTCAATACTATAGGTGTGGCCAAGGATACCAGTCTAATCCTACATGCTAGTCCTAATTTCTCCATCCTCCTTGATATATATATATCATAGATCTCCCTGCATTATTTTTCATATGCTTGTCAAGGGAGTTTACAACCAAGATAGGAGGTTATCTATCTTCTGATTGGTCTAACATGCCATTTCATACAAGATATGGGACCAAGGTCACCATTAAGTTAGAACCATTGGTAGCACACCATATAGAACCATATGTGTCCAATACCATCCATGTAAATTGCCCCATATTTGATGACAGTGACTTCCAAACCATTAGTGAAGTAGACACTAAGATAGAAAGTATCCCTAATATTTTACTAGATGAAAGAGCTTCAAAGGCCCAAGAAAATCTTGTTTGGGATTTTGGTTTGGGAAGTTATTTAATACAAGAAAGTGGATCCATAGAGCCATGCCTTTTCAAAGAAGGCACTGATTCAGAGGATCAGAGCAATCAGGTTTGGGAATTATTTTTTGATGGAGCTAGAAGTAGACATGGTTTTGGTGGTGGTGTTATTCTAGTGTTCCCAAAAGGAGAAAGGTATTATACTACCTTTAGATTCAGTTTCTCCTGCACTAGGAACATTGCAGAGTATGAAAGTCTAATCAATGGACTAGAGTGGGCTATAAAAAGAGGGCTTAAGGCCTTAAAATTTTATGGTGATAGTGAATTAGTTGTCAACCAAGTAAGAGGGATAAGTGTAACAAAGAATGACACTTTGAAAGCATACAAGCATAGAGTTTGGGATGCAATTGAAGATTTTTGTGCTTTCAATATTGTTGCTATCCCTAGGAAGCTAAATCAAAATGCAGATAGCTTAGCTAATGTTGGATCTCAGTATGACATTCCAAATAGTGTTTCAAAAGAAATAGATCAATAGCATAGCAAAGTGATTGTTAGACCCTCTATTCCTGATAATGATGTCAATTGGCATGTGTTTGACAATGATGAACAAATCCTGCAATTCTTGTTTGAAGAAGATGTCTTTTCAAAACACAATCAAGATAGGATATCACAAAACTATTGTGATCAGGTAATGCAACTGAAGTCCAATAAGATGCCTAGAGGTCTTGTCACCCTAGAGACTATCTTCAACAAGGATTATGAAGTTAAGAGAAGAAATTCTAGCCTGGTAGTTCAACAAGAACATTGTGTTGAATTAGAGTTGGAGCCAGGTAAGAGCTTACAATTTGGAAAAGTGAACACTGAATTGGAAAAGCAAGCTTATACCCAATTATTCAAAGAATTCAATGATGTATTTGCATAGCAATATGAAGACCTCAAAGGTTTTGATCCATCCCTTGCTTAGCACCCTATTGAATTAGAGCCTAATGCCAAACTAGTGAGGAAAAAGAAAAGGCCTGTTAATCCCAAACTTGAGCCACTTATGCATAAAGAAGTACTCAAACTAATAGAAAGTGGTATGATCTACCCCATCAAGCATACTAGTTGGGTTTCCAACCTTGTTCCTGTCAGGAAGAAGAATGGGGAGCTAAGGTTATGTGTTGACTTCAGGGATCTTAATAGGGCCTCTCTAAAAGATCACCATCCATTACCCTCTATGGAAAAAATATTAGAACGTGTCTCTGGATCTGAGAGATTTTCATTATTGGATGGCTATTCAGGATACAATCATATCCTAGTAAATGAAGAGGATCAATACAAGACTGTATTTACAACCAAGTGGGGAACTATGGCTTATCAAAAGATGCCCTTTGGTTTGTCAAATGTAGGTGCTACATTTCAAAAGGCAATGGATATGGCCTTTAAAAGCCTCATGTACAAATTTGTACTGGTCTACTTAGATGACATAACTATCTATTCAAAGCATGTAGTAGATCACATCAAATATTTGAGGAAGATTTTTGAAAGGTGTAGAGAATTTGGGATATCTCTTAATCCCAAGAAGTGTGTGTTTGTAGTTCATGAAGGAAAATTGTTGGGATATGTAGTATCCAAAGAAGGGATCACAGTAGATCCTAAGAGAATTTCAGCCATCTTAGAGCTACCATTGCCACATCATAAGAAAAGTCTCCAATCTTTCATAGGAAAGATTAACTTTGTTAGGAGGTTCTTACCTAACATTGCAGATTTACTAAAGCCTTTGACAACCATGTTAAAGAATAATTTAGCTTTTAGTTGGACTAAGGAAGGGAAAGCCAATTGCCAGGCTATCAAAGAGGCTCTAACAGAAGATCCTACTCTCCTAAACCCAAATTTCAGTAAGGATTTCATCCTTTATGCTTATGGAGGGCATGATGCTATATCTGCAATGTTGACCCAAGAAAATTTAGATGGATTGGAGTAGCCTATTGCCTTCTTTAGAAAATGTTTAGAAGAGTATGAAAAAAGATACTATTTTGTAGAGAAACATGTACTTGCTATGGTGAAGAGCCTTAAAAATTTTAGATATTTGTTGACCCATAGCAAGGTACACTTGAAGGTTAATCATCCAAGTGTCAAAGAGTTTTTTCTTTCCAAGGACTTGAATGAGAAAAGAGCTAGCTAGATCACCAAGGTGATGGAATATGACATAGATATTCAAACTACCAAGCTAGTTAGAGGAAGAGGTCTTTGTGAGAATTTGGTAGAGGATGAAAGTTCAAAGAAATCAGAGCAAATAGATACATCTCTGGTGGTGCATTCTACAGAAGAACAAGCCAAGGCAACAAGCTGGTTGCCTAATATGATCAATTATTTGAAGATAGGACAATGTCCTACAGGTTTGGATTTAGCACAAAGAAGATATTATAGATTACAATCTATTCCTTTTGTGCTAATAAATGAAGTTCTTTTTAGAAAGGATCACAATGGTGTCCTTTTAAGATGCATTGATTCAGAAAAGATAGCTGATGTCCTATTTGAGTTTCACGATGGACCTTCTAGAGGTCACTTTTCTCCAAGGACTACTTCTTTTAAAATCATGAAGGTTGGATACTATTGGTCATCTATCTTTAAGGATAGTCATGAGTATGTGAGAAAATGCATCAAGTGTGCCATGTTTGCAGGAAAAGAAAGGCTTACAGCCTTGCCCCTATAGCCAGTTAGAACAGAATGACCTTTCATGAAGTGGGGTATAGACTTCATTGGCATGATCAATCCTCCATCTAGTGCAGGCCATAAATGGATAATCATTGCAACTGATTATTTCACTAGGTGGACAGAAGCAATTACATTAAAAGAGGCCAATGAGAGTGTTGTCTTAGGTTTTTATGATGATATAGTTCATAAGTTTGGCACTCCTGACTCCATCATATCAGATAATGCATTGGCATTCACAGGCCTCAAAGTTTCAGAGTGGGCAGTCAAGAATGGCATCTATCTGAATATTAGTTCAAATTACTACCCTCAAGGCAATGGTTTAGCATAATCAAAAAACAAGAATTTGATTAAGATAATCAAGAAGACTCTGCAAGACAACCAAAGGGATTGGCATACCAAACTAAGGTCTACCTTGTGGTTAGATAGAATTACCCCAAAGAAGATCATTGGTAATTCCCCCTACATGTTGGTATATGGCAAGGAGGCTAAATTATCCATTTCAACTAAATTACCAGATCTAGACTTGGCTACTCAGTATGCCCTATTTGAAGAAGGGGATCCCTTGCAGATCAGATATGCTTAGTTGATGGAGTTAGAGGAAATTAGAGACAAATCCATGAAAGATATGGAGTTCCACCAGATTCAGACAAAGATAAACTTTGATAAAAGAGCCAGGATCAGAAATTTCAAAGTTGGAGATGTAGTCCTCAAGTGGGATGAGTTCAGATCCAATCTTGGTAGACATACCAAGTTTGATTCCTTCTGGGGTGGACCATTTGTTATCATAGAGTGCATGGGATCTAATGCTTTCCAACTATCAAATCTTGAAGTAGTTCCCTTGCCTATCTTAGTAAATGGATTCCACTTGAAGCCTTATTTTGAGGTTAACCCCTCTTTGTAAATTCTTGCAAGTGTGTTTTGCTGTGTTCCCCTATTTTCTAGGTTAGTTTCCTGCTTTTCAAGAAGTGCCTGTGAACAAGTTTGTCTTTCTGGCCCCAATTTTGTATCTGTCAATGTTTTATGTTCCTGTAGTGCCTCCATGCCCAATGAATTATGTCAAGGCCACTCATTTTCTATGTCTAGCAGGTTGACATCCAGAAAAAATCACCAAAATGTTACCCTAATTTTCCTGTACATGCAAGTTTGGCTAAAATCCATCCCAAGGTCTCTATTTTAACCTTTTCGAGCATCCCTAAAAATTTCATGGCTTCATTGCAAACCCTCTGGCCTCTGCAATCCTTTTAACTCTCTGGTCTGTAGGTTAAAAAATTCATAAAACTAGCCGTTGCAGGCAGAAAACCCTAAAAATCTCTTTGGCCTGTTATATTATTTCATTACCTTTGCGGCCACTAAAGTCTCAAAGGGTCCATATGCTTTAATAATTCCCTAAGTCTCTAGCACTTAGCGCTTTAATTTTTCCTAAATCCCAATGCTTAATCTTTTCTAATGTTTCTGGCCTTTATATCTCCTGGGCCTGGCCCTCTGACACCTTTTCGATCCACTGGTTAGCGTATGGTCTCATGCATTCTGTTAGAGCCATGAGATTATGCACCAACTATTGATTATCCTTTGTGACGTAACTCTTCAAACAGGCAGGTCCACTACCAGGTGTGCGTAGGTGGCATATTCTAATTGGTCGACATGCTAATGAGTCATCTCTTGTCAGTGGGACCGGGCCCTTTCAGTAGTCAGAGGCTCTGACATCTGCAAAGGATCAATGACTGCCATATGTTTGCAAGGCTTTGTGTCAGAGCATGCGATCATGTGATGGTCATTGATCTTACTTTATCTCTAGGCTCTGTTAGGTGGGTCCTCAGTTTCTGACACGCTCATTCATTATTGGTTGGCCAGACAACAGCTGGGATGTGTCAGTGGGACCATGTTAGAGGGTCTGTGGATGTGTCAGAAAGGCTAAGATCTATAGTGGTCATATGATCTCATAGAATCTTTTGACCCTATGAGATCATGCACCTACCATTAGATTGGAATCTCAGATGCAGTAGGTCCGTAGTTGTCAAAGATGTTGATTTGCTCACTTCCAATTGGCAGTTGACTTCCACGATGGTTTTGACTTGTTAGAGGGATATTTTAAGCTATTTTCTTAATGTATCATGGTCGTTCGTCTATTGGGAAATGCATGAGATCGGCAGTTGTGTTTTAATTTCAGACCTGCTAGCCATTAGCATTTAAATTCAAAATTCCTGTGAAAGTTTTGCTAAGGTTTTGCTCTTTTCGGCCATGCACAATGTTGGTTAGGTCAGGAATTAAATTCTTAGGATGGTTATGGTTGAGAGGGTTATGGAGATGACTATTGGTCAATGTTGCAGGGTACTGTGCCACATTTTCATGTTAGGAGATGCTAGAAAGAGTTGGCGCCAGCTTTTAAATGGTACTATTCCCAAGGAAGTATGATCAAATTTAGAGCATTCATGGCGGGCCTATTGCAGAAAGGTTGGTGAACCAAGGTTGCTTGTTCACAAGTTGATTTTAGTATAGGGATGGGCACACAAAGATGAATATCTGATCAGTTGAGATATTTGCAAAAATAACATTTATGATCAGACTTGATTGATTTAGGGTTTGTTATTCTGTTGTAAATCTGTAACCCTAGTTAGGTTTTGCTCCCACTTATTTAGAGGAGATGTATATATTGTATTTTTTGGATCTTTTGAGCTCAAAGTTAGACAATTGTAAAAGAAATTTATCTTTCGTAAGGGTCATCTATGGTATTTTCTCTGCCCTCTAGCTTCTACAATTGTATTTCTTTCATTGGTAATTCAAACATTGCAGAGGTATTTTGTGACATTTTTTCTGTCACCATACTTCCTTGTCTGAATTCTCTCTTATTGAATTAAAGTTTATGCATGATTCAGTGACAATTTAGGGTTCCTGATCCCTCTTCTTTTCTAGAATTTTGTGTGTTGTTGTGTATGATTTGATTTGAATGCTCTTGTGGGTATACTTCAACCTCCTGACAATCTGTCTCATTCCTATTCCAAGTTGTAGAGGTGAATGTTTGTTTGCACGTCATAAATTGTGTCTAATTCTTAGGAATGCTATTGTTTGTGAGATTTTTCTTCCTTTCCCTAAATATCCTCTTTCTATTGCAAACCCTTCTATGAAATACTTATGCAAGCCTATTTAGTGAGTTGTGATCTCCTAGACCTAAGTTTGTTCACTGATTTCATCCTCTATACTGAGATCCAAACCCTTCATTTTGGTGTATCACCTACTAGGTATTTTTCTTTCAAGTCATTTCCCTTTTAAGCATTCCTTCTATCCCTTTCCCTCAAAAGATTTACTTTTCATGTCAAGAAGAAAATTAAGGTGATTATCCAAGAGGAACCAACCTAGAGCCTGGAGGTCTCATCTCAGTTAGCATAGGTCCCACAACTTGGACATGATTCCCATGTTATACTAGGTTATTAAGACTATGAGAGCTTGAAACAAGGGTGCAAACTTAGTGTATAACAGTTATATTGTCCTTGATGTCAAACCTTAACTAGTAAGATAGTTTTTATCTATTAGAGTACCATATCTTTTGATTGATTGATGAAGAGGATTTGAAAAGAGGAGATAACAAGAGGACCTAAGGAAAGATTAAGCTATGTGATACTTCAATGGGTAGTTGATTAGCTGGCATATTGATGAGGTAATCTATTGTTTATCTTTAACACTAAGTAAAGAAGAAAGACTAGAAACATAGACTTAACTAGGCAAAAGTAAAGAAATTTAGTTTAAGTTGAGGGATGCTAGTGTCAACTGAGTGCTAGTATAAGCCGAACAAATTTAGTGTGAACTAAGCATCATTAATTGTCAAGCAATAGATAATTAACCGAGCAAAGATAGGATTTGCCAAGAAGGAAAGTTTTAGTGATGACTGAGGAGATGAACACAATATTGACCGAGTGTCAGTAATTATAGCTTGTGAAAGAATTAATAATCCCAGCCAACATAGTTACATTCTTAGTATATGTAAAATGTGATGAAATTATTAATGAATGATATGGAGCATTTAATGCATAGTAAACCATTTTCTTATGGATTCAAGGAAAATTTTGAAGATCTATCTAGAAGGAAATGGAGGAGAATAAAATGATAGAAGGATTTGATGAATGTGACCTAAACCTAAGATCTACGAAAGAGATTAAGAGGAAAATATTAATCTACCTGATCAAGGAGGTATAAGGATGACCTAATTGTGAGGTTACAAAAAGTATGGAAAATCTTGATGTTATTGACTAATGAATCAAAGAAGAAGGCTAAGGTGAAGCTATGAAGAGCTTAACAGAGTTGTTGTGATTGCTTGAAGAGAATTCTGAGAAGATCAGAGATGGAGATGGAAATGAAGGTCAATTAGTAAATCAGCATATGAGCACATTGGATCTATATTTGCAAAGTGAGTTGTATATTTCATACTAGAACGTATTGTTAGTTTCTAACTATTATATCATTCAAAATCATTTAATCAAGGTTGACCTAATAGTCATTTTGTAAACCCTTTAATTAAGGTGACATTATGATGGAATGTTCTTAACCCCTCTAACCAGACCACTCTTAATAGGGTGATTAAATCCATTAACAAGGTCACACCTAATAGTATGTTTTTTAAACTTTTAACAAGGTTGGCTTCACACAGAGCTCACTTCAAAAGACTGAAAATTAGTAGCATGTTACTGCTAGTTTTTCACAAATTAGGTTTCCATGTTAAATCCTAGTGTTATACTTGTGTGAATGTTGTTTGATGTGAATTTTGTTGAGATTTTCATATTATTCAAGTTGACTACTTTTGGAAAGTGGACTGTAATTTTTATGTTACTTATATATTCTATAGAGACTAGGTGAATTGTTGATTAGATCTAAGTTTGTTGAAGAGCTTGAAAGTTGAATTGGTACATCTGGACCTAAGGATAACTGATTGACCCCCCTCTCAGTTATTCTAAAGTCATTCTAACATATAGTTTCTCTAAGAGCTACCCCAAATATGGATCTATTCCCCCCTTCATTGCTAGGGTAATACTTTACTTACAATTTCCTTAAAGTATTGCTTGGTTTGAATATATTTAATTCGAGTAAGGGTGTGTAGTGTACCTTTATTTCTTGCTAAATAGATGAGTATGGATGATCTAAATATAGTATCAATGATGCATAACCTCATGAAAACAACTCATTCACTTTCAGAGGTTTCATGATGGTTTTTAAATTTCTGTTAGAAGTTGTAATCTTTCCTTGGTGTATTTATAAACCAAGGTTAGTCTTTTATTGAAATATATTAGGATATAAGCCAAGATATCCTAATATACTTCTTTTTTGTCTTCTTTCCACTACATCTTTTTTCGTCCTCTAGTGGAATATGTGAGGACAAATATTTATTGTAATTTTGTAATTTAGTTCTTTTCCTCCTTATGAGGAACATCACACTTGGCTCACACACTCTTATGGATGTGGCTTACATGCACATGGGAGTTACACTTTGAACTCCTTCACTTATCTCTACTTATAGAGATATTTCTCCACACACTCATATCAATTCTTCTCTCAACTCTCTAAATTTCTCTCTTTCATAGTTCTATCATATTGTATTGAGCTAAGAGCTCATACTCTCTCTCTCTTTAGGCTTTTCATGCCTCATTCATAATTCACAAGGGGTTTTCTTAGCTTTCCCCTTTCAAATTCTTGTCTCCTCTTTACTTTGTTGGTGTATGCTCTTAGCTATTGTGCAAATTCATGGTATTGTTTCCTAACTCCTTGCTCTTGGATTAAACAATTTTCTATTTGTTCTTTATCATTTTTAACATGGTATCAGAGCAGGTTGGTTTAATCTCATTTTGAGTGTACAGGTGAAGGAGGTATCATATTTTGGAGCACTCCATATCGGAGACTCTTGAGAGAGTGTTGAGAAAAAATTCAAAATTTTTTTGGGGTTTGGCTGGTTTTCCGCCAAACCCAATTTATCTTTTGGCTACATTATTGGTTGGATACAGTACTGACTTGTTTTGTGCAGATTTTAATACTATTTGTGGAGAGCTTTGTCCATTTCCATTCTGCTATTCCCCTCTCTTTGTGTTTGATATTATACATAAATAAGAATGAATCTTAAAAAATCGTGATCTGGGTTTTGTGCAGAACCCTCCAATTTAGCTTTCACGCGAGCAGTTTTCCAATATTTGCCCACATTTGAGAGAAATGCTAAGTTCTTTAATAATTTTTTTTTGCATATTTACAAACGTACCTTAGTTAATTCATACTTCAATTTATGATTGCTTTCACTAACGTTTCTTGCAGGTGTTTCTTTTCTAACATTATTGATCTATTTTCAGCTTGCGGCTTCTCATCTGTGTATTAGAGAGCACTGCTTATTTTATGATATCTTAGGTTTTCGATCCTAGTTTATATATTTTTTTTAAAAGCAGAAGGAGTTCACTTTGGCCCCCCCTATTCTAAAAAAAGGGGTGTCTTTGTTCTGCTTTTCGTTGTTTTTCAGTGCTCTGTGGTTGTTTTATTTGCTGTTTCTAATTCTGTTATTGGCATAGTGAACTTTGCATGCGTTTTCGCTGTATCCAAATATATATATTTTTTCCTTTGCATGCGTTCTTTCTTTTCTTATGATTACTGTCATTCTCAGATAAAGAGATAGCACTTTTTTATCCTCAAAAAAATCTTTAATAGTAGGTGGAAGCATTCTGTTCTCTGATAGTTCTTAGCATTATTTATGTTCATCGCATATTTGAAACACTGTTGTTCATTAAATCTTCACTAA
Source organism: Chamaecyparis obtusa (assembly GCA_027943335.1). Lineage (NCBI taxonomy): Eukaryota > Viridiplantae > Streptophyta > Pinopsida > Cupressales > Cupressaceae > Chamaecyparis > Chamaecyparis obtusa. Next base: position 748,569 of record BSBK01007177.1, on the reverse strand, counting down.
AATAAGTTTAGCTCTTTCTGCTCGTTTTCAATTTGAAACACTATTGTTCATCACATATTTGAAACACTATTGTTCATTAATTCTTTTCTTTACTCGTTGCAAGTCTGCATGCCTTTGATACTGCCGTTTTCAATTTCCTTGAAGTTTTTTAACGTGGCTCCCCCCAATCGCTTGCCGTGCCTGTAGATGTGGGTGGCTGCTGTGTTTGGGCGATTTGAGAAAGAAATTGGTAAAATTTTGTCTATATAGTTTTGGCCACTGTCTTACCTTTTATAGTTTTTTCTTGGTAAAGCTTTTGATGAGATTGTGTGTTGCATTGAATGCAGCTGAGCATAATTTTGGATTACATTATTTTGTTTTTTTAACACTCTCACATTAGAGTGCATACTATAATAGTGTCTTTCAAAATTATATAGGAATTTTTTCTAGTCAGTATTTAGTACAATCAAAGTGCAGTTTGCAACCTCTTAACTGCAGCTCAGTCAGACTTTTTTATCTCATTTATGCTTTGTGTTTAAAAACTAAAAATGCAAGCATTAAAATAAGTTTCTTTTCCTTTGCCACTGTATGACCATTGTTGTAGGTTTGTATCTCTTTGATATCTGCTAAAGTTTACATGTTATTCTTTCCTCCCTCTGTTATCTGCTAAAGTTTCATTATATAAACTCACTGCCAGGCCCACTAAATCTGCAGCCAAACTATTTCTAAAACAGCATATTATAATATCAACTCATTATAAACTTTCAATCAACGTTTCCTCCCATCTTAAGTTTGTTTTAATAACATTGTTTTGAAACACTAATATTGTTTTAAGATTGTTTTAATAAAACTGTTAAGTTTGTCTGCCTTCTTTCTTCAACCAATAACGTTTATGTTTTGCTCTAACGTTTCATACGTTTCAAAGATGCCAAGCTTAATATGCATGCATTATCTTTAATTAATCTTTGTTTGAGGGGTAGAGATTAAATAGAGGATAGTCTATTTTCTGGTTTTCTTTATATCTTTTATGTTTTGTTTTTTCCTTGGCTGCTCGCTGCTATGCAAGCTTATAGCATACCAAAAGTGTTTATTTTGATCGCTAATATCAGATTTTGTATTTCTTCCTGATATTGCTACTAATAGATTACAAAAAAAGGTATTTAACACTTCTGCCACACGTCTTCCAAATCATTATTAACTCTTCTACCACATCATTGTAGCATATGTTTTTTTTGCAGGCGAGACAGCCCCGTATGCATTTAATTAATTAGGCTTTCACTTATTTCAATCAAACTTTTTTTGTATCAAATTCTTCTTGTTGCTCTCATTTCTCTGATATTCTATAGTTTTAATCATTATACTTTAGCATATATTCTCTCTAACTCCTTTTTGCAGGCTTATCATTATCTTTTTTTTCTGATTTCTTGCAGGTTACTTCTTTTAAATAATAGTTGCAGGCTAATTATTATTTTTTTAAAAGAGTTGCAATATATTCATTATCCTAACCTTTTTTACAGGAGGAATCTAATTTTTTCCCTGATTCTCTTAATTATTTCTGTGGATTATCTAATTTTAGTGAAGTTTGGATATTCCTTGGTCAAATTTGAAATTATTGACATCAATTTTAATTTTAATTTCATCATGTCAATGCCAAACTTTAAACTCACTAATTCTAATTATTTTATTTGGAGGCCGCACATGTTTAATTTCCTAAAATCTCAACACCTATTTGATGTTGTGTCTTCTCCTAATGTGAAACCGACTTCCACCGCTCCTCAGGCTGACCAGGATTCCTGGCAGTCAAAAGATGACCAAGCATTTGGCCTAATTGGCCTCTCACTAAATCCAGATTTATACCATCTTATCTCAGAGTGCACTACAGCACATCAGATATGGCATGTCTTAGAAAACACCTTTCAAACTTACATGAAACCTATTTTTCCTGATAAACTCTATGATTTGAAAGATAACCATATTCTTGATAATTATTGTTGTCCCGTTGATGAAATTGGTACTGTTTCTGTTCAAAATGATAAATTACATGATGTGCTTTCTGCTCCTAACCATATTTTTGTTCTTGATCCTAACATTAAGGATAATATTGATATTCATCTAAATGATAATAATGAACATAGTAATGATACTCCTAATAATCTGATTTCTCCTAGTAGTGATGATACTGACAATGGCAATAATCTGTTTACTCCTTTTTACTCTCTTGTTGATGATATGCTTGACCAAGAAGATGAAATTATCTCTAACTTTCTTAATGTTACTTTACCTTCTTTTGATTATCCTATTACAAATATGGTTATTAATCAAGATGAAATTTATGATGAAGGTACCAATCCTATGATTATTGTGGAGGTTAATGATAATAATGATGATACTTATACTAGCTCTCCTCTTGATATTTCATATATTGATGAATATGTTACAGATTTATTTTATGCAACTGAAGATTGCATTCTTGATTATTTGCCTCATGATTCACAATATGATTTTTCTTTTCAAAGTGTTACTGATTCAGCACTAGGCGATCCCAATGATGGGCTCTCTACTAGTGGTTCTTACCTTTTTGCAGGCTCAAGTATTGATTATGTTCCTATATGCTCCAAAGTAGATCATGAATTTCATGACACTCAAATGACTCTTATGGAGGACCAACCTCCTTCTCTAAACTCTAAACTTCTTGATAATATTATTGATGGTGATTGTGCTTATACATTTAAATCTATTTGGTTTACAAAACCTCGTTATGATGAATTAAAATTTAATGATTCACATTCAAATTTTACTGATTCATTTTTAAGAGGAAATCCCAATCATGGAAGATCCCCTCATTGTCCTTGTTTTGTTGAAAATTCAGGTGATCCTTCTTGGATAAACAATGAAGAATCTCAAAGTTTACCTCCAGATTTGGGCCTATATCCACAAACATTTACACTCTTGCATTACAACAATCAAAGGAATCCTACTTCAAGATCCAAGCACTTATCATTGCACCATCACCTTATATCAACACAAAGTGAAGAAAATTCAGCTTTCCTCCTCTACTACAAGAAGGACAATCCAGTTGTAGCTTTTTATAATTTCCCCAAGTAAAGATTAAAGGGGGGTGTTAGAAGTTGTAATCTTTCCTTGGTGTATTTATAAACCAAGGTTAGTCTTTTATTGAAATATATTAGGATATAAGCCAAGATATCCTAATATACTTCTTTTTTGTCTTCTTTCCACTACATCTTTTTTCGTCCTCTAGTGGAATATGTGAGGACAAATATTTATTGTAATTTTGTAATTTAGTTCTTTTCCTCCTTATGAGGAACATCACACTTGGCTCACACACTCTTATGGATGTGGCTTACATGCACATGGGAGTTACACTTTGAACTCCTTCACTTATCTCTACTTATAGAGATATTTCTCCACACACTCATATCAATTCTTCTCTCAACTCTCTAAATTTCTCTCTTTCATAGTTCTATCATATTGTATTGAGCTAAGAGCTCATACTCTCTCTCTCTTTAGGCTTTTCATGCCTCATTCATAATTCACAAGGGGTTTTCTTAGCTTTCCCCTTTCAAATTCTTGTCTCCTCTTTACTTTGTTGGTGTATGCTCTTAGCTATTGTGCAAATTCATGGTATTGTTTCCTAACTCCTTGCTCTTGGATTAAACAATTTCCTATTTGTTCTTTATCATTTTTAACAATTTCTAACAAGTTTTTTCAATAATTGTCTTCTTTCTAGTCCTCAACTAGGCTCCTCCAAGAACTCAAATTTGATTCACACATTCCAAGATCAACTACAACCCTATAAATGATCTTAACATGAAAAATACACCATTTCATGAGGTTCTACTTTCCTAAAATACCCTAACTCAAACATCAAGCACCAAACTATCGACTTTAGGCCCATTTCCCATTAGCTGTTAAAATTGGGTAATCTAGAATTTTCACCAAATTATTCTAGAAAAATAGGCCAAAAAATTAGATATTGGGATACTAATTTTTAGTTTTGATAACATATCTTAGAACCAGGTATAGTTGTTTTGGATGGATATAAAGTTCGAACAGATTATCCTACTAGAATTAGGCCTAATTAGGCCACTTTTACAAAGCAACTATAGGAAATATTTGATGATAACATCCAAAACCATAAAAAAATTGTTAATAATTTTTTCAAAACAAAGGAATTTCATGCCCATTTGACCAGACATGATCATATAGCTTCCCAACTACAAACCCTCACCTTTGAGGCCTAAAAACTAGGGCCTTCATAAAAACTATTGTCTAGATGCATCAAGATCCATCCAATTGATCAAACACCATGTATTTTACATATGAAAACATATTATACCATAAAAAGACCCCCTCATTGAATAACTTATCCAAACCATTATGATGGCACCCACTTTGTGTCTCTTCATTCTTCAATCTTACAACTTCAAACACCAACACAAAAAAAAAATGCTTTGACCTATGTTCTTATCATTAGCATCATTTATAAAACATTCATGTGGACCCATTCCATAAGGAACAATAGTAACACAAAGTGAAATGGGTCTCTAATCCATCAAATCTTTATAAAATTATTGTTTGTTGTCCTAATTAACCACCTACAAGACAGTCAATATTATGAAGGACAAATGGATTGAAAAGTGCTTCAAAAAAAAATAAATTTATTCTTCAAAATTTCCTCTATCATATATCAATAGAGAAAATTAAATTTTCAATAAATAAACTTCATAAAACTTTAAAATCTTAAAACTAGTTTGCAGTCCAAAATGTGAATTTTTTATTGATCCCTAGAATAGTCTATACAATGGCACTTTATTAATGATAACCCTGTATCTATGGGCATGGGAAGAATTAATTAAACCTATTGCAATTCCCTTCAACCACCTTCAACCACCAGACCAACTTTAAACCCAATTTGACCATTGGTAGACAATTTTTCAAGCAACCTGAAAAGTTGCGTAACAATTTTTGTGTACCATCTTAGCATTTTGCTTTACCATCAACCCTATCATCCTAGACTCATTAAATTTTATAATTTTAATGTCCAAAATGTTTCCAACACATGATTTTACCCTTTATTACACATTTTGACTAAATTGAACCAACTGGGCCACTTTTGGACAATTTACAATATTTGGACCTTTGACACTACAAAAATAAACCAACATAACCAATGACCTTGAATGGTCTTATTACATCATGAAATGAGAAAAACAGTCTTATTGAACACATTTTAACTAAAACATACTCAAACCATCAATGAAATATTATGGGAGCCCTTAGGTTCTGGTGCACCATACTCCGCCCTTGAAATAAGCTCATTCCCCATGAGTAACCTACACCATAGGGACTTGGAATCATTTGAAACCATACAGAAAAAATGATAGGCACCTGCATACCAATTTATGCAATATTTATTATTAAATAAAAATCCCATTTGTGGATAACTTTGACAATAATTCTTGGAGACTTGAATCGGTTCTCTTGAAACATGGTGCTTCTTATTGATGTCTTGTATTGAATCAGTCTTTGGAATTTTTGTACTAATATGATTGTGTAGAATAGGAAATCAAATTGACCTAATCATTACCCCTTCACTTCCATTGTGCTCTACCCTCTCTTTCTTGGGTTTTGTTTCAATATCCTTGCCTTGGAGAGGTTCTTCAATCTTCTTGTCTTGTAGAAATGTCTTCTTACCAAACATGAAAATATTGTTTTTACCCTTGACATCACCATTCATAGGCCACAAGGTATACTTAACCCCATCCTTATCAAGAGTATACATGTTCCTCCTATCATCATAGTTAGTTTGGTTGTCATATTTCAAATGCCTATAAAGTAAAATATGGCTACATTATATAGAAAAATATCACATAAAACACTCTCTTTATATTCACCAATCTAAAAATCAAATCTTTCTTGTTCCCTTACAAAAAAACTAACATCATCATTAACCCAAGAGACTCGATATGGGTTCTTATGAGGAATCCTTTCTAATTTCAATTTCTCAACCATTTTGGTAGAAACCATGTTATCAGTTCAACCAAAACCAACAATAAGAGTGCAAACTTTACCTTTACATTGGCATCTTGTTCTAAAGAGACTCCTTTTCTAAATGGGTTCTTGTGCTTGTGTGGTATTTAAGATAGTATTCTTGATCATCAAACATTCACCAACTTCTCCAATGTAATCAACTTCCTTTGGACTACTACTAACTTCTTCCTCTTTAGCATGTGAAAACCTCTTAGAGGATGATAATGGCGCTGTTATCTTTTTAGGACATTTGAAAGAAGGATGAGCATATTTAATGTAGTTATAATATCTCCTTGAAAATTGAGTAGAACCACTACCAAATCTGCCTCTATTGCTACCAAAACCACCTCTATAATTAGAAAATGATTTATCTTTACCTCTTTTGGTATCACCTTCTTTTTCATTTGTTGGTTTGTATGAAGAAAATGTGTCTCTTCCCCTACTATTATTGCTACCTCTTCCTCTTGTATATTTCTCTTGTCTTCTTTTCATCTTCTCCTCTATTATAACAGATAATTAGTAACACTCTTTCATAGTCCTTGGGTTAGCAACAACAAGTTAATCTTGTATATTAAATCTCAAACCTCCTAGGTACCTTGCAACTTTAGCAACTTCATCTAAACCTCTATACCTCATCTTATACTCAACTTATAAAATTCATTAGTGTATGTCTTGACATCTAGATCTCTTTTCTTTAAGCCTTGAAATCTTTTATATATCTCTGTATCATAATCTTTAGGAAGAAAATTACATTTGAGTATGGCCACCATTTAGTCCCAAGAATTAATCTTGGTCTTTTATCTTTTCCTTCTATCAGTTTCTTCATGGTACCACCATAAAAATACATGTCCCTTGAGATTTTTCTTTGCTAATATAACCTTTTGATCATCAGGTACTTCTTTACTTTCAAATCAAGCATCTATTTCTACTATCTAATCTAATAGCTCTTCTTTCAAACTGCCATCATACATAGGTATGTCACCCCTTATCTTATACTTTTCTCCTTTCACTTCCTTGAGAATCTTGGTTGTCCTTTTTTCTTTAGGATCCATTGGTGAAGCTTCCTCTACTTCTTGTAACTCGTCATCTTTGTTCATCACTACTCACATCTCCAGCTTAAGTATCCCTTATTTGGTTTGACTCCAAGGCTTCAAGTCTTTCCAAAAGGGTATTTTAGGATTCTTGTAACCTTTCATTCTTCTCCTTCAACTTTTGGATCTCTCTAACCATGCCCACATTCTTAGAAGGCATCTTGGATCACCCTCACTTCAACCTTCAATTATTTCCCTTACAAAGATCCATTCCCTTATTTTAATACCCGTATCACCAGAAAATGGAAGCACTTCCATTTAGGACCAGTTTAGCCCTCCAAGTAAGTAGTATGGGGTCATGTCAAATGCCTTGAATGGGTCTTTGACTTGGATCTAGCTTTTTCCCACTGTTCTGCTTCTCTTTCCACTTTTTTCTAGCCTATTTTTGGCACCTGATCTTGAAAAATTGAGATTATTGACCTCATGGTCAAGGTTGACCTTCTAGGTCAAGGTCGACCTCAACCCTGACCTAGGTTAGTGTTGACCTTGACCCTAACCATGGGTCCATATTTTAAGTTTTGAAAGTTTCCACATGTCAGATCTCAAAAAGTTTATTTTCCCACATTTGGGTCGGTTGTTTCGTGCTTCAAAATGGTAAACTATTAAATGATAGTTAAATTGTGTCAACTTCCAAGATTAAAGGCTTAAATTGGAATTTAATTCTCCTATGTAGGCCTCTCTTGAAGTTTGTGCCCTAAATTTTATAAAAGGAAGCCTTCTCTTCTCATTTTGACATCCAATATCCATTATTCACTCAACCACTCAAGAAACAAAAATCAAGAAATCAAGAAAGAAAGAAGGAGAAAGAAAGAATTCAAGCATTCATTCATCCTAAAGCATTCAAGCATTCAAGATCTAATTCATCAAGGAGATCCATTGGAAGCCATTGAAGGATTCAATATCTATGGAACCCCTTTGTTGAAGATTTCTCCATCCATTTCCATTCAAGCTTCTTCCTATTCCTAGATCCATTCAAGATTGGTGTTAAAGATCTACTACAATTGATTTGAGACATCCTACATACAATTCTACATTCATTTGGAGCATCTATACTTATGGATTCAAGGATTTGAATCCTCCCCAAGGGTTTCAACATAAGCAAGGTGAATTATTCCATTTACTTTGTTTATCGCTGCAATTTCAATTACATTTCAAGGTTAATTCAAAAACTATGGTTGGACCAAGGAAAACCCCTCATCCAATTAACAAAACCCTTTTTTCTTGCAAGTATAGGTGTGGGATAGTGAATCACGGGCTAGATCTGAGTACCCTTTTTGGTGAACTTACGGGATCCACAAACAAATTTTCCATTAGAACAATGCAGGTCAAGATCGACATAAAGGGGTAAGATTGTGCCTCAGGTTAAGATATTACTTCTGTATTGAGTCAAGGTTGACCTTTCTTAGAACAACAGAAGGTTTCTAGGTTTTCTTTGTTTCTTTGTTTCCAGGCCAGATCCAGTTGCAGAATTTCCTAAAATAGAGTACAGACACCAGAAAATAGAATTTTCTAGATCTATCCTATTTTGAGGTTAGTACTTGTCTTCAATTCAATTAAGATTTCATTACTTCCTTTCCATAATAGAATATAATTTTTTCTCCTTTCTTCATATTCTCCATCGATTGATTCATTTATGTATTGACCATCTTCTTGTGGTTAATCAGTTTGGATGTTTCCTAAATGGGAATTTGGGGTTAAGAAGAGGGTCTTATCTTCCCCAATCCTATACATCTCATTACATCTACACATTCTCATCATCCCCATTTTCATATATTACATTTTGGTAAACCCGCGATAGATAACTCTTTCTTTTATGGTGTTAGATCTTGCATTTACATTTTATATAAAGTAAAAATATAAAAACATATATTTGTTCATGCTTTGTGTTTTCCTAGTTAAGTTCATTTTGCATTAAATTGGTATATTAGCTTTACTACCTCTAGTCATACTTATAATATTCTAGTTAGATGAAGTCATAGACTTATGGGTGTCTTTGATCCTAATTCTTCCTCTCCTTTTTAAGGATCCTGGATGATAATTTGATTATTCATGATTCTAATCCTACTATGGAGCATAAATCTTCTCACTCATCTCGTGATCAGGATGATGCTTTAAGAGTTCCTCCTGAACAAGTCCATAAACTTTCAACTGAACTTGATAAAATGGGAAATTGGCTTACTCAAGAGAACCATAATCAATATTTTATTCAAGCTATAGATGTCCTTAAGAAATTCCTTCATGATATTGATCAATGTTTTACTCTCTTGCGTGATATTACTCATCTTGTGCACTCAAATATTAAACCTTTAGCTCAAGAAGCTCAAGATTTTGGATTTACTCCTCCTATTACTAGCGTGGAACCTTCTTCTATTACTTTACCTAGCATTCCTACTTATACTCCTCCTTTAGTGACTACGTCGGTTCCCTCTATTCCTATGAGTGTTCCTCTTGTGTCCCTACTGACTTCAAAACCTTCTTATCATATTGTTCCTTTTACTTATTCCTATCCTCTTCCAACTATGGTTTCGAGTGTTCCCCTTGTTGTATCTTCCATTCATACCACTTCATACACTTTACCTAGTGTTTCTAGTGTGTCTATGCCTCCTATTTCATCTAATGATTCAACAATCATCCGTTTAGCTCAAACTATGTCATCTTTACAACAACTTGCATCTTTAACTCAATCCAAGTTTACCATTCCTACATGTGACATGGGCAATCATTTCTCCCTAGACATTATTCATGCTCTTATTCCTCAACAAGATGATATGCCTCATCTTGAGAATTACAACGGTTAGGGAGACCCTGTTACTCATGTTAAAACATTTCAAATCCTTTATAGTGATTATGCTCATAACCATAGGATTTTAGCCACGTTATTTGCTAGAAATTTTTGTGATAAGGCCTTGCAATGGTATTGTTCCTTGCCTCCTTATTCTATTTACTCTTTTCCAAAACTTTCTAATTCCTTTATTCAAAAATTTCAAAATAACGTTGGTCTGCAAGTGTTGTTAACTGATTTGATGCATTGTAAAGAGGATACTAAGGAAAAATGGATTGAATTTATTGGTAGATTTAAGCATTTGTATGCTTAGATTTATTATCATGTTCCTGATATTGATATTCAATGTATGTTTATTTCAAATTTACAAAAAGGATATTAGAGATAAGATTTTGCTTACTGAATTTACCTCTTTCTAACGAATTTGTGTAGCACTTCATCATTATCAATAACAAGTGAGTCAATTTGAGAGCAACACTCCAATGGCTCCTATCCTAGTTGATAAGGGTGATGTTGCTCCTAATCCAAACAAGTTTTTAAAACCTAACAACTATGTCAAGATAGATAAACAAGCAAATGTAGTTTCTGATCAAGTTGTTGTTTCATCCCACAATGCCACTTCTACATCCACTACTTTTCGAGTGAATCATATATTTACTCCTCTTTTTGAATCTTTACATTATACTATGAATAAATTGTTAATTTCTAATATGACTAATTTACCTCCTATTCGACCTATTTTACCTGCTACGGTGGCATCCAAATCCTTTTGTCAATACCATTGTTAGAATGGCCATGATACTGAGAAGTGTTATTCTTTAAAATATAAGATTCAAGACTTAATAGATTCTAATACTTTATCTATTGATAATTTTCATGGTAGTGGTAACAATTTTTTCTCTCCTCCTAATCAAAACCTCCAAATCCATACAAATCATTTTCCTACACATGATGATAATACTATTTTTTATACATCTTCTGTGGATATTGTTTATGATTCAAAGATCAATAATCTCAATCACATTTTTAACCATGTGGAGCATGTTATTTTTTCTCAATCTGTATCTCCACCCTAGCATCAATCTCAAAATCAACTTCAAGTTCCACCTCATCCTAAGCCTAAACCGAAACCTAAACCTAAACCTCAAAAACAACCTAAGAATAAAAGACCTAGGGAACTCTTCATTACCTTTGATGATTTTGAGACTATTAAATCTCTCGATAGTCCCCTCTACATTTATGCTAGGATTTATAAGATACTAATGCAGGGGCATCCAAGGTTTAGGTAGGGGCATACTGTTTCCTTGGTAAACTACATGGAGTGTTTGTGGTTTGCCCAGTTTTTCTTCGATTGCAGCCTTGACCAATGGTCTCAGTCATTGAAAGAAGCTTAGTCACTGAAGGAACTCGGTAGTCCTTGGTGCTCAGTGAAATTTTTCTCAATCATACCTATGGTGCTTGGTCCATACTAGTGCTCGGTGATGCTTGGTGTACTCGGTAATTTTACTATTGCTTGGTAGTTCTGACTTACCGCTTGGAGTTCTGTGTTATTTGTTGAGACGACATGGTGAATTAATTGTTGGTAGCCATTGTCTTTGGCTGACATGTAGAATTAAATGTTTGTATACATTTGTGAGCTGACTTGTATGGCATTTAATTATTTATTTTGGGGAGTTAAGAGTTTCATCCAGCTGACTTGTGGTTGATGATTAGTATTTAAGGAGTGCTTGGGTAGATGTTTAAGGATAGATTTTGGAGAGAGATTTGGGAGATCAGAACTTGGAGACTTAGCAGATCTGGAATTCAGATGTGAAGTTGTGGAAAAGTTCTTGATGTTCTTGGAGATCAGATTGTAATTTGATAGTCCTTTGTAGTAGAGCTAGGGGTTTCATACTCGGAAACAAGGAGATTTCTTGGAATCTTGCAAGCTCAAGTTTAGATCTACCTTAGGGTTTCCATCAGCTTTTGATTATCTTCAGAGTTGAACTAGCTAAGATTGTATTGGATCTAATTGTGGATCTTGCATAATTGTTTTCTTATTGTAATTGGCCCTAACCTGGAAGGACTTATAACTAGGCATGTTAATGAAAATCAGTGTTGAACAACTTCTTGTGTTGCATTGTTGAGTAATTCGCTGTATAATTCTTTTGGCTGCAAGGTTTGGACTATCCTTCATTGGATCCACCATCCTTGACTGCATAACGTGGTATCAGAGCCAAGTTTTGTTCCTGTTGGAGTGAAAGCTTGATCTTGTTGAAGTAGAAGTTTGACCTAGCAATGTTGATCTTGTGAAGTTGATCTTGTTGGAGCAGAGATTGTGTGCAATCTAGATTGAAGATCCAAAGCACTGAACTTGTGAAATTGTGCCCTAGTTGTTTACAAGATTGCAGGTTGAGATCTGACTTATTGCAACTTGGAGATTGTCACAAGGTGGTCAATGAGGGTTTGTTGCAAAGGGTTTCTCTAATATTTAAGGATGCCTATGAGAAGATTGGACCCTAGATTTATTTTAGATCTTTGTGATACTGCTGAATCCTCGATCACAAAGAAGGTGAAATCAGATTTCAGATCTGAGTTGGAATTGATGAAAAATCATATGGTCACCGAGATCATGAGAATTGTTGTTGGTATACCTCAGAATGTTGGTACTAAGGATGGCTATGAAGAAGCTACTGAAGAATTTGAAACTACTGGATCTAGTGTTGATGACCAGAGAAACAGATTTGGTGAAGATAGAATTGCTCGGTTGCCTAGATCTGCTGCTTGGTTTAGTAATTACCGAATGGAAGTTTCTACTTTCTCTGGTACTTTGAAGCCTGATAATCTAATTGATTGGATTGGTGAACTTGAAGATTTCTTTGAGCTAGAAGAAATTGAAGATCCTCTTCGGGTGAGATTAGCACAAACAAAGTTGAAAGGACATGCTGCTCTTTGGTGGAAAGAACTACAGAAAGACTGAGAAGATGAAGGTGAAACAAAGATCAATCAGTGGAGATTGATGGTGACTAAGTTGAAAGCTAAGTTCATACTAGCTGACTATGAGCTTGACTTGTTTAAGAAGTTGCAGAATTTGAAACAGAAGGATTTGTCTATTGAGGATTATATTGAGGAGTTCTACAAACTTTCTATTTGATCTGGACACTGAGAGCTTGGTAAGGAAAAGGTAGCTTGGTATGTAAATGGTCTAAGATTCAATATTCAGGATGAGCTTGGTATGCTGAAGATTGATCATGTTGAAGATGCTTATTAGTATGCTCTAAAGGAAGAAGATAAGTTGAAGAGGAAACAACCTAGAAACTCTTGAGGGAAAGAAAAGATTGATCACTCGGTGAAGGAGAAACTGACTGATGTAGAAGATGAATAGAAACTTGTGGAACCAAAGAAGAAGATAGGTAGAGTTATCTTTAAAGGTACTTGCTACAACTATGGAGAGGAAGGAAAATTTTCTTTTAAATGTACACAGAAGAAGGTTGACCAATGAACTGTTGTGATGAATGAGAACATTGAAAATGAACTTGAATCAGAGAACTTGCTGCTTCGGCGAATATTGCTCAATACAAAGGATGAACCTTGTTAGAGGAGTAACTTGTTTAGGACCTGATGCAAGACTGAAGGTAAACTCTATGATGTGATTGTTGATAGTGGTATCACTAATAACTTTATTGTTGAGGACCTAGTTCAGAAACGTGGTTTGAAGAGAATGAAACATCCTTGTCCTTATAGGCTTGGCTGGTTGCAAGATGTTCATGCTTTGGAAGTTAGAGAACAATGTTTCATTATTGTTTAGATTGGCCAATATAAGGATCTTGTGCTTTGTGACATTGTGAAGATGAATAGTTGTGATATATTGCTTAGTAGACCTTAGCAATATGATTGTAGAGCTATTTATGACTATGTAAGAAATGTGTTTACTGTTGAGAAGAATGACAAGAAGTTTTCATTGATGCCTTTGATGGATACAACACTCGGTAGGAGAAGCCTAATTATTGATAGCCAAGTTGAGGTTGTGGATCTAGAGAGAATGAATGATCAGTATGAAGAACCGACCTGTACATTGTCCAAAAAATACTTGAAGAGATAGAGGAAACTAAAGTGGAAGACTCTGCAAGCAGAAAAGGTGGAGGACTTGTATGTGAAGAACCAGTTCGGGATTTATGTGTTGAATCCTAAAAGATGTTCTTCTCACATATGAACATCTTTTGGAACCTAGGGTGTCTAATGCAGGGGCATCCAAGGTTTAGGCAGGGGCATTCTATGTCCTCGGTAAACTACATGGAGTGTTTGTGTTTTGGCTAGTTTTTAGTCAGTTACAGCCTTGATCGACGGTCTCAGTCACTGAAGGAACTCGGTAGTCCCTGGTGCTTGGTGAAATTGTTGCTCGGTCATGCCTATGGTGCTCGGTCGATACTGGTACTCGATGATGCCTGGCGTGCTCGGTAATTTTACTGTTGCTCGGTAGTTCTGACTTACTGACTAGAGTTCTGTGTGATTTGTTGAGCCAACTTGGTGAATTAATTATTGGTAGCCATTATCTTGGGCCGACATGTAGAATTAAATATTTGTATACATTTGTGAGCCAATTTGTATGGCATTTAATTATTTATTTTGGGGAGTTAAGAGTTTCATCTAGCCAACTTTTGGCTGATGATTAGTATTTAAGGAGGGCTTGGGTAGATGTTTAAGGATAGATTTTGGAGAGAGATTTGGGAGATCAGAACTTGGAGACTTAGCAGATGTAGAATTTAGATGCGAAGCTGAAGTTGGTGATGTTGTGGAAAAGTTCTTGATGTTCTTGCAGATCAGATTGTAATCTGATAGTCCTTTGTAGTAGAGCTAGGGGTTGCATACTTAGAAACAAGGAGATTACTTGGAGGCTTGCGAGCTCAATTTTAGATCTGCCTTAGGGTTTCCATCAACTTCTGATTGTCTTCAAAGCTAAACTAGCTGAGATTGTATTGGATCTAGTTGTGGATCTTGCAGAATTGTTTTCTTATTGTATTTGGCCCTAACTCGGAATGCCTTATAGCCAGGCATGTTAATGAAAATTAGTGTTAAACAACTTCTTGTGTTGTATTGTTGAGTAATCCACTGTGTAATTCTTTTGGCTGCAAGGTTTCGACTGTCCTTCATTAGATCCACCATCCTTGACTACATAAGATACCTACGCATGGTTGTCTTATTGATCCTACATCCTTAGTCAATGTTATTACTGAAGAAAATCTTTTTATGAAGAAATTACAATGTGATTCGTATGATACATCAGATGTGTGGATTCAAACTTGTAATGGTTTTCTTTATCCATCATTTGGTTCTATTAACCTACCTATTGAACTTTGTGGTAAAGTTGTAGACACTACCTTCATTGTTGTCCCTACTTCTGATTAGTTTCAAGTTAAATTAGGTTTTCCTTGGTTGAGTGCCATGGATACCATTGCTTCTCCTCTCCATAAATGTCTTAAATTAATTCATGATGAAGAAGTGAAGATGATTAATCATAGTTTATATCAACCTTCTAGGCCCAGAGATTGTGCTACACTTGACTTCTTTTGGCCTTCATTACCTAATCCATGTCCTTCTCGACCTGATAATCTTTTTTGTTCATATAGAGCCTATAAACATCTCAAGATTATTGATTTAAGCATGCCTTAGATGGATCTTAATCATGGTCTTTTTCCTACACCTTCCATACCTCTTTTATCCATGGCTTCTAGTTCTTTTAATCAAGCTCCTAGTGTTATTTTTCAACCCACCGAGAACTCTACCAATCCTCCTATAGAACTTGTGAAGGATCCAGTTGTTGTCCCTCCTACTTCTCAATAGATTTTGAACAAGACAAATCATGACCGATTTGATAATGAACATCCTAAGAAGCCTCGGGCTTAAGCTAAGGCATGTTCCTCTATTCTTCCAAGTTCTTTACCTTCTTTTGACCAGCCTATGCATGATGTGTTAAAAGAAGTTAATACTAATAATGATGTTAAGATGCATGATTATGATGATTCTATTCATATCTTAGATCCTATTTCAATTAATATGGATGAAGAAGATACTCTTGATTATACTAATGATGTTAATGATGAATATGAAACTATATACATTGATATTGATTTACCTAATATTCTCTCATCACAATTGATAATTAAACCTAGTACCAAACATTATGATTCTCAAGAGGATCCTTTTTTGGAACTAGCTATCATTCCTATTGTATTGGATATAGTCCCTCTTGCGAGTTTCCCACCTTCACAAAATGATATAGAAGAAGATGGGGAGAGTAGGCGATGTGCTTGATTGGCTTGTCCTTCATGGTAGCTTTTTGTTTGTTTGTCTGTTGTATTGTGCTTCTCCCATGATGTGTTTGTTAAATGTTGTTAGCTTCTTTTATACGAACCTTGTTACTTTGTTGGTGCAAGGTGATAAAGGAATCAAACCTGTTGTACTACTCCTCTATATGTATCTCTATTCTTATATATGTTGTGCATGTGCTATTGGTCATAAATGTTTTCCTTGTGTAGTCTACTTGGATTTATGACTTGGTAGTACTGAATCTTTTTGGTCTCCATGTTGTGGTTTGAAAAGACTCTTCTTTGTAACTCTTATGTTTTCTTTCCTCCATTGTGATTTTAGTTCTACTTTCTTCAAGGGGAATGATGTCAATTCATTTACAATTATATCATATATATATTATATCTTATGATCATACTGACCCCATGGTAGGTAGATCCCTTATGTGTTCTCTATATGTTTATGTGGTATTTCCCTTGATTTGTCATCGCTTGGGGGCATCTCATAGTGGAAATGCAATTAGTGGAGTTGTTTATGTTTCTGTTCAAGCCATTGCTCCTGTTAAAGTGTTAGCAATGAATTTAACGTGGGGGCATGCACTCTTCTCACTTTTTGCACACACATACTTTCAATATATATACTTTTCAAGGCTCTTTTCTCCCTTTATGGATTGGTGAATAATCCTTAAAGCATGGATTTTTATCTTATAGGATCTCTTTATCTTGTCAGTTTAAAATTTTCAAAATTTTGATCCCTTAAGGACAGAGGTGTCCTTAAGACTAGATCTCTTTCATTTTTGGCTTTGCTTTTTTGGAAAAGAATATTCCTAAGGGTGAATCCTGGATGGGTTGACTAGTGAGTAGCCACATTCATTAGGTGGTTCAACTCCATCTTTTCAGTTGTGATGTTTCCATGTGTGGTTCACAATGAGACATAAATTCTCATTCAGTGAGGTAATCACACCTTCTTCTCCATCTTTTTAAAGATGTCTCTGTTATTGTAATCTTGGAGTGGATGAAGACTTGAGTCCATGGGGGCTTGAGGATTCCTTTGTCCCTTTGATTTCAATAAGATTATCATTTTCATTGTGATCTACCTTACTAAGAGTTTGCATTGAGTCCATACAATTGCTAAAGTGGGGGCTAAATGTATCGTTATAAAATGGAAGAACTTACATTTAGGACCAGAGCCCTTCAAGTAAGTAATCTAGGGTCATGTCAAATTCCTTGAATGCATCTTTGACTTTGATCTAGCTTTTCCCTCTGTTATGCTTCTCTTTCCACCTTTTTCCAGCCTGTTTCTGCCACCTGATCCTAAGAAATTGAGATTCTTGACCTCAGGGTCAAGGTTGACCTTCTGGGTCAAGGTCAACATTGACCCTGACCCTATTTAGAATCAACCGAGTGACCCTTACCCTAGGTCCAAATTTTAAGTTCCAGAAGTTTTCGGATGTCGGGTTTCGGAAAGTTTATTTTCCCGCTTTCGGGTCAGCTGTTTCGGGCTTCAAAATGGTAAAATATTAAATGATATTTAAATTGGGTCCACTTCCAAGAGTAAAGGCTTAAATTGGAATTTGATTCTCCGATGTAGGCCTCTCTAGAATTTTGTTCCCTAACTTGTATAAAAGGAAGCCTTCTCCTCTCATTTTAACATCCAATATCCATTATTCACACAAGCACTCAAGCAAGAAAAATCAAGAAATCAAGAAAGAAAGAAAGAAGGAGAAATAAAACATTCAAGCATTCATTCATCCTCAAGCATTCAAGATCTAATTAATCAAGGAGATCCATTGGAAGCCATTGAAGGATTGACTCTCTATGGAGCCCCTTTGTTGAAGATTACTCCATCCATTTCCATTCAATCTTCTTCCCATTCCAAGATCCATTCAAGATTGGTGTTAAAGATCTACTTAAATGGATTTGAGATATCCTACATACAATTCTACATTCATTTGGAGAATCTATACTTGTAGATTCAAGGATTCGAATCCTCCTTAAGGGTTTGAACATAAGCAAGGTGGATTATTCCATTTACTTTGTTTATTGCTGCAATTTCAATTACATTTCAAGGTTAATTCCAAAACTGGGGTTTGACCAAGGAAAATCCCTCATACAACAAACAATTTTTTTTTTCTTGGAGGTATAGGTGCGGGACAACAAATCGTTGATCAAATTTGAGTACCCTTTTCTGCAAACTTTTGGGATCCATGAACAAATTTTCTATCAGAACAATGCAAGTCAAGGTCGACATAAAGGGGTAAGATTGTGCTCCGGGGGAAGATCTTAGCCCTGCATTGGGTCAAGGTCAACCTTTCACAGAAGAACAAAAGGTTTCTAGGTTTTCTATATTTCTGTGTTTCCAAGCCAGATCCGGTTGCAGAATTTCTCAAAACTGAGTACAAACACCAAAAAATAGCATTTTCCAGATCTATCCTATTTTGAGGTTAGTACTCATCTTCAATTCAATTAAGATTTAAGTACTTCCTTTCCAAAATGGAATATAAGGTTTTCTCCTTTCTTCATATTCTCCATCGATTGATTCATTTATGTATTAACCATCTTCTTGTGGTTAATCAATTTGGATCTTTCCTTTGGGAATTTGGGGTTAATTAAGAAGAGAGTCTTATCTTCCCCAATCCTATACATCTCATTACATCCACACATTCTCATCATCCCCATTTTCATATATTACAATACCACTATGATTTAGAACCTCATGAAAACACATCATTCACTTTCAGAGGTTTCATGATGAGTTTGAAACATCTAACAATTTTGTTCACAAAGTGTCTTCTTTCTAGGCCTCAACTAGGATCCTCCAAGCACTCAAATCTAGTTCACACATTCCAAGGTTAACTCCAACTTAGAAATTTTCTTAGCATGCCGAATACACCATGTCCTGAGGTTATATATACCCAAAAAATCCTAACTCAAACATCAAGCACTAAAGTATCCACTTTAGGCCTATTTTGCATTAGCCCTTAAAATTGGGTAATCTGTACTTTTCACCAAAGTCTTCCAAAATGTTAGGCCAACAAATTGGAGATTTAGATACCTATTTGGAAGTTTGACAACATATCTCTGAACTAGGTATAGTTGTTTTGCATAGATATATAGTTCCAACAAACTATCCTACTAGAATTAGTTCTAATGAGGTCACTTTTACAAATCAACTATAGGAAATACTTGATGCTAAGACTCCAAACCCTCAAATAATCTTAAAAATGTCTCAAATCAAATGAATTTCATGCCTATTTGACCAGCCAAGCTCATATACATTCCCAACTACAAACTCTCACCTTTGAGGACTAAAAACTAGGGCCTTCACAAGAACCATCCTGCAAATGCTTCCAGATCTGATCAATGGATCCTACACCATGTATTAAACATATGAAAACATATTATACCACAAAAAGACCCCATGATTTGAAGAACTTATCCAAACCATTACCATGACACCCACTTTGTGTCGCTTCCTTCTTCAATCCTGCAACTTCAAACAAAAACACAACAAAACTATCCTTTGGCATACATTTGTATCATTAGTATTAGTTATAATACATTCATGTGGACCCATTTCAAAAGGAACAATAGTAACAAAGTGGAATGGGTCTGTAATCCATTGAATCTTTACAAAATTGTTAGTTATTTTCCTAAATAACCACCTATAGGACAATCAATATTATGAAGGAAAAATGGATTGAAAAGTGCTTCAAAATAATACCAAGAGGTTCTTAAAACATTCCTCTATCATCTATCAATGTAGAACATTCAATGTGCAACAAAGAAACTTCAAAACACTTCAAAATTGGAAAAGTAGTTTGCAGTCCAAAACATGCTTTTTTTATTGATCCCTGGAAGAGTCTGTACAATGGAACTTTCTTAATGATAACCCCACATTTGTCGGCATGCGAAGATGTAATTAAACCTGTTACAATTCCCTTAAATTTCCTATAGCCACTAAACCAACTTTTAAACCCAACATGAGCATTGGTAGACAGTTTTCCAAGCAACTTGAAAAGTTGCATGACAATTTTTTTGTGTAACATTTTAGCATTTTTCTTCTCCATCAACCGTATCAACCTATACTAATTATATTTGATATTTTTAATGTCCAAAATGATTCCAACATAGGATTTTACCCTTGATTATACATTTTGACCAATTTGAACCAATTAGGCCACTTTTGGACAATTTACAATATTTGGACCTTTGACACTACAAAAATAAACCAACATAACCAATGACCTTAAATGATCTTCTTATTACATCATGAAATAACAAAAATGGCCTTATTGAGCACATTTGAACTAAAATATACTCAAACCATCAATGAAATATTAAGGGATCCCTTAGGTGGTCCTACACCAATCTAGGGTTCTGAATATAATTTTTTTTTACGTTATGCTTTTGTTGCATCTACATTCAATTTGCTGGTTTTGTTATTTCGATTCGCACTTTTAGGGAACTAACATTGTATTCTTCATTTATACTGAAGGTTGGAATTGTTATAGCATTAATATGCTTAAGTTATTATTGATGTCTTGATTATATATTTTGTTATATCATTATCTGCAGATTCTATTTATCATTTCATAGTAGTTTTAGGGTTTTCTTTGTCATTATTTGTTTTGGAATGGGGGAAGGATTGGTCATGGTGGTATCCAGTTCACATGACATACAAACTTGCTTGGTGTTATGGTTTTTCACACCTGCATGATTGCCTTTTTCCTTCATTAATGGATGAATTTTCGACAAAGAGATCCTCTATGTTTTGGACCTCTTCTCTTTCGTAGAAGTTTTCATAGTTCCTTTTCTGGTAATTGTTTTAGGTTGAGTCATTTTCTTTGGGGTCACAATTATTACTCATTTCACTGTCTTTCACATTTGCGATGATTGACTAATCTGATGATTACTGTCTTGCATGTCAATTATGGTAGTTGACTATTAGCCTCGCTTTATCTTGGTGCCAGGTCTTCTTGTGGTTCAGTGTGGGTCTCTTTTATGGCTAACCAGTATTTTCAAGGTGTGCTTGCTATGGTCAAGAATGTTGTAGTGCTTGGTCGTTTTAATGACATAATTACTTAGTTTTGGCAAATTCAATAATCTAGTTGACTCTTTTGACACTATTATTGGCACTATTGATGATTGGCAAAAGTAAGAACACCTCTCTACCTC
Source organism: Chamaecyparis obtusa (assembly GCA_027943335.1). Lineage (NCBI taxonomy): Eukaryota > Viridiplantae > Streptophyta > Pinopsida > Cupressales > Cupressaceae > Chamaecyparis > Chamaecyparis obtusa. The sequence goes on along the minus strand of BSBK01007177.1, from coordinate 727,204 downwards.
TCTTTCTTCAGGTTGGAATTTTTCGAGAATCTAGTATTTTGTATTCTTGGATGCATATATTGGGTTTTGGGTGGGATGCTTTATATGTATCTGGTTTTGGGTTATTCGGGTTTTAGGAGGTCTGCATTGGGTTGCAATTCTGAATATCTGTATTGATCTGGGATATGGATTGTAAAAGCGTCAAATGTTTGTATTACACTAGGATATAGATGTTTGACATGCTATTCTTTCTTATTAGTATGCCCCTGAACGGGGTTTAATGTATACTCGATTTTGTAATCAATAAAATGACTATACATTTTTATCGAATTAAAAATAAGTGATATGAGATTAGGATTCCATATATTTGTATGGAAATTTTGATAATTGAAACGGTTTGATTATTTATGTATTTCTGCGTATGTTATTCATTCATATCTACCTACCCCTGTCATTCAAAATCTGATAGATATTATGAAAGGAATTAATAACATTACCCGTGTTATAGATCTTACGGAAAAAATTCTCTACCCATTTCTTTCGGGCGTTACGTTTTATATCATCATGTTATACAATATGTTGGCAAATAGAAATTGGCCAGGTGCCTTATTTGAGCGTCTGTAATCACAAAGTCAGTGTAGGTGGGAAAAATCTGTATTTATATAACAAAACATCAACAAATTTTCATAGATTAGCTAAAGAAAGAGAACTTCGATTGCCAATATTTCCCTTAAGTGTTTTGTTAACTAACCAGACAGTGAAATAGTCCAAAGGAATACCGTACACGAATAACTATGCGGGACTTCTAATGGCGTCTGTGACCGTTTATCAACATGAATATTTGTTTACTTAGTCTGTTCCAAACCTCACCAAATACCAGTGTATTTATGCACGTATTGGCCCAGAGCTCTTCTTCGAAATATATTGTTGAACTGTCAAAGAATCATTACTAATTTAATATTTCATTTACACAAAAAAATGATAAATAAAGACTTTATTGTTGGGAAAAAATTAACCATTTTATATTTTAAAAACTGAGCGTCACAGTTTGTTTGATACATTCGAATTTGATTTTGATACTTCTCATTTATGATTTCAAGTCCTATGGCAAGGCTAGTTTCCTGCATATAAGTTGCCAAGATTATACGAAATGTAGCTTTTAACTACCCCAGACCTGTTGATAGGGAATTTTGAAATTGTTTTCCGATTTTGACACTCGACAAATTATCTTACATTTTGTGTTGGATTCATTTGAAAAGAACACGCTGTTTATATAGATTGGGGACGTCATTGGTGATAATGTTTTTATTTTCTTTACTGCCATTGAGATAGACTAGCAGTCGTATGTTTTTGTGCATGCAACGAGTGCGCTCATAAGATATTAGATTTTTTAAAAATGTGAAACTATTATTAATAATTAATAATAAATAGAGATCTTTTTAAAGTAAAAAATAGAAAAAAATGTAAAAGTTTGAGATTAGCAAACATGGATATGAATTTAGAATATTTTAGAGAATATGAATATTGATTTAGAATATTTGTCTCAACATATGAATTTATAAATATGTTCAATAAATTTGAATTTTTTAACAATATTACTAATTTATGCTTATTTTTTAATTTTACATTTCACAACAACAAACACTTGTATCTAAATTTTATTGTAGCTATAAATTCTTTCTTATTTATAGAATCACACACTTATAATATTTAATAATAAAATATTTATAAACATATTTTTCTTAAAACATAAAATGAAAGGCATCAAAATGACCAAACCGTCATTAAAAAAATTATATGATAGGTAGGGATGACCTTCAAATTCCAAAGTGTGCATAAATATTCTCTATTTTTTTTTAAATATATTTGAACAAGATTATTATTCTTTAAAAATAATTACTCAAAATAAAAAATAAATGATAAATTGTCAATTAAATTTATTTTAATATATAATTTATTCCCCTTTCGATTTAAGATTTACAATTTTTTTTGAAAAATAAATTAACAAAAGATATGATGTGCCTTACAAGTTCAATTGATAAGTAACTAAACCAATATTCTCAAACTCTTGAGATAATAGAATCAACTACAAATTGTAATGATTTTCCATACTATTATAGAAGAAAGGGACAAAATTCTTCAATAAATCTTATTCCATTTATTAAAATAAGACATTAATCGAACCCTTGGTATATGTTGGTCTTATCTACAATCAACATTGCCCAACATCCTCAGACGCTGAAAAATGATGGAACCACAATGAGTTGAATATATCAACTCAAAATACGAAGAACAAGCCAATAGCAATTAACAAAGAGATAGTAAACTTACAATTCATTATCAATGTAAATTTTGCCAGCTGCATAGAGGTAGTTGAGATGAATCCATAGCGACAGCGATAAACAATCTTGATATCAATCAATACATTTTTGCAACTAATGGGAGTGAAATCTTCTATTCTTGCAGTCATTGTGCCCATGCATCTAATTCAATACTGGAAGCCAACAAAAGCTATAAAAAAAAATCAAAACATCAGTGTTACAAAAATACCCATCACTAAATATGATATCAATTGGAGATTTACTTACAAAAATAGTTATCATAAAATGAGGTTGTTCCTATGTCACCCTTGCAACAATAATAGCCACACATAAAATTTATCACAAACAGAGCTCATCTAATGTTACAAATAGCCGCTCCTCGCATTGTCTCTCAAACTCAAGAATTGCTCTGTTCTAATTGACTTGTTTAGCAGTAGCAATAAAGTCAAAATTTCTGAATCTTAGGCAAGGAAGGGAAATTTATATATAGAATAAAGTTGTAAACATGGGAGAGGTTGAGCATTTCTTTGATCTTTGAGATTTTGATAGATATCATCATGCCGCTTTTCTGCTTGATTTACTCCTGTCATTTTAGAAATGATGACCAGTTTCTATGTTAGAGCTATATATACGATGCTTCTATAGTTTGGACATGCATGATTTAGTTTCTAAGTTTGAGTTTTGTACATGCATGTGTGAATGATTTTTGTTGTGCTTATATGGTTTTGAATGATTTCAATGGTTATATGATTGGTGGGAAAGACTGAGAATGACAATTGTTAAAATTGATTAAAAATAAATAAATAGTAAGTTTGATGCCAAATACATATTTTTTTAAAAATAAAATTATTTAAAGAAAAAAGTGCAGTGCAAAACATTGTTTCTTAAGATAGTTAATTTTTTTCTTTCTATTAGATCATTAATTGATCAAAATTTTGGAAGGCAATTTTTTTATTATTTTATTCCATTTTGATGTTCACTGAGTTTTATGATGAGAAAAAAGAAAGACATATGAGAGGCTAACAATTTTCATAAATCAAGGAAATTTCCAACTAATTGTAAAAAGACTAGAGAATTTTAAAGAAAAAATAAGGTAAGTTACTATAAAAATCTAAAATGCTTTCCAATGCCGGAAAAGCAAAATCTTTCAGGAAGAGGGCTAACAACTTTCTGGGAGAAAAAAATCATTTTCGGGAGCAAAGCTCCCACATAAAGCCTATCAGCTTAATTACAGTAGATAACGGCTTGTTAATGAGAACAACAGTCTTTCTTTAGTACGTTAGGAGCAAAACGTAGTAAAAAACTTATGTTTCCTAAGACTTCTATTACGTTGAAATGTAATTTAATCAAGGGGTAGTTGGGAAGTGGTGGGTGAAATTGGAATTTTGAAATTTGATATAGATAATGTTTTAATTGAATATTTATAGGTAAATAGAATATAAATTATAATTTATAATGAATTTGTATTTGACAATTTAAGTTGAAGAAGTGAATTTTAGATTAAAATGTGGATTTAAGGTGTGTTAATGAATACAATCTTACAAGATATCATCTTTTTTTCAAACAAGTATTAAAACATATCATAGATCTCATATCATACGAGACAATTAAATTAAAAACTCTTTTAGTTATTGGTCATTGTTGAAAAGCCCTTAAATACATTGACCTCTTAGGCTAATTGTTAAGATTCATGCAAATGTAACATGACTATATGTATAATTAATGAAAAGGAAATATTAAACAAAAAGAAGATAGTTAATTCTTAATTAATATTTTAAGAACAAAATCTTAAATAGTGAACTATTAGCCCTACATTGTAAAGGGTGGGGTTGAGATTGTGTCGTAAATATATTTATACTTATAGTAGGAAAAGATAATAACTTTTACTCATAGTATTTGGTTGTATATATTACTCTCATATACTTTAGTCTAATGTTATAAATGATAAGGATAAAACATGGGAATTTGTTAATGTTGATTCCTAATAAAAAATGTCAACAATTAGCTTTTAGTCAAACATATCATTACCCCATTATTATAAATGAAATAAATCATATCCCAAATTATTAGCCCTAAATCGTTAACTTCCAATCAAATAAATTAATTTGAAAGCCCTAATTATCTATTTCTACCTCATTAATTTTTTTTAACAATGTTTACTCAAATAACACATTTTAAAATCTCATTTTGGTAATTCAAATATGTATTTATGTTATTTCTAGTAATTTTTAATTTAGATATGTTGAGTGCTTGATCTAATCTAAGAGGTACATCTCAATGGTAAAGATAATTGTATATATTATTGAATTAATCTTCATCAAAGTAGCAATGTCAACTTCTAATCACATCAAAGAGCCCAATGATATAATATATGTCCATGTTAACCGCATATATCTTAATGCATGAATCATTCTCATAAATAGTAAAAATAAAATATAAAACAATGACATCTTTAAGCCAATGTAGATTATGTTTACTTAGCTATATGACTTTTCATATCTTTAAACTGTTTAGTTTTTGTTCATCGTATCAAAGTGGTAGGAGTGGCCATACACATTTGACGAGAAAATGCAATAATTAAACACCAATTGGTCATCAATTTGTGATTGTGGTGGTGGTGGTTTTCCAAATTCATAAAAGTGGTTCTATTTGATGGCTTTATGGATTTAACTAGAAAAGAATGAAGATAAAGACAATGTGGAGGGAGAAGTAAAAATAGATGAGGGGTGACATGCACCTAATCTCACCCCAAACCCCACTAATGTATGTGATAAGCCATATGACTAGGACCTACTATCCTTCTGATGAGTTTTTCTCTTGTTGTTATGGCTTTATAATTGTTTCTATTATTTATCATTGCATAACCCTTTGCGAATGTGTAAATAGTATTTTATGCATGTATTCATCAATTTAAAGTTACTATTTATTACATGTACTTTTAATTTTAATTTTAATTATTACATATTTTTTAACACATTTCCTTTATTTACATAAAAATTTAGAATGGATACTAATATTTCTTATTTTATGTTAATTTGAGCATAGATTCTAGTGGTTTTTTTTTTAATTAATTGGTTTAAAATGAATAATATGATAGATATTTAAATTTTCTTTTTTTGAAACATTGTAAATAAATTAGAAATTATGGTGGAAAAAGTATTAAATACAATAAAAGTTCATAAAATGGAAAAGAAGAAGGAAAATAATTATCAAATGGATGAAAATATGTGTTTCACAAATATTATTTTAGAGTTGATCATAACAAAGATGGATTAAACAACTAGATTATATTAAAATATTTATATGAAAACTAGTGATATAGTTTTTATGCCTTATTTGTTATTGGGGGAAAACTGGGTTTGATGAGGCCTCAAAAATCTTTCACTAAAAGATTTTGAGAGTGATCTAGAACCTAACATCAACAAACAACTACATAATGTAAAATATTTTAAAACAACAACTAACCACTCACAAAAAAAAAAAAAACCTAGATTGATATCCTTATAAAAATTCACAAGCTGAATTATCAAGAAGCATAAGCCTTACAACTTAAAGAATAGCATTTTCAAAGGATCCCTAAACCTTAGAAACAACATGCTAATGGGTTTGATGAGGCACCCATAACCTAATAAAAAAATATGGGTTTTAACAAGCCTCTAATAACTTGTACTTTCTTCAACAACCAAATTCCATAATAAACACTCACTAGAAGAGTCATGAACCGGCGATTTTTTCCAAGATCACTTAGCCTAAGCATTGGATTCTGGAAAGGCTCCCAAAACCTTTAGAATGGACTTTAAGATGGTTCCCACAACCATACTACAACCATTGGTAAACTGTACGAGTTTTAAAAAGGCTCTAATAACCTCCATATTCAGTAGTAACCTTATAAAATAATAAATGCTAACTAGAAGAAACACAATCCAAGGGTTTTTCCAGGCTCTCTTAACCAAAGGGACCTCAAAATGATTAGTTCAATTGTGCAACAAGAGTAAAGCACATTGAAAACACAACAAGAGGATGTAGAGAGAACAAGAAAGATCTGTATTCACTTAGTATAAATTAGTTACATTCAGTTGGAAACATTCATGCCTTCATACATGCTAGGCTACAACTAACCTACTTGATTACAACCTTCGGTCCCTAATCTTAGATCCTATTCTAAATATTATTTCTTACTCTAACTTGAGAGATATTATCAGGGATGGATTATATTACATAAATAGTCATTGTGACACGTAGGTCAACTCAATAACAAAGAAAATTCCCCAAGAATAGGAAATGTGAAGAAGAAAAAATATGGGAGGTCCTAAATCATAAGGAACTCGATCCATAAATCATGCAAGGCCCAAAAAACCAACATTTAGGTCCACACAAGATACACAAACAAATATTTATGTGCCTACAAGCATCACAAGTTGTAGATTTCCATCACAAGATCAAAATTCATCAACAGGTCGAAAACTAGAAAGAACAAACTACCCAAGAGAGAATAATTCATAACTCATGCAATGAAGATCCAAATGAGCTATGAACCTAGAAATATGATCCAAGATACATCTTGAATACAATCTGATAATTTCATAAGCTGAATCTAACATATGTTGATTAACCAACTCTGGAAAATAAGAATAATATTGAACAGAAATATTTTTTCCTAATGCAAGATTGCTCGAAACCTAAGTTTCTCCTACATAAGACACTCAAAGTTATTAAAAAATTGAGTCTCTCACTTTAATACATGAGAAGAATAAAAATGATCCAACTCCCCATGAGAAATCCATCAAGAATATTTGGTTGGTCTGTCTTTCCTCTTCACCAAGTACTCCATATACTCTTTACCTCTTGTACTCCTTCCAAGTCTGTGGTCCATAATCCTCTCTATTCCTTCCATTTACTTCTTTGGATATTTTTATTGCACTTTTGGGCCATCCTCTAAATTCAAATAAGTCTCATGATGCTCATACAAGTCTTCAATGTTAAAGATGGGTGATATATCCATATCTTTAGAAAATTCAACTTTCAAAGAATTTCTTGAATCAAATTTCCTCAAGATCCTACAAGCTCCAAACATTCTCATCTTAAATTTTCTATAGGTTCTAACTATAAATTTCCCTTTCTTTAAATGAACCATTACTCCATCTCCCACTAAAAAATTCTTATGTCTCCTATTGTGGTTCCAAAACACACACACTTGTTTGGCCACATGGCTAAGGAGTCCCACTTTTTTTGCTTGTTTTGTCTTTCAAGGTATTTTTAGTTTTTTGGTTTGGTCACCTTCTTTAGATGTTTTAGGGAAAGTCACCTTTTTAGTGAAATTTTCTATTTTTTTTAGACTTGCAGTGTTTCAGGCTTCCTTGAAGTCCCAAACATCTGAAAGTCTGCAAGTCTGAAAACCCCACATTTCAAAGAAGTAGAGGAATGTCCTTTTGGTGTTTCAATGTCCTAAACACCAAAGATACATGACTCATCTGCTTCAAACTTTTAGTGTCCGAAAGTGTGAAACTAGATGATGACATCACTCCACCAGGAGTTTATGAAAGAAGACAAAAAGGTTTATTTCTTCATTCCATGACTTTTGGTTTTTGAATGTTTGATCAGGTACTTTCATAGATAGATTATTCAGGCTTGTTGGGCATAATTATCTTCCTCCTTGCTTTTAATTGAGATCCTGCAATCCACCACCACTCTTAACTTCATCATAAATATTTTTCTAGTGCTCTTGTTCTAAGTTTAGGGTTTCACCTTTTTTCCCTTATTTTTCATTCTTTACTGGTTCTAACATTATTTTAGGGTTTTGTGGTGTTTGATTTGTTATTGGCATCTTCGTAGTTAGAGTCTTTGTTAATTTCTATCACCATTGGTTTAGTTTTTTTTGTTTTTCTTCAGTCTTGTTTGTGTAAGTCTCCTCTTTTTAGCTACAGAAGGTCTAAAAGACCATTCAAGGAATCTACCTCCAAAAGGCTTCTAACAAGGAAAGTTCCTTTCACACTTTCAAAGTTTTAGACTATGACAACTAGAGACATCCCTAAAACTCTACATTACTAACAAATCTCAAAAGAGAGAATGTTCCTTTCACACTTTTGAATGTTCAACCTCTAAAGAATCATAATGTCCCTGAAAATCTGCAACACTTGAGTTTCAAACACCTAATTCATCTTTCATTTTTTTCTCTTTCATCTTCTCATAATCTATTTCAACTGCGAAACTCTGCAACACCGAAGACATAAAGGCTTCCACTCAGTTCATTTATTTGGTCTTTTAGCCTCTAATAAACCTATCCACATGTGAAGCTCAAAATTAATTTTTTGTCTACCAATTACCTTTTTCCTTTTATATTTTCATTCCTTGACATTAAATCACTTGTTTTGGTCACTGAAATACTAAAATTATGTATTTAAACCCTCATCTTTTGCCCTTTCAAATTTTTGGAGGCCATTGATTTCTTCAATGTGTGCACCTCTGAAGCTTTGAAAAGTCATAGTTCTCCTTAGTTGGCTGATTTTAGCTTCTGGGTTTGAGTCTCTAAAAATAATTGGGATGCTCTCTCTTATTTTTTTAGTTTTTTTTCAATAAGTGTTTGCTGACTAGTTGTATATTTTCTTGCAAAATGTTGGAAAAGATAGCCTCACTAGCCATGAAGTTCTTGTTTAAAGGGTACCATTCTCCTTTGAATGTTGGGAACCTGTACATTAAGATGACAAACACAAACATAGGGAATGTGGAATGGAGTTATTTTCTCACTAGGTGTGGCAACCCAAATGGATGATCAACTGACTGTACTTCTCTAGTATTTTTTATCTTGGTCATTGTTGCTGCACATCAGGTGTCAATGTTACCTCCAGATCTGATTGTAACCCTCGCACAAAACTATGTTCCTAATGATAGGGTAGTGAAGAATAAAATAGGAGATTTTTTCCTTGACCTCAGGCCGAACAACATTAAAGATGTCTTTCACTTTCCCAAAGGGTTTGATAAATTATACGCATTCTCCATTAATAAATGTTTGTAATGGTTAAACAATAATACTCAGCTGTCATATGAAATGGTCAACAAAGAGTACCTAATTTACACTCCCTACCAAAGAAAAAGCTAGATAAGATAGACACATGAGAAGGGCATATTTGAAATATGACATCCAAGATGTTGTAACTATGATAATAATATTATATGGGCTTCCCCAATCAATCCAACTTGAACCTTGGATGATTTTTATAATTGAAAGGATTTTGGGAAGGAGGGCTAGATTTGATTAGGCCACTATTCGAAGTGATAACCAGGTGATGAGAAATTGACTACAACAAAGAACAATCCCTAGCACTTCATTCCTTCATACATCATCTATATGCTTTTTGTCAAGGAAGAGAATCCCGGTTTGGTGAAAAGGGGAGTTGTAGGCCATCCCAATGCATGGCCATTCATTGCATATATGCATCTCATGAGAAAAGAGAAATTCAATGAAGATAGCATGGAGTATAGGATTGTTAATGATTCTTTTATCTTCACAATCATCTATTCAATTGAAGGAGATTATCTGAAAAGACTCTTAGAAGAAGCTACTACCACAATAAGGGAAATAGGTACCTTTTATATCTAGTTCAATACTTTTACATATAGTAGAGTGGAGAGATGCACTCTTACACCAAAGAAGCTTCCACGATATTGACCAGAAAGGATAATTTTGTTAGATATTGTTAGGAAACTCTTTGACACCTATAAGCACATCAAGCACAAGAAGAAATACTGCTAGGACTTCCCAATTTTCATCGACCCTCTATCCCTTCAAGACATGAAAGTGTGAAAGAATATAGCTTTTGAATGGGATGAATTCCCCTTGCAGCTATTCAATTTAATCAAAACTAGGTTTGATCCCATAGGCACTTACAGCTACATCATGGGATGACAATATGTTCATGAACCTCATATTGAAGATAATTGGATGAACTGCATAGATGATTATGAGTTCAAGATCTGAGACTACTATCTAATGTCTCTAGCAATTGCATAAGATGTCCTACTCATTTGCATCCTTCCTAAAGTATGGGATGCAGACACTGAATATGTTTTGGACCCTTTGAAAAATGAAGATAAGATATACAGAAGAGCCATACTAAATGCAGTATAGTAGACAAAGAAGAAAATTATGACATGGACTTCAAAGCTTGACATGTAGTAAAAACTAATAAGGATTGATTAAATGACTATTTTAAATGGACCTTGTGCCTATGAAGTAGCAACATCACCCACTTTCTAAAGGGGAGAAAAGGAAGGGAAGAAGAGTGATGATGCCCAAGTTCAAAGGTGATGTAGGACAAGTAAGGAGGATCCAATTAAGGATAGTCCAAACAAGAAACCAATCCCCACAATGAAGAATAACACAACAAGATAATGTTTTCAATTGAATTTTCATTAACGTGACCGATTGTAAGGCCTTCTGGGTTAGAGCCAAATACAATCTCAAAAGTATTTCTACAATCTTTCAGCTAGTCCAGCTTTGAAACAAATTAGAAACTGATGGAAACCCTAAGGTAGATCTAAACTTGAGTTTGCAAGCCACCAAGAAATCTCCTTGTCTTCAAGCATGCAAACCACTAGCTCTACTATTACAACTATCAAATAACAATTTGATCCTCAAGATCTCACGGGATCTAGATCTAATCTTCACACTTACTGACTCCCAAAATCTCCCCTAAACAACTACCCAAACACTCCTTAAATACTAATCTTCAGCCACAAGTCAGCTAGAAGAAATAATTAACTCCTAAGCCAAGTCAGCTCCTACTACAAACAAATATTAAATGCAACAATAATCAGCTCTAAAATAGCCTTACAAATAATTAATTCTCTATGTCATCCTCTAGATCCACATAATAGACTACAACAAAAGCTACCAACAATAAATGCACCAAGCTGGCCAACCAAATCTCCAAGAACTCCAATCGATAAACCAGAACTACTAAGTGCTAGAGAAACAACCGAGCACTAGTGAAACAACTGACCATGCTAAGAAACACTGAGAAACACATGCATCGCTAAGCAAGCATGTCGACCGAGAACCACAAGAATCACTGAGTACAAGTTCCACCAAATGCAAGAGGTTTCACCAAGTTCCTTCAGTGACCAAGCTCCCTTCAATAACGAAGACCGTCAGTTAAAGCTACAATCGAGTAACAAAAAACCAATCAACACACCACCATGTAGATTTGTCGAGTACCATAGAATGCCCTTGCATTAGACACCCCAGATTCAAAAAGATGTTCTCATATGCTAGAAGAACATCTTCTAGGATTCAACACATAAACCCCGAACTGGTTCTTCACATACAAGCCCTTCAAATCTTCACCTTGCATACTCTTCCACTTTTGTTTCCTCTATCTCTTCAAATCTTTCCTTGATAACACACAGGCTTTTTCTCCATATTGATCAATCCTTTCAAAAATTTTCAACTCATCTCGGCTACCAAAGCTCAGGTTTCTCCTACCAAGTGTTTTATCCAGCAAAGGCATCAGGGAAAGCTTCATGTTATTCTTCTCAATAGTAAACACATTCTTGACACAATCATACATATCTCTACAATCATACTGCCAAGGTCTACCGAGAAATATATGACAACTATTCATCTCCACAACATCACACAACACTAGATCCTTATACTGGCCAATCTAAAAATCAACAAAGCACTGCTCCCTCACTTCGAAAGCATGAACATATTGTAACCAGGAAATCCTATAGGGATAATGATGTCTCATTCTCTTCAAACCAAGTTTCTAAACCATGTCCTCAACAACAAGGTTATCAGTACTACCACTATAAAAAATTACATCACAAAGTTTACCTCTAGACTTGGACCGGGTTCTAAAAAAATTACTCCTTTGACAAGGTTCCTCCTTTGCACTGAGAAATGTTCTCCAAACTAGAAATTTCATAGATTTAGGTTCATTTTGAATATTCTCATTCACCACAATAGTCCTTTGGTCACCAAACATCTTCTCTATACACTCAAAAGATCAATATCCTTCTTCACCACAATTATAACAAGTACCTTTAAAGATAACCCTATATGTCTTCTTTTTTAATTCCATAGGTTTCGGTTCATCTTCAACAATCGGTTTATCCTTCAACAAGTGATCAATTTTCTCCTTCCCTTGGGGATTACTATGTTATTTCATTTTCAACTTATCTTCTTCCTTCAGAGCATACTAATAAGCATCTTCAACCAAATCAATCTTCATCATACCAAGCTCATCCTGGATGTTGAATCTCAAACCATTTATATACCGAGCTACCTTTTCTTTACCAAGTTCTCTGTGTCCAAACCAAATAGTCAACTTACATAACTCCTTGGTATAGTCCTCCACAGTCAAATATTTTTGTTGCAGATTATGCAACTTCTTAAACAAGTCAAGCTCATAGTCGGCAAGTATGAACTTAGCTTTCAATTTAGTCACCATCAACCTCCACTGATTGATCTTAATTTCACCTTCATCTTCTCTATCTCTTTGTAATTCTTTCCACCAAAGAGAAGCATGTCCTTTCAACTTAGTCTATGCCAATCTTATTCTAAGAGGATCTTCAATTTCTTCAAGATCAAAGAAGTCTTCTAATTCGCCAATCCAATCAATCAAATCCTCGGGTCTCAAAGTACCAGAGAAAGTAGAAACTTCCATTCGGTAACTAGTACTTAACCAAGCTCTAGATCTATGCAACTGACCAATTTTGTCTTCACCAAATCTATCTCTTCGATCATCTCCACTAGATCTAGTAGCTTCAAAGTCTTTAGCAGCTTCCTCATAACCATCATCAGTACCAATATTCCTCAACATACCAGCAATAGCTCTCATGACCTCAACAATCATGTCATTCTTCATCAATTCCATCTCAAATCTGAAATCAACTTTCACCTTCTTTGTAATCTTTGATTCCACAACATCACAAAGATCTTTAATCACTCTAGGGTCCAATCTTCTCGGAGGCATCCTTCAATATCTTCGAAAACCCAAAGCAATAAGTCACCAACCAAGGTCCTGGTGCAAACAACCTCAACTCAGAGATCAACTTACACACTCAAGAACTTCAAGCTCTGATACCACCTAACACGGGATAGGTAAGGAGGATCTAATTAAGGATAGTCCAAAATGAATAAAATCACCACAATCTAGAATAACACAACAAGACAATGTTTTCAACTAAATTTTCATTAACATGCTTGGCTATAAGGCCTTCCTGGTTAGGGAAAAATACAATCTCAAAAGTATTTTTGCAATCTTTCAGCTAGTCCAGCTCTGAAACAAATCAACAACTAATGGAAACCCTAAGGAAGATCTAAACTTGAGCTCGCAAGCCACCAAGAAATCTCCTTCTCTCCAAGCATGAAAACCACTAGCCTTTCTATTACAACTATCAGATAACAATCTGGTCTTCAAGATCTCACAAGATCTAGATCTAATCTTCACACTTACTCACTCCCAAAATCTCCCCTAAACAACTACCCAAATACTCCTTAAATACTAATCTTCATCCACAAGTTGTTTGGAAGAAACAATTAACTCCTAAGCCAACTTGGCTTCTACTACAAAAAAATATTAAATGCAACAATAGTTGGCTCTCAAATAGCCTTACAAAAAATCAATTCTCTATGTCAACCTCTAGATCCACATAGGAGAATACAACAAAAGCTACCAACAATAAATGCACCAAGTCAGCCAACCAAATCTCCAAGAACTCCCATCGGTAAACTAGAACTACCGAAAGGTAGAGAAACAACTAACTACCAGTGAAACAATTGACCATGCCAAGAAACACTAAGCAAGCACGTCGATTGAGAACCACAGGCATCACTAAGTACAAGTTCCACCGAGTACAAGAGGTTTCATCAAGTTCCTTCAGTGACTAAGCTCCCTTAAATAATCGAGACCATCAGTTAAAGCTACAACCGAGTAACACAGAACCAATCAACACACCACCATGCAGATTTGTGGAGTACCCTAGAATGCCCCTGCATCAAAAGGGGTAGCTCCTCAAAATATGGAGACTATTTATAGGTATAATTGACCCATGGTTTAAGGTTCAAACCCAAAAGAAAAAAGTGTTAGGCCTAGAATGATAGGAATGATTTCTCTACCTACTACTCAGTCCTATGATGTTCAAGGACAAACATCTACCTCTGGAAGATCCCCTACATTAAAGGTCAGAGGGCCTAAAGCTACATAGGTAGAGAAGGGTATGTTATACAAGAGAAAGAGATCCTCTACATTCCCTTAATTGCAAACTATACAAGAGGAAGAGGAGGAAGAAGAGGATGAGGATCATGTTCCCTTAGAAAAGAGAACACGATAAGGGATAACATCCATGAAAAGAAGAGTTCAAGATTAAAACATTCTAACTGATGTTGGCATAGATCCATAGGACGAGCAAATAGATCCCCATGATCCCCTTGATCCAGATGAATTTTATATTTCTGACTTCAAAGACATCCTTGGATTCAAGGCTCAAAAGGAAGAGAAACCCGCACCAACCACAAAGGTAGATATTGAAAAATAGGTCTCATTCACTTTTTCTCCTCCACCGTCCTAATTCACTACCCCCACTTTTTAACATACAATGGAAGAACTGGATACTAAAAAGAATCAAGATCCATAGATGCCTCTTCCAATAGGAGAGTCATTAGAAGTGGAAGAGGGTTTTACTAAGAATCTCCAAGACACACAAATGGAGGAATCCGAACAAGTGTAATTACCCCAAGAAGCCCCATTTGATAAGAAGAATGAAATTGACACCACAAAAAAATAATCTGAGTCCCAACTTCCTACACCAATTCCTCCACCAAATTTTCATCCAACTCCTCCGCTAGTTTAAATCCCTACTCCTCTACCTACTACTCCAATATTTTATTCTAATCCAACCACAGAGGAGGAAAAATACCAAACATTTCCTAAGGAATCAAAAAGGGAAGAGAGTGCTCCTCCTCATGAGGAAATACCCAAAGAACCAATTACTAAGGAATAGCTAAAGGAAGAAGAAGAAGAATATCTAGAGAATGAATAAAATTAAGAAGAAAGAGAAACTTTGGAGAAAGAAGAAGGAATGGAAGAGGTGGAAGATCGAGTACAAGGAGAAAAAACCTCTATTTTGAATGATCCATATGAGCCAATCACTACATTCACCAATTCCACCTGGTTCACTAAGGAAATACAACCAATGAAAATGGTATACTCTAAGTAAGAGGACACTGAAATGCATATTTTAGGTCAAACTTTCCATCAAGGAGAATCTAGCACCTCGATGAGAAAAATTTCATATGTCACTCAAGATCATAGCAGCCAGTGGAAGCCATGGGTAGATGTACCAACAATTAATGATAGCATGGAAGAGATAAATCTTGTGGACTATAATTTAAATGAGGTTTATTTAGGTGAACATACAAGGGAAGTGATTAAAATGTTGGCTACACTTGGATTGAAACATACCTTGGGATTTATGGATAAAGATGAAGAGAAAATCAAGATCATAACAAAGAAAAATGAATCCATGAAGAGATTCATTGTCAAAATAATAGGTTCAATTGACCAAAATAATCTAGAAGCCTCATTACAAGCTATCCTAGAAAAGAGAGCTATGCCATAATTTTTAGAAGATATACCATATTCTTTCATTCATGTGTGTTTAGACTAGAAGGTATATTTTGAAGAGTTCAAGAAGACCACTATTCGAGCAATTTTGAGGCCATTTGACAAGTTATTCTTTAAGGGGTCACAAACATGGTAGACAGGGTAGGTGGCAAGGAAGGATTGGATATATAGATTGAAACATGGAAAAGGGTTCTTATGCACCTGAAAATAATAAAGAAGAAGCACTTCCAAGCTTTGGTTAAGATTTATGAAGGATAAAAACTTGGTAATTTTGAGACCTGGATTAAGGACATAATTCGAATGGTGCAAGTTTGTCAAAAGTGTCTAAATAAAGTAATTAAGAAGAAAGAGGAAGTAATGACATGGTTCAAAGAGATACATGAATTCTTTGAGGGCATTGACCTTGATTTGTCTGAAGATGAAGATAACCACATAATGTGCCTGATAAAGAGTATTGTGCATTAGTTCATAGGATGTGTGTCTAGTGCAGAGCACCAAGGACATGAAGGTACAACATGGTCACTCATGGATCATAGGAGAGTTGAAGACATGATGATGAAGGGTCATTTTTATTGTAATGAGACTATTTTGGTCATTTAATGATGTTTTGTTAATTTTTGTAACAAGATCATGAATGTAAGCCATGGTGGCATTGGAAGCTAGAAGAACACTCTTTGGGGTTACTTGATGATCCAAGGGTGAAACAAGTTGTTTAAGACCTATAAGGTCAATACATGATGTAAGTTGGCCATTAGAGCCACTAAGTGATGTAAAATGCACTAGAAGTGATAAAAGAATGTAATATTGCCTAATTGGAAAAATAAGGCCTATAAAGGATCATGTGAAGGTTTAAAGAGGGTTTAAGGTCTAGATATTAGGAATTTGTCCTAACAGGCCTTATAAGTTAATATAACTAAAAATAAGGTTGAATTTTTTGAGTTGACAACTATGTTGTCAACTTGATAACAATAAACAAAATGTAACAACCAGTCGGTTTAAGACTCTTGCAATCAGTTTGAGGATAGTTATTTAGTAGTTGTCAAGTGTAGAGGGTCTATTTGATGAAGATCCACATGAGGAATGAAATTATGTAGAGGTGTGTGATAGAAGAATTATATGTAATAGTTTTAAATCAATAAAACTAAATGTTCTTATGACTATCATTATCCTAGCTGTAGGTACAGTCCCTGATCTTGTGCATTTAAATGTTCAAACCAATGTGATATGGATTGGAAAATGAAGTAGAAAGGATTTTTTTTAACTTGGTTTTCATTTACTTGAAAAGAGTGTATCATTCCATCGAATTTGGGGGCAAAGAAACTCATTGAATTTTGATTGTTCCTAGATAAGGTTGTGCAATCAGCATTGTTTGTTTTGAAGACTCCATGAATCCCTAGACTCTCCCACTTTCTATGATCAATGTGGCTTGTGGGAGGAGTCTAGACTTGTACAATATTTTTAAAATTGTTTTGAATGCAGGGATATGCAAGGCTGTTGTGGAAGTTACCATAGAATGGAGACAAATTGTTGATTGAGGGTGCATTGAACAAGAGCAGTCATTAGTGAGAACATATTCTATGAAAGTGAGGTATGTTTTGGGATGGATCTTTCCTAGTTGGGTCCAGGTGCAGGTGTTAGATCCATTGGAAGGATCTAGAGAGGTTTGGGAGATTCCTTGTGATAAAGCCTAGCCTAATGACCCTAGGAGTGAGGGTTTGATGCCAAGAAGTGTGGATAGGATTTGATACCCTAAAAACTTGAAAATGTGTTTTTTTCTAACCATTATCTAAGATTATTTCATGGTTAGGAGTGATGTAGAAGCATCCTGGGTGTAAGAGAATTCTTGCATCACCCAAAAAATATTTTTGGTTTCTATTCAATAAGGGCTATCTTGTGTAGAGCTCCTATTTTTGGAAATTTACTATTTTTAGTAAGTTTTTCATTCGAGCTCAGAATGGTCTATTTTTTTCCCTGGAGGTTCATTTTGGTCATAACAGCCTACTAGTACATTTTCATTACGAGATCAAGTCTTGTTTTGAAGATATTGAAAATTTTCAGTATTGGCAGCAGGGTACAGAAAATTTGAGCTCAATTTTGAAGGCTTTAGAGGCCCCAGATGAGGTCAAAACTTTTTTTGAATGAAGCTTGAATAATTTAGTTGTAGAGCACTTCACGCCCTTTCTAAAATGGGGTCATAATAGTCAATTGGGTCAACAGGTAATGACTTATGGTCTCTGGAAGTTGGGTCACCTGAAATGGCAGAAAATAAATTTCCTTGAAAAATTTTGTTTGGGTTTAAAAAGTTGTTTTGAGCTGACTATGATGTAATAAAATGAAAAATTCAATAATCCTAAGTTTAGTTGGCCTTAGAGGCTAAATGTTTTCAACCTTCCCAGGCGGTGGAAAATTGCCTATATAAGGAAGGCCCGCAGTGTTGTCTAGGGCAGTTCAGAGTAGTTTTGGGTAATAATTCAAGGCTTTATCCTATAGAATATTGTAAGGAAAATGTTGATGTGGCTTTGCATATTGTAATTCTAAAATTTTTAATTCCACATTTGTGGAGATAATAAGAAGCCCATTTTTTTTTCTTGCAAATTGTTATTGTTTCTTTGTTTTTGTTATGTTTTTGTGGTATTAAGGGGAGCACCCTTCATCAAGGACACACGGGAGAAAGTCCTCTTATGAGTTTCTTTGTATTAGGGGGCTTATTAGTCCTATTTAGTTGTTGGAGGGGTAAGGGATCTATGTGTTGGTACAAAGTAACCTACCTTAGCTTTCAAGTATGTTTTGTAGAATTAAAAAGGGTATCCAAAACTATTAATAGTTTTCCTATTTATTTGGAAAAGTGTGGAGTGAAGGGTTGGTAACCAGGTTGATAGGGATACAAGGAATAGGGTTGTGGGATTGGAGTTGTGAAGAAAGTCTATTGAGTAGACTTGGGGAACTTGTGGGACATATCCAAAGGTTATGTTATGATTTTCTAAGATGATAGAACAAGTGAGGAGGCCTTGCTATGAGATTTGGCAAGTTGGAGGCACTAGGTGCATGTGAATGGCCTAGGAAGTGGGTCCTTGAATGGATATTTGATGTGGGAAGTTGTATCTCACATGATGATTAAAGAGTTATCCTATTGATTAGGACATTGGGCCAGGAAGGAGCACACCCCTCTACATTAAGTGGTATTAGAGAGAATGAAAGGTCTAGGGTTTGGAATAATTAGAGTCCTTTGTTGATGCTAGAGTTGAATTATCCTCTAAGAGCATTCCAAAGTGGTGACTTTACAAATTAGAATAATCTTAGATTTGTGTGAAGATGTACTTGACAAGATCAGAGAAGGAGGTGTATAATGCTCTCAAAGAATACTTGGATGATGAGAGAAGAAGAGAATAAAAGAGAAAGAAGAAGAGAAAAGAAGAGGAAAGGTTGAGAATCCTAGAAGAGGCCTTGGAAAATAGTTAGACAAAGTTGGAGTGGATTGCATTACTCCTTGAAAAAGAAGAAGATGAAGATGAAGAAGAGTAGAAAATAACATACAAAGAAGTAGATGAACCCAATGGCAAAGAGGTTCTAGTTGAGGATGTTGATGGATGCAGTAATGAATCAAGTCATGAAGGGCTTGAATGTGATGGAATTCTCCAAGCGGGGGAAGTACTATGTCCCTTGGTGATGAAATATGGCAAACAACAAGCTACCATGGCTAATGAGGAAGCCACAATGACAAGTGAGTTTTTGGTATGCCTAGGTGAATGGCATGGTGGAGACCAATAAGATTTGGTAGTAGGTGAGGAAGAACCAAGCTATGGAGTCATTGGTGAGGCTAAGGAGGTAGTTGTGAATGCTGAGGAAGAATTAGAGTACCAAGAGATGAGGCATGAGATCCAAGATGAAATGGTCTCAATTCAAAGAGAGACTAAGTCTGAAAATAATGGAGTGTTGCAGGTACAAGCAATAGTCTCAAGGCATGGGACTAAGGATGGAGTGCAGATTTATGATCAGTTGATGGTCTACATTTTTCCCATCAGAGGAAAACCTAGAGTGAAGATGCAGGAGTGCATTATGGAGAAGCATCAAGAAAGGATGGCATGGGTCATCAATGATGATCTTTTCAAGCCAATACTAAAGATAAAATTGTTTTGTTTACTGACATTGTTTTCTTTGCAGGTTTTCAAGAGGACTTGGAAAATGTTTAAAGTTGAGGAGTATGGTTTAGAGCACCAAGGACATGAAGGTACACCAGGGTCACTCATGGATCCTATGGGAGTTGAATTCATGACCATGAAGGGTCATTTGCATTTTAATGAGACCATTTTGGTCATTAAATGATGTTTTGTTAAGTGTTGTAACAAGATCATGAATGTAAGCCATGTTGGCATTAGAGACTAGAAGAGCACTCTTTGGAGTCACTTGATGATCCAAGGGGAATGAATTTTATTAAGACCTATAAGGTAAATACATGATGTAACTTGGCCATTAGAGCCACTAGGTGATGTAAAATGCACTAGAAGTTCCAAAAGCGTGTAATATTGTCTAATTGGCAAAATAAGGCCTATAAAGGCTCATGTGAAGGTTTAAAGAGGGTTTAAGGTCTAGGTATTAGGAATTGGTCCTAAGATGCGTTAGAAGTTAATATAAATGAAAATAAGGTGGAAGTTGTCAAGTTGACAACTTGTCAACTTGACAACAATAAACAAAATGTAACAACTAGTCAGTTTAAGACTATTACAGTTAGTTTGAGGGTGGTTATTTAGTATTTTTCCAATGTAGAGGGTCCATTTGATGAAGATCCATGTAAGGAATGGAAGTATGTAGAGGTGTGTGAAACAGGAAGAATATGTAATGGTTTTAAATAAATAAAACAAAATGTTCATATGACTGTCATTGTCCTAGCCGTAGGGTATAGTCCCTAATCGTGTGCATTTAAATATTCAAACCAATGTGATATCGATTGGAAAAACATTTAAAACTAATGTGATGTTGATTGGAAAATTAATTAGAAAGGATTTTTTTTTAGTTGGTTTTAATTTCCTTGCAAAGAGTGTATCATTCTATTTATTTTTTAGGTAAAGAAACTTATTTAGTTTTGAATGTTCCTAGATAAGGGTGTGTAATCGTCATTGTTTATTTTCAAGACTCCATTCAAATACATACAATATCACACTTTCTATGAACCATGTGGCTTGTGGGAGGATTCTATCCATGTACAATATGTTTTATATTTGTTGAATGCAAGGATATGCAAGGTTGTTGTGGAAGACACCATAGAATGGAGAAAAATTGTTGATTGAGGGTGCACTGAACAACACCAGTCATTAGTGGGAATATATTATTTGAAAGAGGGGTATGTTTAGGGATGGCTCTTTCCTAGTTGGGTCCATGTGGAAGTGTTAAATCCATTGGAAGGATCTAGAGAGGTTTGGGAGAGTCCATGTAGTAAAGCCCTAGCCTAATGACCCTATGAGTGAGGGTTTCATGTGAAGAAGTGTGGATAGGAGTTGATACCCTAAAAACTTGAAAATGTTTTTTCCTAACCTTTGTCTAAGATTGTTTCATGGTTGGAAATAAATGGAGAAATTCCTCTTATGAGTTTCTTTATATTAGGGAGCTTATTAGGCCTATTTGGTTGTTGTAGGGGTAAGGGATATATGTGTTGGTCCATATTAACCTACCTTAGTTTTGAGGTATGTTATATAGAATTGAAAAGGGTGTCCAAAAATGTTAATATTTTTCCTAGTTATTTGGGAAAGTGTGGATTTATGGGGTCATAATCGGGTTGACAGGGCTACAAGGAATAGGGTTGTTGGCTTGGAGTTGTGAAGAAACTCTATTGACAAGACTTGGGGATCTAGTGGGGCATATCCAATAGGCTATTTTGTGATGTTGTAAAATTATAGAACAAGTGGGGAGGCCTTGCTATGAGATTTGGGAAGTTGGAGGCACTAGGTGCATAGGAATGGCCTAGGAAGTGGGTCCTTGAATGGAGATTTGATGTGGGAATTTGTATCTCACATGTTGATTGAAGAGTTATCCTAATGATTAGGATATTGGGCCAAAAAGGAGCACATGCCTTTGCATCAGTGGCTCGTATAAAAATGAAGGAAGACCTCCAACAACTTTTCTACCAAAGGGATGATATGCAAAGGATGTTGGATCGATAACAAGAGATTAAATATTTTACTACAGGATTGGTCGCCTTTAGGGAGAAGAAAATAAAATGCATTGATAGTATTCAAGTGTAAAAATTCAAATAAGTGCAAGAGATAGTAGACATACTCTGCAAGGTGCATCCAACAATCCTTCCAAATGTCTAAGTGTTTAGTTTTAACTTAGTTAAATTTTGCAGTAAGGAAATTTTGACAATTACCCATTTTTCCTAGTTCATATTTTTGGCCTTTTAGACTTTGCAAGTTCAAAATTTCTCAGAGGCATAAGGGTTACACTTATTCATTTCTTTAGGATGTCTTTTTTAGAGTTAGGGTTAGGATCTAAAATTCCTAGGCCATTTTGTGAAAGAGTATTTTTCTTGAAGATCTTATTTTAGGTTAGATTACCCACATGTTTGGTGTCATTTTCAATAATGTTGGGGATATAAATTAGTTAAGTTCATGAAATCAACCCATGACCAATATTTCAAGGGAGAACTCCAAGTTTTGAAGAAGACTTTGGTTTCACAAATAGTGGAACTCTAGTTCAGATCTCTTGAACACTCGACATATTTAGCTTTGTTTTCTCTTGTAAATCTAATGTAGATGGATTAGATCCATGTAATCTTGTTTAGATATGGTCTAATAGTATTTTTGTTCATTTATCTTTAGATTAAAATTTATTTTTTGTTTATTTCATAGTAAAATCCCTAGTTACAAATTTCTTATTTTCGAAGCGTAAAGAACTACATTAAAGGCATCATACAACATAATGAGGGTTGATATTTTTTCTACAATAACAACTATATGTGATTGGTGCTTCATTTCATGGTGTGATTATTTTGTTGTCTATGTAAAATTTGTGTATTGGTGCTGCTAATTTATGAATTTTAGAGAGTCAATTGTGTTGGTTGTGAATCATATATGTGATTATTTAATTATGAAGTTTACTTTTATTGTATCCTCTTGCTGTGGTGAACTATTGGGGAATTGTTTATTTTTTTCATAAGGATAAATTTGTCTCGTGTGTGTGTGTGCATTCATGGAGGCTTCATAATTTGATAAATTTTTAGAAGCATTGCATTTTCTATTTGCATTCTATTGATGATCACATCTACATCTTATGATTTGTGATCAATTTTGGTTCATATTGTGTGGGTTTTCTTTAAAATTATGTGGTGGTTTAATTCACAAGCTTGATATATTAGTGGTTTATGTCCTTTAGGAATTTTATTACATGTTATTTGATTTCAATTTATTGTTACCCTGATCTTGTTGTTATTTATTTATAAATCTAATTAATAATAGATTCAAGTTAAAATCACATAATTGTAATTGCATACGTATCTAAATCCAAAAAATACAAAAAGATTGTTCATTAAAATTTGTTTTAAAACCTCTTTAAGAATTGAACTAGAAAAGGCATCCTTGTGAATAGTTTCACATTCATCTTCAATTGAGCTATCCATACAGTTGGGACCCATCCTAAAAGGAACCTTGGGAGTGATTGTATCATTCTTTCAAGAGGGGGATTTGCACCATAGATTCCTATTTGTTGTCTCCTATAAAAATGATGCTCAATAGAAGTGGTGCTAGAAGGAGGGTCCTCAAAAGAGAGGGCTTAATACATTGGATCTTTCTCTGAAGAGAGGTTTGAGAGAGTCCTTAGATCATCACCCAATATAGTAGAATTCCTTGAACTCAAGGAATTTCACCGATCTCACAGTGATAAAGGAAATCCAAGAGAGATTCTTTCTCATCAATAGATTCCATTCCATCACCCACCATTTCCACCACAACTTGCTGCTCCAGCACCTCCAATAGCCTTTTTCATGAATGCTCAAAGTTCTCCTTTAGGCTTACAAGGCAAAATCCATGAATTACCTAAGAATCCTAAGAAGATTTTCCCACATTTCATCTACAGAGAGTCTAGGATAGCGAAAGAACACATTCATGCCTTCAAAAAAATACACAATCGCAAGGAGATTTTACACCAAGATGTTGCTTTCTACTTGTTTCCTTAAATGCTAGGATAATTTTCATATAATTGATACTTGAACTTACCACGAGGATCCATTACTGGTTGGAATGAATTCAAGACAAAGATGCTCAACCAATTCAAGCTATATGTTGATCCCCTTACCCTCCACCGTTAATTTATTTTATCAAGGAAGGATCCCAATGAATTGACTGCTAGGTTTAATCATCATATTCATAAGATTCATCATAAACTTGAGGCTCCTTATACTGTACTTGTCGGGGCTTCCATACAAGTGTACCTACAATCCTTAGACCCTTTTACATCCATCTTTCTAAAAAGACTCCTGCCAGTAGAGATAGATACTCTAGAAAAGGTGTGCAATGAAACCATCACCTTTACACAATAAATAAAGCCACAAGATAGTGAAAATTATGGTTCCATACCATCATTAGGAAATATTTCCATGCCCAAATCATTTTCATCTATCAACCATGCATTGACTAATCATACTCCACTACTCACACCAATGCCTACCCTAGAACTTTCTGCTCCACCACCTATCATCAGGTACCCTAGGTATGATTCACATAAAGAAACAATTTGTAAAAAAAAAGAGAGTACCCCAAGTGAGCCTGAAAACCATCTAGTTTATGAATTCTATGCAATTAAAAGTACATTATCCCAATTAACTAATGAGATCACAAGAATGAAGTTAAATCCATCTCAAAACCAATAGAATTACCAATGATTAGCTTATGCCCCAAATTCTTATTCACAAAATCAGAACTATAGTTACAACAATTACAACAATAACAATAACTATGGTAAAAATATGCAAGATAAAAAAATTTGACAACAATGACCTAATAGACCTTGGAACACATGACCCAATAACGGTAGTATACCCACTAATAATACTAATTCTTATGACTCTTTTGATGTTAACTTTATAGGGATTGCAACTATAGGCAAGGTTGATAACAGACAGCAAAATGATGGATATAACCAAATAGCTCAAGTTTTTTATGACCCTCTAGTATAGTTCAATACCATGATGTTTGATTCTTATGAACCAGAAACAGGAGCAAGTTCTACCAATAACACACAAGAGGAGGAGTTTGTATTCCCTTTTCACAATCAAAATCAACTCAAATATTCAAAATTTAATCATTTTAAATAAATAATCAGAACAACTACAATTTGAGAAGTAGAAGGCTACCATTGAATGATGGCATTCCCCCCAAATTGCAACCAACCCCCCTATTTTTGTGAGCTAGCAATAATTCTTCTCCTCTTAAAAAGAGTTAAGGCAAATATATCTATGTATGACAAGCTACAAATTTGCCTTGCATAAAGAGAAGCACTTCTAAAATCACTAGGTCATTCTAAAAAGGGTACATAAAATCATAATGCAAGATCCCCCAAATTCAATGTCAATACAGCTAAAGCCATGCCAATAATGTTCAAAGATAGATTTGAATTATCCTCATTTTTGCGAAGTCTTAAATTTTTGGGGAAAAAACTTGCATAATTTTCTGATTGATTTTGGGGATTCATGTCACATCATGCCTTTTTTTTTTTACCAAAATCTATGGATAATCCCTCAACCAACCAATAGGGTAGTAATTTTACTAGATAAGATAGAAGTTAAATCCATTGGGGTTCTAAAATATGCATGCATTTAGTTAACAACAGACCCAAGGATACAAGATTGTATAGACATACACATAGTTGACATCAAAAAAACATATGGCATGCTACTTAGCATGGAATGGACCAAGTGCTTAAGAGGTTGGTTTTATACCAACTTTACACAATTGTGGCTACCTTGCAAAGGAAATTAAATAACCAGATCAAAATTGATGTAGAACCAAAGATGATGAAGATGATCACAAACTATAATGCTCCTAATGAATTTTTTTTCTCACAATCTAATTTGGGGTTATACCGATTTGATAGAATCTTTATGTTTTAAATCATAGAAAGAGATAATGCCAACATCATTCATGTAAAAGGATTAGTACACCCTATGATATATGATGAGATTCTCCAAGATTTCATCAACAACGTGACGAAGGGCATGAAACATCTTGGGAAAGAGGCTAACCCAATTATAATGATTCTACCAAGATATTGTCACTTGCATCGTGAATTTCATTTTGAGTTTGAATGTCCTAATTGCAAAGAATCCATATCCCAAGTGCTGACCCATATGGCTCAACCTCTTAAGTCAATCCAAATCCTAGGTTCACAAAAAAGACATGAACATTATAAACCATCTAGTGATACCTAAATAGAATGTGAAGATTCACCTCACTACAAAGGGTCCTTGGTAGATGTTTGGGTAAAGGAAGACAATATAGTTTGTAAAGATGAGAGAAACATACAAGAAGAATGGAGTTCCTTAGATAATGGATTCTTACCACCTTTCCAAGAATTATTAAAAGAAACTAAGATGAAACAAAAGGGAAAGTGGATTCCTGTTACAACAAATAGAAATTCATATTTTGGATTAGTTTTTGGAAAGATTCCTCTTTGTGAGGATGCTACTTTATCAACTCAAATCAAACCCCAACCTCTTAAGGGTCACCATGTTTGGAAGTTGAGATTTGATGGTTCCAAATTAAACCAAGGAGCATGAGTGGGAATCAAGATAATTAATCCCTAGGGTAACTCCTATTATGCTACTAAAAGGATACAATGTTTTTGTAATAACAATGTTGTAGAGTAAGAGGCATTAATTCAAGGACTTATCATGGCCCATGAGAAGAAAATCAAAGCCCTAGTAGTGGAAGGAGATTCCCAACTAATCATCAGGAAAATATGCAACCAATACTCATATAATGACAAAATATTGGTAGTATTTTAGAATCATGTTTGGGACTTGATCAAGGATTTTGAGTCATTCAATATAAAAAACATCCCGAGAAGAAAGAATATAGTTGTTGATACATTGGCAGTATCAACAAGTTCCCTGCATCCTATGGAAGGTTCAAAATTAAAGGAATTCTTAGTTGAACTCATTACAACTCCAACAATTACAGATAAAATAAAAAAATTTCAAGTGTTCCAAGATGATCAAAAGATACTTGAGTTCATCATGAATGTTGGAGTCTTTGAAAATAAACCACTGATGAAGAAATTGAAGGAATGGACGAACCAAATAACCTAGGAATCCTGAACTTAAAAACCAACTCCATTCCTAAAGGAATGGTGGTACTAGAAAGAATTTTTGACAAGGATGACACCACTCAAGAACCAAGATTATGATGTCTATGATGATTATGATGTCTATGATTTGGGTACCAAAGAGGAACCAAGAGAGGTTTGTATTTGAAAGATTCATACCAATGAAGAGAAGAAGGGGATGGTCCAATTGCTTAAAGAATACAAAGATGCTATAGCATGGAGTTATGAGGATCTTCAAACTTATGATCCATCTATTATTTTAGATAACATACCATTAAACCCAAATGTAAAACCATTACACCAAAGGAAAAGACTAGTCAATCTGGTAATTGAGCTAGTCACACAAAAAGAGGTACAAAATGTGTTGGATTATCAGATCATTTTCCCTATTCGACACTCAAATTGAGTCACTAACCTAGTCCCAATAAGAAATAAGAATGTAGAAGTAAGGTTATGTGGATATTTTCATAATCTCAATAGGTCCTCTTAGAAAGACAATTATCCACTACCTACTCTTGACGAGGTGTTGCAAAGAGTAAATGGCTCACAAATGATGTCCTTCCTCGATGGTTATTCAAGGTACAATCAAGTTCTGGTGAAAGAAGAGGATATATTAAAGATGACATTCACAAAAAAATGAAGAACATTCTCTTATCTTCGCATGTCATTCAGGTTAATAAATGTTGGCACTACCTTCTAACACGTAATGGAAGAAGCATTTAAGGGCCTTGCAAAAAAATGCATTATTATATACATGGATGATCTCACTATGTTTTTGAGAAACTAGGCCAACCATATTGATGATTTTTGTAAGGTTTTGAAGAGAATTAAAAGATATGGAATATCATTAAACCCTAAAAAATGTGTTTTGGGGGTAACCCAAGGTAAATTGTTGGGGAACATTATATCGAAAATTAAGATCTGTATAGATCTTGAAAAACTTGAAGCCATCCTCAATTTGGTTCCACCTAATAGTAGGAAGGAATTAAAGTCCTTTTTCAAAAATATCAATTTTGTCAAGAAATTCATTATTGGATTTGCATAAATGATTCTCCCATTAAATGACATGTTAAATAAATATGCCAAGATTTAATGGAATGCTCTAGTCAAATAATCCTTTGAAGAGATTAAAATGTCCATTGCTACCGCTCCATTTATGGTTAGTCAAGATTATACTTGTCATTCAAGGTTTACTCATTTACCTCAGGACATTCATGCACATGTATTCTTACACAACAGAAGAAGCAAGAAGATGAGAAGCCAATATCTTTGATGAGTTATTCCCTAAAAAATGTTGAGCTCAAATATCCAAACTTGGACAAAAAATAATTTTCCCTATTAAAATCTATGAAGAAGTTCCAACATTACATTCTGACAAGAAATGTTATAGCCATCATTCCTAGTCCCACCGTTAAATCCTTGCTAATACAAATCGAATTGGTTGAAAAAAGGGGAAAGTGGATGGATAATCTATATGAATTTGATCTTGAAATTTATCCCATGAAGTTGGTTAGAGGTGAAGGCCTAACAAAAATGATAGCTAAGATAGAGAAAGGTTTGGTATGCCAAGTATACATTAATCAAGGAATTATAACTAATATTTGGTATCAGGATGTAGTTTATTACCTTCTCCAAAATTGATGTCCCAAAGGAATAAATGATTCCCAAAGAAGGGCCTTGAAGCTTAAGAGTAGCTCCTACATGTTGAAGAATGAGAAGCTCTACAAATGCAATTATGATGGGTTGTAGGGTATGTGGAGGATCATGGTATGCGAAAAAGTGGCGATGTGAAAAAGAAGTCCTTCTTGAAAAATAGATATAAGTTTCAAACACTATAACATTTTTGAAATCTGAAACATGTGTCATATTCTATGCTTCACCTACCATAAGAAGAATTTTTTTTTTTTTTTTTCAGTTTGATGAAGATTAGACTAAGTTAAGGTGTTTAGACACATGAGCTTTTATATTCTAGAAAATTTGTAGCAGAAAAATTATAAAAATTTATTTACTTAGAAATAAATATTACAAAAAATAATGTGTCACATCTAGACATGAGTCTAATACTTATATCTAGAAGCTTATAAAAAAATATTGTCATTTGATTGTGTTTAAGGCAGTCAGACATACACCTACTTCTTATCTTTTTCCTAAAAATTTTGTACTATTGATTGACTAATTGAAAAATAGCTTTAACTTTCAAATGCTACAACATTTTTTAAATCTAAAATATGAGTAAAATTTTATTCTTTTCCTTCTACAAGAAAAATAGAAAAAAAGATTTTAATTTCATGAAGTTTAGACTAACTTAAGGTGGATAGACACAAGAGTTTTTATATTCTCAAAAAGTTGTAGTTGAAAAATTATAATTAATTATTTACTTGGAAAAAATTACAAAAAAATATGTGTCACATTCAAACATGAGTCTACTACTTCTATCTAGAATCTTGTAAAAAATATTATCATTTTATTATGTTTAAAGTGGTCAGACATATACCTACTTCTTATCTTTTTCCTGAAATTTTTATACTACTACATTAAAATTTAAAATTTTCACCATATAGAATAATTTATTTTCAAAAAAGGGCTAGTAGATTAGAAATTACATTCAATTTTCTACAAATTATCTTATTACATATTTTTTTATATAAGAGTGCTAACTTGCTCAAATTTTTATGTCAACTTTCCTAACCCTGATTTTCTAAATTTTCATTGCCACTTAAGGGCCTAGTTTGGCATACCATGATCCTGCACATACCATGTACCTAAGGTGTCTGAACAGGATAGAGTCCAAATTAGTCATTTCTTATTTTCATGATAAATATGGCCCAGGCCATGGGTTTTTCAAGGCCACTGGGAAACAAATACTAATATCTGAATATTATTGGCTAACCCTATTCAAGGATACCAACAAATATGAACAATCATGTCATACATGTACAAAACTAGTACTACCCATGAAAGGAATCCCTCTATGCCTATGCAACTACAATATGAGGTACTTCTATTTTCCCAGTGGGGCCTGGATTTTGTTAGAATTATTAATCCCCCTCTTAAGTATGTGATAAGTATATTTTTATAGAAACAAACTACTACACGCGATGGACAAAGGCTCGAGTTCTTAAAATTTGCACCACCAAAGTGATAACCAAATTTTTGGAATTCATTTTCCCTATGAACCTAAAAATACCAGTTTTGAAATTCATGGACCAATACATTCAAGGTGACAATAGGGTATAGATACAACTTATGAACCTCCTAGATTTAGAAGAGAAAAGAACCATGGCCTTGGAACATGTATCTCAGCATCAAGATATTATCAAATATTGATTAGGCAAGGGAGAAACTGTAAAATCCTTTAGGATTTTTGACTTAGTCCTCATGTGTGACAAGGCAAAAGAAAATCCAAGAAGCCATACCAATTTTCAAAGACTATGGGTTGGCCTCTATCAGATAGAAAAAATCCTAAGATAAAAGACTTTCAGGATCAATTCTCTAGAAGAGGAATTAGTTCCATTACCCATCAATGGCCAGTTCCTCAAACATTATTTGAGATCCTGAACAAAAAAAAAAGTGTTCCACTCTTGTATTATATTAAAATTAGTTCTTTTTCTTTCTTTCTTCTATTGGGTTTGGTTTTTTGTTAGTCTGTTTATTGGGTCTACTTTTAAATAGTGTGTCACACCAAGTAGTTTTCTATGAAAGGCAGAGGTATTTCTTAGTAAAAAGTTTTTTAAGGAATTTTTCTTGTAAAAAATGGTATATACTAATCACAAATGGTGGTACCTTTTCATTAGCAATAAAGATGATGTTCAAAGCCGATGATCCTCAACACTTTACACACTTTAAGAATGATACCAGAATTATTGTTTTCTTGGGTAAGTATTAGGTAGAATTGATTGGAGCCCATGGTTATGGGTCACCTTAGGTCTCAAATACCTTCTTTGTCTATATCTGGACTAAAAGAGGAAGTCAAAAGGATGAATGCATAAAGATAATGTTGATAAAAATTAGAGATTCAAATCTCAAATGCTTAGGTGCCACAGCTAAATCACCACCTAGGTTTCGAAAAAAAAAATCCACCAAGGATGCAAGTACTAAGGTAGCATAGCCTAAACGCTACCTTAGCATATCAAAAAATGCTAAAATAAAGATAATTGAAGAAGCAGGGTATTTAGAGCACAATGGCTCAAAAAAGTCACCTTTGATAAAGATGAGAGTGATGTCTAAAAAGAGCCCTCCAAATATTGAAAAACTTCAAAGCTTGTTAGAAGATTGAGGAGGGTGACTCTAGCAACCTCTACTGAGGCTATGGGTGCTTAACTGGAAGTAGAGAAAGGTTAGATTGAGTTTGATGAAGATATAATCTATAGGTAAAGGTTAGATTGAGTTTGATTAATATATAATCTATAGGTAAAGGTTAGTTCTGGTGGGATTTAATCCAATAAATATTCACCAAGGTGTCGAAGGAATGAAAACACAAATACACACACTAGAAGTGATAGAAAAGGACTTCAATCTTGAGCATTGGTGTAAAGATTATCTCTACAAAAGAAACTTGTGTTTGTTTTATTACAAGACAAATTTCAAAAATAATTTTTCTAATAAACAAATGCCTAGTTCATTTCTTTCTTTTTTAAGGGATATTTGTTGTTGTTCCACAACACACACCCCAGTTTGGCCACTTGGCCAAGGGCCCCCCATTTTTTTTCTTGTTTTTCCTTTCTAGGTCTTTTAGTTTTCTAGTTTGGTCCCCTTCTTTAGAGTTTTTAGTGAAAATCCATTGTTTGGAGAAAGTTTCAAGTTTTTTCTGAACTTGCATTGTTCCAAGCTTCCTTGAAGTCCCAGACATCCAAAATTTTGAAAACCCCATGTTTACAAGGAATTAGAGGAACATCCTTTCATTGTTTCGCTATCTGAAACACCGAAGATATATAAATCATTTTCTTTGCACTTTCGGCATGCAAAACTATAAAACCAGACATAGGCATCACTATGTCGGGGGTTTATAAAAGAAGACAAATAAGCTCCATTTCTTCATTACGTGACTTTTGATTTTTGAGTGTTTGATGAGGTGCTTTCACAAGGAGATTTTTTGGACTTCTTGGGCATAATTTTTTTCCTCCATTTTGGTTGATATCCTACAATCCACTACCACTCTTAACTTCATCGCAAAGATTTTTCCAATGTCCTTGTTCTAAGGTTAGGGTTTCACCAATTTTTTTCTTTTTTTTTCCTTCTTTGTTTATTCTAGTGTTAGTTTAGGGTTTTGTGGTGTTTGAGTTGTTATTAGCATCATCATAGTTAGGGTCTTTGTCGGTTTCTAGCATCATTAGTTTTTTTTTTTTGGTTTTTCTTCAGTCTTGTTTATATCGGTCTCCACTTTTTTTCCCTCGAAGCTCTGAAAGACCATTCAAGAAATATACCTCCAAAAGGATTCCAACCAGGCAAGTTCCTTTCACACTTTCAAAGTTTTGGACTATAATAACTAGAGACATCCCCAAAACAACACAGTACCGACAAGTCTCAGAAGAGATAAATTTCCTTTTGCACTTTCAAATTTTTGGCCTCCAAAAAATCACAACATGGCTGAACTCTGCAACACTTGAGTTTCAAACACCCAAGTCATCTTCGAATTTTCTCTCTTTTGGTCTCTGATAATCCCTTTCAACTATGAAACTTCAAAACTCTAAAGATCTTCAACACCGAAGATAGAAAGGTTTCCAAAAAATTCCCTTTTATATCTACCAACACTAGTACATTTCAGACCTTTTTCTGATGGCCGAGCATCCGAATTTAGATAATAAATTGTTGATTAAGTGACACCACCTGGCGTCACAGTTTTGTAGTCAAAAAAATTGACAGTTTTGTCTGGCGTCATAATTATGACAACCTTGATCATCGCTAAAAGAGGGTGCCAACATAGTGAGCCTGTCATCAGACTTATTTGTGGCCATCGCAATTGGGATTCCTACCCATCGTAAGAAATAACAAATGATGATGACCTGTCAGAATCTTCTGATAGGTAGCCATCATTCATAACATATTCATCGACAGAAATGATTTTAATGCAATGGATATCCGTCAGAAGTTTAAAATGCATATCCATCATTTGCGGTTTGTAATGATGACTATGTTGTACATGCGACGGACATGCGTTGGACAGGTATGATGATTATCTATCATTTATGGTTGTTTTTCAACAACAATGTTGTTAATGCAATGGATGGATGTCGAATGTTTATGATGCGAAACTATCGCTATTTTAAATCCATGATAGTTACAACGACAATGAGTTTTTAATATATATATATATATATATATATATATATATATATATATATATATATATATATATATATATATATATATATATATATATATATATATATATATATATAGATATATATATATATATATATATATATATATATATATATATATATATATATATATATATATATATATATATATATATATATATTTGTCAATCGAGTTGGTATCAATTCAGAACAGTGTTCTTGCAGATCTGGTTCTTGCTCATGATTTGGTTATGGATCATTCAGAGATAACTTTGTAGTAGATTTGATAGAGGCTCATGGATTATTGAGTCGAGTCTAGAGACTTGGATTTGGAATGGATCCTACCGAATCAAGACTTGTGACAATGATTGCTCCAACCCAAATCGGAGATAACTTTGTAGTAGATTTGGTAGTAGCTCATGGATTATTGAGTCGAGTCTAGAGACTTGGATTTGGAATGGATCCTACTGAATCAAGACTTATGATAGTGACTACTGTAGCATAATTCAAAGATAACTTTGTAGTAGATTCAGTAGCGGATCATGGATTATTGAGTCGAGTCTAGAGACTTGGATTTGGAATGGATCCTACCAAATCAAGACTTGTGAAAGAGACTACTCCAGCGCAAGAAGCTAGTGTGGTGATTAGAGATGCATTCTTCCTGATGTGTTCATGGGATATATGCAGACCTAATTGCATTCAAATCTGATTCGAGCAACTTCTTGACTTCTTTGGTCTAAATTTGATGTGCGGGTTCATAGTGCAGTTGATATATATTTGTCATACATGGATTGAGATCTTAAATTATTGAGCTTCTCTTTGTTTCGATGATAGTTTAACATTCTCTACTTAACAGGGCCAACCACGTGAAAGTGGAAGCTCATCTGACCCCTCCTAGGAGCCTCTTATGACCCTTTATGACATTTTAAGATCTCTAAGATGTATTCATAG
Source organism: Chamaecyparis obtusa (assembly GCA_027943335.1). Classification (NCBI taxonomy): domain Eukaryota; kingdom Viridiplantae; phylum Streptophyta; class Pinopsida; order Cupressales; family Cupressaceae; genus Chamaecyparis; species Chamaecyparis obtusa. The sequence goes on along the minus strand of BSBK01007177.1, from coordinate 692,716 downwards.
GGATTGTAAATGGTTGTAAAGGGTCATAAGGTGTCCTAGGACACAACAACTAAGAAACATAAATGTAGGCATCATGGTCACAATTTTTTGGAAACACAACATAATTGAGTGGTATACCCAGATGATGCAACACAACTACTCCTCCAGTTCCATGTCTACACTATGTAAATAAAACCCAAACATGAAGAATAAATTTAGAGAGTGCATGAGGAGAGAGATAATGACTAAAATAATATAGGCACCTGTATTACTTTGGTTGTTCCCACTCTGCTCTGCTCTCTAAATTTATTTCTTATCTATGGATTTTGTTTACCACAATGTAAACTTAGAACTAGAGGAGTGATATATAGTTGTGTTGCATTGTCTAGGTATACCATTCAATTATGTTGTGTCTCCAAAAAATTATGATTATGATGCCTACATTTATGTTTGTCAACTGTTGTGATATCTACATTTATGTTTCTCATTTGTCATGTTTATGTACATGTTCTTTATGTGTATCTACTAGAAATTCTTTAAAAAAATTAGTATCTACAATAGCCCTCTATTAACCAAATTTACGCATATGGTCCCATCAAAGTAGTGCACAAACTACACAAAGAAGGCATTGCCAAAATATGATTTCTGCTTTCACCATTGAAGCAATCTTGGCAGCACTAGCTACCTCTCGAGCCTTGCACAAGTTGCACTCATTTCCTACATTAGGTATAGATGTAGATGGGGTAGATGTAAATGTGGTTTGATGGACCCACCGAAAGTATTGACATCCAGTATTTCCCTGACAATACCAAATGTACATCATTTCTTCATAAAATGATTAGTTGTCACATTATTTTTAAACATAAAATATAATTATGTATCCAGACATTTTTCCTATTTGGGAAAACCCAAAATTGACGCCCAAGATTACTTGTTTTGTGTGACATCTTCAACATGCATGGGCCAACACCACATTGACACATAAGCACATTAACCAAAGTCATCGATGCTATTTTGACAAATATTGCATTATCACAAATATTGCATTGTCATTATTTTGTTCATTCATACTAATTATAATTACAATAAAAAGAAACATACTAATGTCACATTTTTTGGCTAAGTCAAAGTCTTTGGTTTAAATCACTAGACATTCAAAACAAAATGACAAACCAAAGACAACCATGCAATTGTAAAGAAAGGTAATTTTCTTAATCACGTCACTAATTTTTACATGTTTAAATACTGTTGTCTTTTAAGTGATTTGATTCTTGTCATGCCCACTACAAATGAGAATAGTCTTAACTAGTGAGGTTGTTTAAGCATATAGAGATTAAATACACTATTTTAGAATGAAATTTCTCTTAACAAAATATCTAAGATATATAAGTAGGACATATAAAATAAGGTGAATAAGATTAGTACATATAAAACAATCATTAGAACATGCCAAACATCTGGCATAATTGTACATTTCATTCATGTTGAGTTGATATTCTTGGTCATCCATCTCATCATCAAGATCATCATCGTCGATGACATCATCACCACCACTATTTTTGTCATCATCATCATCGCCATCAGCATCTTCATCATCCTCATCCTCATCATCCTCATCATCATCATCCTCATCATCATCATCATCATCATCATCATCATCATCAGTAGCAGCATCATCCTCATTAGTAGCAGCATCATCCTCATCTTCTTCTTCATATTCTTCTTCGACTAGCTCTCGATTGTGATCTAGTTCTACATCTTCCTCGGTATATTCTTCCATTGCATTATACTTTATCGGTCTCCCTCTTGGATCATGTCTAACAACAAATGACCAACCTAGTTTATGTGGAACCTCTAAGTAAAATACTTGCTCACATTGGCTTGGAAGAACATAGGGCTCTTCTCCAACTGGCGCAAACAACCTTGTATTAATCATTGGAAATCCATTGTCATGTTCAATAACATTTCTATCAGGATCATTTTTATTGAGTCATAGTTTGTACCATTTCACAATGAAGAGAACTAATTTGAAGTAATTGAAGTTGCAGTCAAGTATATCAACTAAAATACCATAGTATCGATTTTGTGACTCTCAAGGATGTAAGTCATTTCTAGATGAAATATTAGTCACCTAGAACACTACACTTATCCCAAAATCACAAGTTCTGTTTGTGTCATCCAAATTTTTGATGCAAAATTTATAACCATTGCCAAACATAGCCTTGTGGTGTTTCACCTACAATAATGTCAAACATGTATAAATTATTGCATAACGAGTTGAAAAACATATGATTGATTTATTAACAAATTTATAAGTACCTGGTGATCTTTTAAACCATATGCTAAATCTATTTCCTTTTGTGTAACATTGGGATCTCAATTGTGATGAGCTTGTATAACCAATGAATACATGGATTCCCATGTTAATCTATGACCATCATGTCGATATCATTCAATCCATGCCGTCATCCAATCTTGATTGTTTGCAATAAACAAATGTATTGCATCCCACTCTTTAGCAGTTGTACAAAAGTAAATAGATGACTTACAACAGATTTATTTTGAATATTAAGAATTAATTTACTACAATAACATCTTGTAATTTATTACCTTTTAGTTTCCTAAATCTATCGTTTCCCACCAACTACTCCCCTTCAAATTTTTTAATTGAGTCAAGATCCTAAATGCAATCTATATGCATCTTTGTTGCAAGATTAGGAAGATATTGAGTAATGTACACCATCATCTGGTATTCCATATCTCCCTCAACCATAGAACCTTCAGGAAATGCTCTTTATCGTACCAAACCCATCAAAAATTTCAAGTGTCTCTCAACCATCCACATTGACCTAGCGTGTATATGTCCACACAATTCAATCTCCTCAACTTGGTGTATGAGGTAGTGTTCTTGTGCATTGAAAAAAGCTAGAGGTAAACACTTTTGCATTTCACACATTAATTGACAAATTTTTTTCTTCCAATATTTTATATCTTCTTTATGGATTTCTTTAGATGACAACCACCTACAAGGGATTCAAGACATAAATATATAAATACGAGACTTTAAAATATATTACTTGTTTGATATTATTGTTTGATATATTGAACAAATATCACTGCTTACCTCATGTATTTTTCAAGATCATATATCACTTGTTTGATATTATTGTTGAAGTTCTCTAGGAGAGATAGGGGTAGAAAATACTGCAACAATTGTCAACTGATCATTTCATACAATGAAAATTGAATGCAATTACACAAATATATTGTAAATACAAAAGACTATGACTTACCTTAATGAAGGTATGTCAATCATGTGTTTTCATCCCTGACCCAAAATCATTTTTCTTTGATATGAGATTTCTTATATCCGTAGCAAATCCTGTAGGAAATCAAATTTTTTGGATCACTTCTTTTATGGCATTACTTTATTTCTCTGTTAATAACCAAGGAAGAGCACTTGCATTAATCCGGTCTCCATTTCTATTTGATTCAATGATATTTTTCATTGCATGATTGGAATCATGAATGTCACTAAAAATTTTGCCAAGTTTTTCTTTGTCATGCCTTTCGTCCAATATTTTCCACAACATCTCTATTACATTCTTTCCAATATGCATAGTATCAAACAAATGCATAATTTGTAGATGCTCATATTAGGGCAGCCTACTAGATTCTCTGGGATAATATTTTAGTCCCTTTGGAAGTTGGTCGGTGATACCTTCATGACCTTCAAGATCATCAACTACATAATTAGCCAACAAAACACAATCAAAATATATAATTTTCAAACATCGACCATTACGTGGAATGATATTACCTTGAATTCTATTATATTCCAACTGCCATAGGTGAGGTTTCATTCTTCAGGGCTTTGATGTAGTCTCTTCTTTCCCATTGAAAAGATGACTTTGTGCGCTTTGATACTTATGATTTTGGGGGAGGAACTGCCTATACTCATCAAACACCTATTTTCTTAAACTTTTGGAATGATAGGATTTCATCTTTGGACCACACATTAGATATGAAAATTTTCCCTTTGTTTGAAGACCTACAAGATAATGATAAAATTGAATTAAATATGTATATTTTTAAAATTTGAATTATCCCGTACAACTAGAATTCACCATAACATACCATAGAAATGTGTCAACCCTGGAGCATCATGAATTGTCCACACAAGCATTGCATGGAATTGAAATTCTCTTTTTCCAATTGGTCAGGAGATGTCATATATAGTGAAACCATTCCATAACACCAACAACTCATCAATAAGAGGTGCAATAAATACATTCATATCTTTCACTTGGTACTTACCTAATTGAATTAACAACATCAAATAATTATTGTGGCCATTTCACTTCAAGACTTATAATTACATGTAGATAACTATAAAATAATAAGATACCTGGAACAATCATTACCAACATAATGTGCTCCCTCTTTATTGACATCCATGGAGGAAGGTTATTGTTTATAACAAAAATAAGCCACACTGAGAAAATGGATTTCATCTCTCCATGCGGATTGACACCGTCTGCTACTAGAGAAAGCCTGAGATTTTGGGGTTCCTCTTTAAAGTGTGGACACTTTTCCTCTATGTCCATAAATGATGAACCATCCACAGGCATTTGAATAATGTCATCTTGACTCCTACCACATGCATGGTAATCCATAAATTGTGCCAAGCTATTGCACCTGAATAATCGCTTCAAACGTGGAATAATGGGGATATGATGAAGAACCTTGCAAGGCACCTTTTTTGTCACTTGATCATCTTGATATCTGCTCATATGGAATTTAGGGCATTTTTTTGTATTTTTGTATTCTTTATAATAAATAATATGATCTTCAAGACAAGCATATATTGTTTGATACTCCATTCCAATATGTTTCATAGTGGCACATAATTCTCAGTATGAGCGAGGGAGAAAATTTGATGGTGGTAACAGAAAGTCACATATCAATCTGCAACAAATAATATAAGTCATTACTATAAACAATCTTAATGGTACATGTTTCACCTTTTATAGACTATAATGACATATATGACAAACCTTAGCATACGTGACATTGCTATGTTGGATAAACCATTCATAACCTTCAAATTCACCAACAACAATACAGTAGAGAGAAGATTAGATTGGGAGCCTTTGTAAAGGGTCATGTCCACCTTCTCAAGTAGAGGTCTATCATGGATGTCGTCAATGTCATCCTCATCATCAACAGCAATAGTAGCAGCACCACCACCAATACCAAATGTGTCAATGATCAATGCATTCATACCATCATCTTCAAATGTGTTTTCTGGTGCATGATCGTCATCTTCCATGGGATCATGATCTTCAACTTCAATACTCACACCTCCATGTTCCTCTATATTCACACTGGGGAGGTCAACCTATATAAAAATGATGATAATCAAACCTCCTTCCATGGTTCATATGTATATTAATTGTGGAAACAATATAACAAACAACTTACCACTAGATTATAATCAAACCCCCCTTCCATGTGACCATTCTCCCTACAATATCTCTTTGTTATTTTGATTTTGATTCTTCTTGTCTTTAAGCCATTACAACTCTTGTATGGACAATAACATTTTTCATTGGCTTCTATTTGAAAGTTAGACAACAATCTAGTGATTGTCTCCCTATTTTGATCAAATTCCCCTGTATTATCAGACATGATCCTTAATGTGTATGTCTGCGAAACAAATTGGAAATGCCTCCTTTCATTAGCTTCATGTCACCTTCTGATAGCTTCTCATTTTCTAATAGATTTTTCCAAAAGCTTTGTAGGAAACCAAGTAAAGGTTATTCTGAGTTCAAACACATTGAGTTGCTACAACTAAATTATAAATCATGAATTCACTATAAAATTAAAACTGAATAGGGAGATAAGTAAGACATTTAATGCATTATTACTTCATCATGATGATAAAAATTTCATTAGCTCAAAGCACATAGTGGTGCAGGGGCACCTAGAGCACATAAGGAGTTCACAAAACCTATGGAGATCAAAAAGACATCAGTGAACATGAAGATATCCAATGACATCAATTAGAGAATTTTGGAGCCTATAATGACCTATAAGGTTAATACCTATAATAAATTGGCAATAAGCCCTTAAAGGCCTAATAAGCCTTAGGACCAATTTAGGAGTCTAGGATGAGTTTTTGAGTTGCAAGCTTATAATAGTTTAGATTTGGTTTTAATAAGGTTTAATAAGTTTATTTAGATCATATCCCAAGGTCTTAGGATTCAAAAATCTTAAGAAATGCTTCATTTGTAATGTTGTCAATTCAAATTTTTGAATAAAAATGGTCACTTATAAAAGGAGGGAAAAGGATTTTTTATGTTTAATTAGTCTTAATATAATTTTCCAACCACCAAAGTTGGTTGAACAGACTTAGAGGAAGCTATAAATTAGAGGATCAAGCCATTATACGGTAGTCAATTCATTAGATGTCATTAAACAACAACATTTGATGCATTAGATGCCATTAAACAAAAACATTAGCAGCATTAGATGCATAGGAAAGCATTAGATGCCATTAAACAACAATCAATTTGTAAATTTTAGATAAAGCGAAGTCCTCCATAGGAGGGCATCAACTTCAAATCTCAGTCTTAATTATAGCATACATAGAAGCAAATTCTGGAGTAGAATTCTGTAGAAAATATTAAGGTAGATCTCAAACTACTTCAAGAATAATTCATTCACAAAGGAGGGACTAATCTAAAGATCAATTTTGAGAACTTTAGAAGCTTTTTATTCCTGGGTAGAATCTGGAAAATATCAACAAATAAAAGTCTGATTTTCTTGCAAATTTGGAAGGATTTTTGGTATGATTCAAATTTTTTAATGGTTGGAATGTTTTCTAGAATTTTTTGATCCTTATATTTCATGACTTTGAAGTCATTCATGCTCTGAGAATTCTATTCTAGTCATTATTATTCAATTTTGGGACTGTACAGTCATTGAAAATCTGAATTAGGACTATTTTCTTGAGTTTCTTTCATTATGAATGTCATTCTATGAATGTATATTACTGGCTCTAATAGAATGGCATCCAATTAACATGTATTATAATCCTCTAACTTTGGAAATGCATGTTTGATTGACTGTTGTGGTGATCACCATAGGGAATACTACGAAACTAAGTGAATTTGGAGGATAGGCTGAAGGGTAGAGAGTTCTGGCCAAACAAGGGCAATATTTTATGATTAAAAGTGTATTTACATGTTAATTACAAGGTGAATTGACCATTATTTGTTTTAGGAAACCTTGGGAAACATGACATTGAGGAAGCCCTAGATTTAAGGGTTTTGAGGGCACAAATTGGGGCTTTTGTATCTAGAAACCTCTTGGAGTCAAATTGACTTCATATTCCTTTGATTTGAACATATTCATGACATTGTGGGAAGACTTGGAGCCTAGGAGTTTTACTGGTTAGTACTTCTTTTGTAAATGCATGAGTTTTAGGCCTTAAAAATCTAAGAAATAGTGTAAACAGTCATATACCTTCCAAAGAAACCTACCATGTCCTTTTGGCATGTTAAGGTACTCCATAAAGGGTACTCAAATGCCTAATAGAATCAATATTACAAATAGAGCACTAACCAATCAAATAGGGACATGAGGTGCTCAAACAATGAGCTCATAAAACAATATATTTAGTCTTAATAAAATCTTATAAAGCAACATATATTGTGTGAAGTGTTTGATCTCTCTTTATTTGTTTTTTTGTTGATATTCACTATATGGTACTCCTCATTTATGATCATCTCATGAGGAAATTTCTTGATGGCTTGCAGGATGCAAGCTAGGGCATCATGCATTATTTATGAGCTCACTGTTTGAGCACTGGCCAATCAAATAGGGACATGAGGTGCTCAAAATGTGAGCTTATAAACAATCCATGATGCCCTAGTTGTAGGTAGTTATCTCTTCTATAATGATGGAGGAGTGAAAGGTAATGATCAATGAGGTTGCTGCTATTAGATCAGACATTAATACACTTACTATTTTGAATTTGAGCTTGGGCATCATCCAATGTTATTGTTGTCATTGCATGCTTGCTGCTGTTGTGCACCATATATTGTTTTATACACTATTTATTTCATTGAGACTGTGAGCTATTTTAGTTGATTGTATTCTTTTTGGGTCTGATCTATTGTAGTTGTTTCTTTTTTCTTTGAATCATTGTTTACAATTACTTTTGATGCAATATTTGTGTGAAGAACAAGAACAAAATGGTGAACAAGTGTATTAGACAAAGATAAACATGACACATTTTGTTGGGCTAATTGGGTTGGCCTGGTACCATTTTCATTATAGAAGAGATAACTACCTACAACTATATTTCATAATTCCTCCTTTGAAGTCATAGGTTAGTTTAACTATTGGACAATGAGTTGATAGGAGTTTCAAATAGATTTGAATAAAAACTAAGACTATTGAATTTTATCATGCAATGTTATTGTTGCCATTGCATGCTTGCTACTATTGTGCACCATATATTATTTTATACACTATTTATTTTATTGAAAATGTGATCTATTGTAGTTGACTATATTCTTTTGGGGTCTGATCTATTGTAGTTGTTTCTTTTTTCTTTGAATCATTGTTTACAATTACATTTGATGCAATATTTACATGAAGAACAAGAACAAAATGGTGAATGAGTGTATTTGACAAAGATAAACATGACACATTTTGTTGGGCTGATTGGGTTGGCCTGGTACCATTTACATGGCCTGGCCAGATATTAAATAGTGATCTCATGAACAATGTATGATGCCCTAGCTTGTAGCCCCCGAGCCATCAAGATATTTCCTCATGAAATGATCATAGACGGGGAGTACCACATACTGAATATCAACACCAAAACAAATAAAGAGAGATCAAACACTTCAAACAATGCCTTGAAGGTAATAGAAATGATGTATAGCTCTCAAAGCTCGCAGGTCATCAAGCATTCCAAATGAAAAGATGTAAACAATGCCAATATTAAATAGTGAGCTCATGAACAATGTATCATACCCTAGCTTGCAGCAGCCCATGAGCCACCAAGACATTTCCTCATGAAATGATCATAAACAGGGAGTACCACATAGTGTATTATTTTACTACTGATGTCCCTATTTGATCTAATAGCATCAATGTAACAAATAGAGCACCGACCAATCAAATAGGGATATGAGGTGCTCAAACAGTGAGCTCATGAAACAATATATATTTAGTCTTAATAAAATCTTATAAAGCAACATATATTTGTGTGAAGTGTTTGATCTCTCTTTATTTGTTTTGTTGTTGATATTCACTATGTGTTACTCCCCATTTATGATCATTTCATGAGGAAATGTATTGATGGCTTGCGGGCTGCAAGCTAGGGCATCATGCATTATTTATGAGCTCACTATTTGAGCACCGGCCAATCAAATAGGGACATGAGGTGCTCAACTAGTGAGCTCATAAACAATACATGATGCCCTAGTTGTAGGTAGTTATCTCTTCTATAATGATGGAGGAATGAAAGGTAATGATCAATGAGGTTGCTACTATTAGATCATACATTAATACACTTATTGTTTTGAATTTGAGCTCGGGCATCATCCAATGTTATTGTTGTCATTGCATGCTTGATGCTTTTGTGCACCATATATTGTTTTATACACTATTTATTTCATTGAGATTGTGAGCTATTGTAGTTGTTGTGAGCTATAAGCAACATATATTATGTGAAGTGTTTGATCTCTCTGTTTATTTGTTTTGTTGTTGATATTCACTATGTGGTACTCCCCATTTATGATCAAATAGACAAAGCTCGAATGCCTACCTCAAGTGCCAATGCCCTCTTCCCACATGGTGCCGGCCTCTTTGGTCATGGCAAACTCAAATGACCTCTTTGTGCCATGAAAAAGCGTAGTGTCATCTTTGCAATAGCTCTTCAAATTCACAAATTAAAAATGACACTTTCTTTTTCTTTTTTTTTGTTTATAATCAAATGGGTGTCGTAATTTATGAGCTCACTATTTGAGCATTGGCCAATCAAATAGGGACATGAGGTGCTCAAACTATGAGCTCATAAACAATGCATGATGCCCTAGTTGTAGGTAGTTATCTCTTCTATAATGATGGAGGAGTGAAAGGTAATGATCAATGAGGTTGTTGCTATTAGATCATACATTAATACACTTACTATTTTGAATTTGAGCTCGAGCATCATGCAATATTATTGTTGTCATTGCATGCTTGCTATTGTTGTGCACCATATATTATTTTATACATTGTTTATTTCATTGAGACTATGAGCTATTGTAGTTGACTATGATCTATAAGAAACATATATTGTGTGAAGTGTTTGATCTCTCTATTTATTTGTTTTGTTGTTGATATTCACTATGTGGTACTCCTCATTTATGATCAAATAGACAAAGCTCAAATGCCTACTATAAGCACCTAAAAATGGACAAGGATTAATTCAAAGAAAATTGAGCAAATCAAGGACAATACTTGAAGTAATCAAATCATGATGCATAATTAGCCAATCAAAACAAAAATCAAATCCTAATGTAATATCAATCAAAATTGAGAGCACTTTAATCAAGTGCAATCAAATCAAAATAAAATTAATTCAATTAACTATATAGTCTTGGATTTGATTAAATACAACCCATTCAAGGGGTACATGGCTAAACAAAATCATTTTAATCAATTAATAAATCCTATTTACCCTCAACAACCCAAGAGGAGAGGAAATCAAATCAACCAATGGAATTGGAGGAAAGGCACTCACATGGATTGAGCCAAAGTGAATCTCATTCACTCACAATGAAAAAGAATCTCAACCATCCACTTGTCCCAAGCTTCCAAGACACTCCCCCCAAAAGGTGGAACCTAAACCCCAACCCAAGGCCTAATTGTGATCAAACATAACCACACCCCCTCACCTTGGAAAATCTATAAAAGGAAGCCCATTCCTTCATAAAAAAAGGGCATCCACATATCTGAGAATTGCATTGAAACTCTTGCAATTTGAGCTTAGGAAGGCATTTTGAGAGCTTTTAGCATTTTCTTTGATAATTGTTAGCTTATCTTATTTGTTTATCTATCATTCTCATATTAGAAATTTCATTAATGGAGGCTTGCTGAGAGCAATCCATTAACACTTCTAGTTAGAGAGCCATGAGATGCTCAAATTAGTCTTTATTTTTCTAAATAGTTGCTCTATTGCTTTAAGTGGTTGTTATTTTAGTTTTTATTTGTGTATATTGATTAACCCCAATCTCATGAAGGCACATTCCTTAGTGCATACCTACCTCAAGTGCCAGTGCCCTCTTCCAACACGGTGTCGGCCTCTTTAGGCATCCCAAACTTGAATTCCCTCTTCACACCACACAAAATTGTAGTGTTGTCTTCACGACAGCTCTTCGAATTCACAAATTAAAAATGATGCTTTCTTTTTCTTTTTTTTTGTTTATAACCAAATGGGTGTCATAATTTATGAGCTCACTATTTGAGCACTGGCCAATCAAATAGGGACATGAGGTGCTCAAATAGTGAGCTCATAAACAATGCATGATGCCCTATGTTGTATGTAGTTATCTCTTCTATAATGATGGAGGAGTGAAAGGTAATGATCAATGAGGTTTCTGCTATTAGATCATACATTAATACATTGACTTCTTTGAATTTGAGCTCAGGCATCATGCAATGTTATCAATGTCATTGCATGCTTGTTGTTGTGCACCATATATTCTTTTATACACATAGAACAATAGATTTGGGGACTTAGAATTATGTTCAATCTTTAGTAATGGTTTGGGGAACTAATTACTAGATGAGTGACTATAGTACCCTAGTTTGCATTATTAGATGATCTTGTTTAATTTGTGTTCATTTCATGCAAAGATACATGTAAAGGAAGAGAAACTTTGCATCTAAAGATTACATGTATATATATAAAAAATAACAAGTATATACTATACAAGGAAAATAACTTTTAGAAGAAAATGCAAGAGTACAAGCATACATAAGAGGATGAACATAAATAATAAGGGTGCCAGACATTGCTTGAAGTGATGAATTTTTGACCAAGGTATGAATCTAGTGTGCCCCTGTGTGATCCAGAACCTGCAAAGAAAAGAGAGATGGGGGTTAGATAAAAAATATCTAAGTAATGAATAGCATCCTATTACTGATCCTCATCTACAATTATGCATGTGCATAGTCAAGCCATACACTTCTAAAAGAAAAACCAAGCTCAGAGTCTCAATGAAATAAATAGTGTATAAAACAATATATGGTGCAAAATAGCAGCAAGCATGCAATGACAATAATAACATTGCATGATGCCCGAGCTCAAATTCAAAATAGTAAGTGTGTTAATGTATGATCTAATAGCAGAAACCTCATTGATCATTACCTTTCACTCCTCCATTATTATAGAAGAGATAACTACCTACAACTATATTTCATAATTCCTCCTTTGAAGTATATATATATGGACATGAGGTACTCAAATAGTGAGCTCATAAACAATGCATGATGCCCTAGCTTTCAACCTGCAAGCCATGAAGACATTTCCTCATGAAATGATCATAAACGGGGAGTAACACATAGTGAATATCAATGACAAAATAAATAAAAAGAGATCAAACACTTCACACAATGCTTTGAAGGTAATAGAAATGATGCCCTAGCTCTCAAAGCTCATGGGTCATCAAGCATTCCAAATGAAAAGATGTAAATAATGTCAATATTAAATAGTGAGCTCATGAACAATGTATCATGCCCTAGTTTGTAGCCTGAGAGCCATCAAGACATTTCCTCATGAAATGATCATAAACGGGGAGTACCACATAGTGAATATCAACACCAAAACAAATAAAGAGAGATCAAACACTTCACACAATGCCTTGAAGGTAATAGAAATGATGCCCTAGCTCTTAAATCTCGCAGGTCATCAAGCATTCCAAATAAAAAGATGTAAACAATGCTAGTATTAGACAGTGAGCTCATGAACAATGTATCATGCCCTAGCTTGCATCCCGTGGGCCATCAAGACATTTCCTCATGAAATGATCATAAATGAGGAGTACACACATAGTGAATATCAATAAGAAAACAAATAAAGAGAGATCAAAAACTTCACACAATGCCTTGAAGGTAATAGAAATGATGCCCTAGCTCTCAAAGCTCGCAAGTCATCAAGCATTCCAAATGAAAAGATGTAAACAATGCGAGTATTAAATAGTGAGCTCATGAACAATGTATCATGCCCTAGCTTGCAGCCCGCGAGCCATTAAGACATTTCCTCTTGAAATGATCATAAATGGGGAGTACGCACATAGTGAATATCAATCACAAAACAAATAAAGAGAGATCAAACACTTCACACAATGCCTTGAAGGTAATAGAAATGATGCCCTAGCTCTCAAAGCTCACGGGTCATCGAGCATTCCAAATGCTAAGATGTAAACAATTCCACTATTAACAATGCTAAGATGTAAACAATGCCACTGAAATTGATTTAATGAGAAGACAAAGCTTGAATGCCTACCTCAAGTGTCAGTGCCCTCTTCCCACATGTGGGTGTCGGCCTCTTCGCGCATGCCAAACTAGAATGCCCTCTTCGCACCATGAAAAAGTGTTGTGTCATCTTCGCGGTAGCTCTTCGAATTCACAAATTACAAATGACACGTTCTTTTTTTTCTTTTTTTTATAACCAAATGGGTGTCACAATTACGATGATATCGTCGCTATTATGACACCATCAGGGGCACTTGCAAAAAAAACCCAAAAAACAAACACAAATTGTAGTGGCATCGCAAATTGGTGTCAAAATTTTACCCCAAATGTTGTAGTGCAATTGCCTTTTTCCTTTCATATTTTTGGTCTTCAACATTAGGGTGGTCCCACAATAGTGTGTCCCACTTTTTGGCCAACTTTGACACAGAGATCAACATTCTAAGAAAAAACTTCACTTTCAAACACTTGTTGCTGTAAAACTATTAGGAATTTTAAGATGATGTAAACTAGAGTCTTTTATAATTTTATGTCTAGTTTCTAAATATTTTTTTTTTTTAAATTTAAAATTCATGTAAATTCATTTTTCCTTCTCCTTCGAAAAGTGGTTTGTGTGAAAATTTGTGTTTTTAAGTAGTTACCATCACTTGGATCAACATAAATTTTTTTTAAAATATAATAATGATGTAATTCTTTTGAGGTAACTTCAATATCTAAAGGATGCAATTGGTTTCATTCATTTTGGGTCAATATTTCATAGTTTATTAAGTTCTAAAGTGACAATAACTATAATTTAGACATATGGGCACTTGGATCACTCTAACTTGATTTGTGTATATTGAAATTAATTTTTTCTTTTTTTTATAGAAAGGTAACACAAATACTATTTTCCTACATATTTTTCATAAAAAAATTTTGTAATTTACTATTTTTCCCAGTCTTGAAGAGAGAGATTGTTTAATGACCAAACAGCCTATGTTTAGTTAAAATAATATTTAAAATTTATAATGAGCTCAATATTTATTAAAATTATATTCATTTGAAAGATTTTTCCAAATAGCATCATAATACATAGATAAGTTTTTCAAATGGATTCATTTGATCTGCCAAAACATAAAGTCGAAGTGATTTTTTGTCAACATTTTAATAGGTGCGAAGGAGACTCCATTGTAGGTATGAATGAGGAGTATAGATGTTATATAAAAAAAAATTTAATCTAAGAGGCTTTGAGCTAACCATTTGTAATTAATTCCTTCAAATGGAACCTCTCAAAGCTTAAATCATCATATTTTATTAAAAATATGTTATTTCAGCAAAAATCGACATGTCTAAAAAAGTGGAACACACTATTGTGGGACCACCCATTAATTCACTTGTTTTGGTCACCAAAACACCAAAAATTTTAGTTAAACCCTCATTTTTCAAGCTTTCATATTTTCAAATACCATTTATTTCTTCAGTGTGTGCACCTCTGAAACTTCAAAAAATTGGAGTTGTCCTTGGTTGGCTGATTTTAGTTTCTAGGTTTGAGTCTTTGAGATAATTGGGATTCTTTTTCTTGATTTTTAAGTTGTTTTCAGTAAATGTTTGCTGATTAGTTGCATATTTTCTTGTAGATTGTCATAAAAGACAACCTCACTAGTCATGAAGCTCTTGTTTAAAGGGTACCATGCTCCTTCAAAGGTTGGGAACCTGCACGGTGAGATGAAAAACCCAAACATAGGGAATGTAGACTAGACTAATTTTCTCACTAGGTGTGCCAAACTAGACTGAAGTTCAGTTGATTGCACTTCTCTTTTGTTTTCAAGCTTGTTCAATGTTGTAGCACATTTGGTTTTGGTTTTATCTCCAAAACTCATCATAACCCGCATTGAACAATATGTTCCTGATGAGAGGGTAGTAAAGAATATAATAGGAGACATTTTCCTTGACCTTAGGTTGGACAACATTGAAGATGTATTTCACTTTTCCAAAGAGGTCGATAAATTCTATGCATTCTCAATTAATAAAGGTTTTCTATGGTTCAATAATAATACTAAGTTGTCATAGGAAATTATCAGCAAGGAGTACCTAATGCACCCCCTACCAAAGAACAAGCTGGATAGGATAGACATGAGAAGGGGATATTTGAAAGATTACATCCAAGTTGGAGTAACTATGAAAAGAAGATTATATGGGCTTCCCTAATTTATCCAACTTGAACCTTGCATGATTTTTCCAATTAAAAGTATTAAGGGAAGAAGGGATAGATTTGATTGGACCACTATTCTAAGGGATATCCTTGATGATAAATTGACTACAATAAAGACCAATCGTCGATTCTATATGACTTCATACATCACCTATCTAATTCTCACCAGGGAAGAATACCCCAATTTGGTGAATAGGGGAGCTATAGGTCAGCCCAATGTATGGTCATTCAATGTATATCTATAGCTTGTGAGAAAAGAGAAATTGAATGAAGATAGTGTTAGGAATAATAGTCCACAATACAACTAAGAGGGGGGGTGAATCAATTGTATGGAAGATTATTAAACTTTAAACTTTAAGTAGTAGCAATATCAGATCCAATGAACATAATGAATGCCAACACAATAACACAATATTTTGGTCACAGGAAAATCTTTTTAATGGTAAAAACCCCTATGGGAATTAGCACCCAGAAATGATGTACTAAGAGTATAGTATCCTTGTTAGAAGATTTAGCCCTATTAGGAGCTTATTGAAACATTACAGTTATAGTCCTTGTTAGAGGAAAGACCTTGTTAGGAGTCAAGAAGAAAGGGAGGGCTCACTAACTAAAGAAGGTTAAATCCACGTTCAGAACTCATTATTCACAACACAAGTGTATATGAAGAAATACACAATCTTTTGAACTGTTCAGCAGCAACTATCTTTTCTTCATCAGTTCCAATGAAGTCCACCAATAAACCTCTGCTCTACATACAACAAACACAAGCTGGTAGAATTCATAACCTCTTTATATCACCTTTTTCCCATCCATATCTTTTCCAAAGAAAAGACCTTTCATTTATACCTTATTAAAATTCTCATGATCAGGTCGGCCCATAAGCCTTTCCTAATTACAAGTAATTACATAAACCCTTGCTAAGATACGCATGTTATCTAAAACAAATATACAATAATTACATTACAATATTTAAGGACCAACATCCTTAATTTATGTTTGCCAAGAAAAATATGTGCTACATCTCTTAAGTCAACTTCCAAATAGGTCTTCTTCAGAGAACATGCCACAGCTAATGAAACCAAGAAATTCATACCTTGCATTGACCAATGAACATCCTTCAGTTTCCTACATGTCATCCCTCAAGCTCGCATACCTTGAAT
The DNA here is from genome assembly GCA_027943335.1 of Chamaecyparis obtusa. Classification (NCBI taxonomy): domain Eukaryota; kingdom Viridiplantae; phylum Streptophyta; class Pinopsida; order Cupressales; family Cupressaceae; genus Chamaecyparis; species Chamaecyparis obtusa. The sequence goes on along the minus strand of BSBK01007177.1, from coordinate 675,847 downwards.
CCATATCATCTGGAAGATATACCAGAAATATAAAGACTAACTCTATCATTTCTCATTGTCATAGTCTAGTGACTAGTCTTCACCAAAACATCTGTAACTTATCCAATATGAAACATTACATGATGCAATTTTGGATATAAGATCAAAACACCTTCTTGAACTCTCATCTATCTTTGCAACATCTGAAACATCTGTATAGTGTTTGTACACTATGATAGGCAACATGTTCTCCTCACAGAAACATATATTGACATCAGTGACAAAACATAGATGACAATAGTATGAGTGCCCATTCAATAACATAGTGATTAAACATATTAAATGTCTCAATCACCTCCCCATGCATTACCAATATCCAACAATCTCCCTATCTGGCATTGATGTCAACATATGGGAAAATCCATCATCCCAAAGTTATATCAATCCAAAGTTCTACAACCAAATAATCTTCCCATATAGTAGGGATTTTCTCATACCAACACTCCCCCTTTGACAACAATGGAAAAGGGTGCCATGAGTCATCAACTACTTTCCAACATCTTTCTTCCATGACCACTTCTCCTAAAGAGTAGATCCCTAAATCCAGTCCATATTATGATAAGGCTCTAAAAACTATGGACTGATGTATCTCTGCATCATATAATTATGACTAGGAGGGGCCTGAACCCCCAGCATACCTATGAGATATTCAAAAATCTTTTGGCAGTGGCTTTGTGAAGATGTCCCCAATCTGCTCTTTTGTACGAATATATTCTAATTTTATTTCCTTCTCTTCCACCTTGTCTCTCAAGAAGTGATATTTGATAGAAATATGATTAGTCTTAGAGTGCATCAATAGATTCTTTGACATATTCATTGTACTGGTGTTATCATAATGGATAACCACTAGCTCATCAAAAGTTAGTCCTATGTCCTTCAACATTTTTTTCATCCAAAAAATTTGAGTGTAGTTAACAGTAGCATCAACATACTCTAATTCAACAATATATTTTTCTATACAATCTTTCTTCTTACTTAGCCTAGAAACCAACTTTTTCCCAAGGAAAAATGCACCACCACTAGTACTCTTTCTATCATCAATGCTTCATGTCCAATTAGTGTTAGTATAAGAATGAAGTTCAAAACTATCATTCTTATCACACCTCAAGCCATATTTAATTATCCCTTTCAGATATCTGAATATCCTTTTCATAGTAGTTAGGTGTGTCTCCTTTGGCTCTACCTAATATCTAGCCACAATTCCAACAACATTAGAAATATCTAGTCTGGTATGAGTCAGATATTGTAATCCTCCAACCATTAATCTTTACTTGGTCTAAAATACACACTAAGTCTCATCATTACATGATAGCTTATTACCGATCATCATGGGTGTTCCTACTAGTTTACAGTCTTCCATTCCAAACTTCTTTAACATTTATTTGAGATACTTAGTTTGAGAAATAAATATACCATTCTCATTCTGAATTATTTGTAGTCCAAGAAAGAATTTCATTTCACGTATCATGAACATCTCAAATTCACTTTTCATTTCCTTATAAAATTTCTTACATAGATCATCATTACCTCTAAAGATAATATCATCAACAAAAAGTATGAAATACCTTTCACCATAGTATGATCTTGTCATTGTAGGTCCACATAGATTTGTATGAACCAAATCCAACTTTCCTTTTGATGTATATGCTTTTCTTTTGTAACTATTTCTAGTCTATTTTCTTCCCATAACACATTCTCTGCATATAGTGTTAGATGGTTTCACAATCTTTGGTAGATCTCTTACTACATTATCCATACTTGCCTTCACAATGCTATCAAAATTAACATGACATAATCTTTTATGCTATAAGCAATTGTCATCTACCTTCGCAAAAAAACAAGAGGCTCTAGATGTATTTAATTCAAATACATTACCTCTAGATTCAGTACTGATTGCAATCAGCTTACCTGCCTTGCATCTGATAAAACATTTACCATTAACAAAACTTAATTGAAACTCTATATCCATTAACTTTCCAATACTCAACAACTTATGTTTTAGTCCATCAACAAGAAGCACATTATCTGTATTAGTCTTTCCATCCAATGTAATAGATCCTACACCTATGATATGTTTAGGAAGATTGTCTCTAAATCTCACAAAACCACCATCATACTTCACTAATTTAACAAATTTGTTTCTATCTCTAGTCATATGATGTGAACAACCATTATCTATAATCCATTCAATTTTCTTGTCAACATCAGATAATAAAGCCTTTTCCTCATGCACTGGTTCATCATTAATAGAAACAAATCTAATCTCTTCATAATATAAATCATCATCATTAAAAATTCCTTCACTAGAATAATATCATTCTTTATCCCTTTTAAAGTTGGAAAAATTAGGTTTGTACTTAGGAACTCTTGTAGGACATCTAGATGAAAAATGACCTACCTTATTGCATGAAAAATATTTCAAGGGTAACTTGCCTTCTAATTTGTCCTTTCCTCTCTCTTCTCTTCTAGTAATTAGTGGAACAAGTTAATCCATCTTTCTTTCCTCTTCCATTATCTATTCCCATTCCTCAGCATACTCACCAAGCTCTTCTTTTAGGTCTTCACTGCTGGTGTTCAGAAGTGTAGAGATTTTCTTGTGTGCAGATGCCTTGATTGTAGATTCCATTTTAGGTACCAAATATCCCATTTCAGAAGCCTCAAAGGTAGTTTTGTAATCAACATCTCTCTGCTAAAATTCAAAGTTAAGGGTATAGTCTCTTGAATGGACATTGCCTTGAACTTGTATACAAGTTTCAATGATCTAAGGATATTCGCAACAACTTCTTCATCATAAGTGCCTCCACAATTTCTGATTCCAACCATAACTTTTGTAACCCTTTGAACATAATCCCTAATGCTTTCATCATCCTTCATTTTCAACTTCTCCGTCTTGGTTTTCCAGTTCTTTAACTTCACTTGCTTGGTATATTTGTCTCCTTCATATAATGCTTCTAATATTCTCCAAATCTCATATGTTGAATCCAAGTCTTTAACTTCAGTAAACTCACCTTCAGATAGTATGAGAATACCTTCTTTTCATCATTAGTAGCTGATGGAAAATCACTCTTAGACTTTATAGCCACCGTATTCTTTGTGATCAACCAATAGTCGATGCCCAAACATAGAAAATGAGTTCACATCTTGTTCTTCCAACTATCAAAGTTTTCAGGATCAAATTTTGGACCATCCTTCCTATAGAGTGCCATCTCCAAGATCACCTCAAGCTATTAAGCTTTCTCTCTAAGGACCACAAGCTCTGATACCAATTGTTAGGAATAACAATCCACAATACAACTAAGAGGGGGGGTGAATCAGTTGTATGGAAGATTATTAAACTTTAAACTTTAAGTAGAAAAAATATCAAATTCAATGAACACAATGAATGCCAACATAATAACGCAATATTTTGGTCTCAAGGAAACCCTGTTAAACGTAAAAACCTTAGTGGGAATTAGCACCCACAAATGATGTACTAAGAGTATAGTATCCTTGTTAGAAGATTTAGCCCTGTTAGGAGCTTATTGAAACATTACAGTACATGGTCCTTGTTAGAGGATAGACCCTATTAGGAGTCAAGAAGAAAGGGAGGGCTCACTACCAAAGAAGGTTAAATCCACCTTTAGAACTCACTGTTTGTAACACGTGTATATGAAGAAATACATAATCTTTTAAACTGTTTGGCACAAAATGTCTTTTCTTGGTCATTTCCAATGAAGTCCACCAGTAAACCTCTACTCTACATACAATAGACACAAGCTCACAACATTCACAACCTCTTTATATCACCTTTTTCCCATCCATATCTTTTCCATAGAAAAGATGAATCATTTATACCTTATTACAATTCTCATGATCAGGTCATCCCATAAGCCTTTCCTAATTACAAATAATTACATAAACCCTTGCTAAGATACACATGATATCTAAAATAATTATACAATTATTACATTACAATATTTAAGGACCAACATCCTTAATTTATGTTTTCCAAGAAAAATACATGCTACATCTCTTAAGTCGGCTTCCAAATAGGTCTTCTTTAGAACACACACCACAACTAACATCACCAAATAATTTCTACCTTATGCTGACCAATGAACATCCTTTAGTACCTTTTCTATCATCCCTCAAGCTCACATACCTTGAATCCATATCATTTGGAAGATATACCGGAAACACAGAGACTAACTCTATCATTTCTCACTATCATAGTCTAGTGACCAGTCTTCACCAAAACATTTATAACTCATCCAATATGAAACATTACATGATACAATCTTGGATATAAGATAAAAAAACCTTCCTAAACTCCCATCTATCTTTGCAGCATCTGAAACATTTGTATAGTGTCTGTACACTGTGATAACCAGCCTATTCTCCTCATAGAAACATATGTTGACATTAGTAACAAAACATAGATGAGAACAGTATGAGTGGCCATTCATTAACATAGTGATTAAACATATTAAATGTCTCAATCACCTCCCCATGCATTAGCAATATCCAACAGATAGAATAGAGTACAGGATTATTAATTATTATTTTGTCTTTGTAATCATCAGTTCATTTGAAGGAGATTATGTGAAAATGCTCCCAGAAGAAGTTGTTTCCAAAGTAAGGAAAATAGGCACCTTTTATATCTAGTTCAATACTTTCACATACATCAGAGTGGTGGGATGCACTCTTATACAAAAGAAGCTTCCTAGATATCCGTAAGAAAGGATAATTTTTTATATATTACTAGGGAACTATATGACACCTATGAGCACATCAAGAACAAGAAGAAACACTGCTAGGATTTCCATGTTGCCATTGAACCTCACTCCCTTCAATACATGAAATTTTTCAAGTCACTAGAATTTGAATGGGATGAATGCCCCTTGCAACCATTCAATTTAACCAAAACCAGGTTTGACCCCATAGGCACTTATAGCCACATGATGGGAAGACATTATGTTCATAAACCTCATATTAAAGAGCATTAGATGAACTACACAAATAATTATGAGGTCAGGATTTGAGACTAGTGTCTAATGTCTCTTGATCTTGCACAAGATTCCCTACTCTTTTGCATCCCACCAAAAGTATGGTATACAAATAGTGAAGATGTTTTGGACCCTTTATACAATAAAGATAAGATATATACCATGGCCCTACTAAATGTAGAAGTAGATAAAGAACAAAATGATGACATGGACTTCAAAGCCTATTATATAGTAAAAACTACTAAGGATTGGATTAAATGACCATAAAAAGGGATCTTGTACCTATGAAGTAGCAACATTGACCACTTTCTAAAGGGGAGAAAAGGAAGGGAGGAAAATTGATGATTCCCAAGTTCAAAGTGGTAGCTCCTCAGAAGCCGTATACCATTTATAGGCATGATTGACCGATGGTTCATGGTTCAAACCCAATCACAAGGAGTATTTCTCTGCCTACTTCTCATTCCTCTAATTTTCAAATGCAAAACTCTACCTAAGGCATATTCCCTACAATAAAGGTCACAAGGCCTAAAGCTACACAAGTAGAGAAGGGGAAGGTATATAAGAGAAATAGATCCTCTACATCCCCTTACATTGAAACTGTATAGGAGGAAGAGGAAGACTAATAGGATGAGGATCATATTCCCCTATCAAAGGGAATGCCAGTAGGAATAATGTCCGCTAAATGAATATTTCAAGAAAAGAATGTTATGACAAATGTTGGCACAGATCCACAAGATGAGAAAATAGATCCTTGGTGATCCCCTTGGTCTAGATGAATTTTATGTTTCTAACTTCAAAGACATCCCTGGATTCAAGGATCAAATAGTAGAGAAACCCAAACCAACCATAGAGGTAGATATTGAAAGATAGGTTCCATTCACTTTTTCTCCTCCACCATCCCAATTTACCTCCCCCACTTTTGAAGATACAATGGAAAAACTAACTATTGAAAAGAATCTAGATCCAAAAATGCCTCCACCGCCATGAGAATGAATATAAGTTAAAGAGGGTGTTACTAATGATCTCCCAAAATTACAAATGGAGGAATCAAAACAAGTGTAATTACCCCAAGAAGCCCAACTTGATAAGGAGAATGAAGTTAACACCACAAAAAAATAATATGAGTCCCAACTACATGCACCAAATCCTCCACTAAATTTACATCCAAATCCTCCACCTTTAGGCCAACTTCATACACTAACTCCTCTGCTAGTTCAAATCCCTACTCCTTCACCTTTCTCTCTCATATTTTCTTCTAATCCAACTATGGATGAAGTGAAAGAACAAAAAGTTCCTAAGGAATCATAAAAAGGAAGAAGAATTCTCCTTCTCATGATGACATACCAAAAGAACCCATTACTAAGGAACAAGCAAAGGAAGTAGAAGAAGAAGAGCCAGAGAAGGAATAAAATTTTGAAGAAAGAGAAACTCTAGGGAAAGAAAAAGGAGGGGAAGAGGTGGAAGCTCAAGTAAAAGGAGAAATGACTTTTGTTTTGATTTCTCTATATGAGGAAATCACTACATTCACTAAGCTCATCTAGTTCACTAAGAAAATAAAACCAAGCAAAAGGGTATACGTTGAGGAAGAGGACACTGACATGGTTGTTTTAGGTCAGACTTTCCATCAAGGAGAATCTATCACCCTGGTGAGAAAAATTCCATATGTCTTTCAAGATCATAGGTCCCAGTGGAAGGTGTAGGTAGTCATACCAAAGATTAATGCTAGCATCGTGGAGATATTTCCCAAGGACTATACCTTCAATCAGGTTGATTTAGGTGAACCTAAAAGGAAAGGGAGTAAAATATTGGCTAGACTTGGTTTGAAACATGCCTTGGGATTTATGGATAAAGATGAATAGAAAATCAAGATCTTAATAGAGAAAATGAATCCATGAAGAGATTCATTGTGAAAATAATAGGTCCCATTAACCTAAATAATCTAGAAGCCTCATTACAAGGGATAACTCCAAGTTTTGAAGAAGACTCCAATTCAGCATATGGTGGAACTCCAGTTTTGATCTCTTATTTTCTTGGAAAATTTAACTTTGTTTCCTCTTGTAAATGTAATACATATGGATTAGATTTATGCAAGCCTTTTTAGAGCTGGTCTAAGAGTAATTTTGTAAAGTTAGATTTAGATTAAAATATATTTTTAGTTTATTTTTATAGAAAAATCCCTAGTTATGAATTTCTTTTTTTCAAAGGGTGAAGCACTATATTAAAGGCATCATACAATGCAATGAGGGTTGATATTTTTTCTTTAATAATGACTATATGTGATTGGTGCTTCATTTCATGGTGTGATTATTCTATTGTCTATGCAAATTTTTTTGATTGGTGCTACTAATTTATAAATTTTAGAGATCCAATTGTGTTGGTTACAAATTATATTGAAACGACTATTTAATTCTGGAGTTTACTTTTGTTGTATCATCTTTTTGTGACAAACTATTGGGTAATTTTTTCTTTTGTATGTAAGGATAATTTTTTCTCATGCGTGAGTACATTTGTGGTGCCTTCACGATTTCATGAGTTTTGAAAATTATTACATTTGATATTTTCATTCCATTGATGATGGCATCTGCATCTTATGATTTGTGAGCAATTATGATTCATATTGTGGTTGTTTTCTTTAAAAATCCATGGTTATTTAATTCACAAGCTTGATATATGTGTGGTTTAAGTCCTTTAGGAATTTTCTTACAAAGTATTTGATTTCAATTTCTCATTACCCTCAGCGTGTTTTTATTTATTTGGAAATTTGATTAATCATAGATTTATGTTAAAATTGTACAATATTAATTGCATACATATCTAAATCCAACAAATACAAAATATTGTTCGTTAAATTTTTTTTTATAGCCTCTTCAAGAATCAAACCAACAAAGGCCTCCTCATGAATAGTTTCACATTTATCTTCGATTGAGCTATCCATACAATTGAGACCCATTCTAAAAGGAACCTTGGGAGTGATTGTATAATTATTTCAAGAGGGAATTTTTACTATAGATTCCTAGTTGTTGTCTCATGTAAAAATGACGCTCAACATCTCCTACTCCTATCTGCATTCTCCTTATATATTTTATTACTTTTCCCCAAATGATACTTAACCTCCTCAAGTAATGATTTCATAAGATCTAAAAATACCTCTACTTTAGCACTCCTTTTCTCCTCAATACTAATATCTCTTAACTTGAAAACTCCCTTAGGACTCATACTTATGAAAATTTCAAATGGTGTTTCTTCATGTGCTCCTATTTACTGAATTATTATAGGAAAACTCTACTTGTGCTAAAACCAAATCCCAATTACTAGGTTTATCCCCAACTAATATCCTCAAAAAATTCCCTAAAATCTTGTTCATAACCTCTATCAGTCATCAGTTTGTGAATGAAAAGTAGAACTATATTTCAAATCAGTATTCAACTTCCTCCTGTGTACTCTAAATAGTGCACTTCTCTAAATCATTACATCCAAGGGAATCCATGAATGGGAAACCTTAGAAAGTGACCTAGAGCTCCCTATGAATGGAGTTGCAAGGATGTTAAGATTGCTCTTGGCTAGAGCTATTAAGCTTATGACCTTGCTAGTCAACCACACAATGGGAGATTCAAATGAAGACAAGGGCAAGAATGCCAATATCCCTAAGAATAAAAATGAAATGCAATGCAATTCTATACTAGAAATGAAGATGCAAGCTAAGCTATGAAATGAAATGAAAGTATTACAAAGCCTCCTAATTAAGCTAGATGAATTAATCTAAAGCATAAAGGAAACTAAGATAAATATGAAGCTATAAATACCATGATAATGCAACTATGTAAATGTAAAAGCTAAGAATGCTCCAAATCTCCAAAAGCTCCAAAGTGACCTAGAAAACCTCCAGCATAACATTAGTATAAAAGATGCTTATGGAAAATGAAGAAGAGAGCTCTTCTTTTATAGGAAATGAAAATCAACAGATGATGGAGATTAAGAGGCAAAAGATTTAATCAAGGGTGGAGCATAAAAGAGGAGCAATCCATGTGCACAAATATCCTCCAATGATAAAATAAGAGTTGACTTTTGTGTCCATATGAGACAAAAAGTTTTTTTTTCTCTTTTTATAAAATAAGAATTATGTTTTATTTGTGCAACTTAGGATAAGAGGAAAAGTGGGGATTTTTTATTTAATAAAAGGGAAGGAAATATTCCTTTTAATTAAATAAAGACTTAGGATAAAATGGTTAGCCCAAGGCAAATAATCAAATAAATGATAAAATAGGATTTGATTGATGTTGAGCTGAAAATGTTGATTCAGGAAATTGATAAATTGCTGAATGAGGGCCCAAAGTCTAGGTGACCATTTTAGGGAGCATACATTTTCCCCTATTTCACTAATGTGAGATCAATTTGGGATCACATGCAATCAAAGAATGGAATTGAAATGTGAGATCGATTTGGGATCGCAAAACAACCCAGATGTGTGTTCAATGGATGGGAACACATCAGGATAAAGCTAACAAAGATAAGTTGAAAGACAAGACTAACACCGTTGTTTTTAAGTGATAATAAAGTCTAAAAATAAGAGATAAGAATTGAAAGACAAGACCAACACTGTTGTTGTTAAGTGATGATCAAGTCTCAATATAAAAATCTCAAGATGAATTGAATGATGAAGTTGAATCAAAGATTTGAAGCTGATAGGTACTGCCCCCTTGGAATCAAAATTGAAATCAGGTAGAGGAGAAACAAAAAATTGATAAACTTGATCAAGTCACTAGAAATCATAATTGAAGGTGATAGGATAACCATCAAGCAGTGAAGATATGCCCTAGTTTGACTAGGTTTGACTGAGAAAGATATAGGATAAAAATGAAGTCAAACCTTAGAAAGATGAAGTGAGTGAAAATGAATGAAAGACAAGGAGTTTGAAAGAGATGAGGATGAAGAAATAGGGATGCCCCAGCCAAGATCGAAGGATCAAGCCTCAAGTGGTCAGCCAACTGTGCAGAAGAAGGGAAAATTTTGAAATGTGATTTTGACTATCAAGATTAACTCAAATTTCAATTTTGAGTCCAAAAATGGATCAAGAACATCGAAATTAGCTAGGGGTACAATTTTTGCACAATTTTGAGGTGTTTTGAAATTTTGGTCAAAAAGTCAAAATGCTATAAAAGGGGTAAAAAGGTCATTTTCAAAAATTATTTGACTTTTGTGAATTGAGAATTTCTAGAGCTTAGAGAGAGAAAATGGCCCAGTAAGTAGCAGTTCCCATCCATAGACATCAATTTGAGCATGCCCGATTGCACAACCGGCCTCCACAGTATGGTGCCCCAGTATGTTTTCAGAAAAACTTACCCTTGTTGAGTCATTTATGAGCATTTAATGTATTTAAAACATGTTTTTAATGATTTTAAAATGTTTCAAAAATTTTCTTATATGAAAATTCATGTGGTACTTTAGAAGTATTGCACCCTTTGAGGGTATCTATCATGTGATACTTCGTGGGTCAATATAATGTTGCACCGATATTGAATCCAGTGTCGCACAACACTAGAAAAAATATCATATGATACGATGTGAAGTATCACAGGAATAGATATTATCATACTACTACTGAAGAAATTATCACATGATACTTGGTCAAAAAATAGTATCATACAGTATAGAAAATAACATGTAATATTTTTGAGCAAAATGACATGGGTCTAGATAATGTTTTCTTTCTTAAGATGTTTTGTACTGATTTTAGACATTCATCATAATATGTTCTAACATCTAGCTTGGGTTGATGGCTTACAAAAGTTCTTTCTAGCACTATTGATCAGAGCACTAAACGTTACTGGGCTACAGTTTGTCTGAGATCTGGATGATCCAGGTCGGTCAAATCTGAGGGTGATGGGTTTTGACTACCTATTGCAGTTGCCCCATATTAGAGTAGACCATGGGTTGTTGAATGCACTTACCAAGAGATGGCATAGTGAGCACAACACCTTCCATCTATCCACTAGAGAGGCATTGATCACTCTGGAGGATGTTTATCAGATTCTCCGAGTACCTAGCAATGGTGATCCCGTAAGTATAATCATGTTTATAGATAGTCATAGTTGTAAAGTTTTCATATAATAGAAACTGACATGATTGTTTGTTGGCATAGGTATATTATGATTAGGATCCTACCAAGGGACGTTAGGCCATCCAGGGCATGTTCCAAGATGTCACCATTATAGATAGACATATCAGCTAGGACCATTTGATGGATGATTTTGGTAGAGACTTTCCAGTGCCATGTATTGTTTCTTCCATTATTGCATAGGCCCTTATCATTGATAAGAGTTAGAAGGGTTTCTCATTAGGATGGGGCAAATTTCTAGTAGATCTAGTGGCACATCCATGATAGATGGCATGGGGCCTAGCCATACTGGTCGATATGTACCAGGAGCTCCATGAGATCATGTACCAGGAGAGTAGGACATCGGCATGCGGTGCTATTCTAGCATAGGTGTGGGCATGGGAGCACATCATTGTGGTGCATCCACATGTACAACCAAGGGAGAGGAGACATCCCTTTATCTACAGATATGCAGGATTCTTGTCATGGCCTCATAGTGGGGATGTGACATACTATAGGAGGGTACTAGATGAGATGACCTCCTTTCAGTGGAGGCCATACAAGTAGGTTGGGCCATGGGTTGATGTAGAGGATGAGCTAAGCTATATTTTATGTAGCTAGCCACTGGTAGGTTGGCATGTAGATATTGTTCAAATATTTTTCATCACTCGGGTATGGAGGCAGTTTGGGCGATAGTAACAGGTATCTACTGAGACTACTACATATGCCTGGGCTAGGGATGAGGAGGGTCAAGGATAGCTTCCAATGTTGGATTACCAATAGGAAATATAGGATATAGTATCCGTACAAAGAGAGCCATGGAACTATCTCTCAGACATGGAAAATGTGGGGGCTGATGTAGCCTATAGAGTAGAGCGGTGGTGAGCTCCATTTCCTAGGTTCATGGTACCTGATGCACAACTAGCAGCTCAGGGAGATGATGGTGATGATGGGGATGGAGGAGATGGTGGAGATGGTGGAGGGAGAGGGAGACTCAAAGACACTAGATAGAGCTCTCGATCAGGAGGCTAGAAATGGCCATGGGGACAGTGTTCTACAGATCAGGGAGATGACACAATGAGGCCATCTCGCTGAGGGTCAGGAGCTAGGTAGGATTAGCCTGCAGGGGGAGAGGACCTGAGAGCCAAGATCCAAGCTCTGGAGATGAAGATGAAATAGTTATGCATCACCATAGAGGTCAAAGAGTATTAGCTGATAGATATGAGAGCCAAGCTCGAGCGGTGAGATAGGGCTATACAGGCGGCTACTGCAGAGTTGCGGAGAGAGGTAGTGCAAGCCACATACTATCATGGGCTCTACATTCAAGCTATACCAGGAGGTCAGAGAGCACCTCCTTACTTAGTGATAGCTAGGAAATTAGACATGGTACCAGATGTAGTACCACCTCCTCCTCCACTAGCCCCACATGATGGTGCTAGCTAGAGCTAGGATTTGGATTTAGGTTTAGATGTTTTCATATCATGATACTTTGATCAAGCTTTTGGGGATCTCATATTGTATTTTGTAGCATGACATGGTTATATATATGAGATTGCTAGATTTGTGATGTATCTGTGTATTTTTCTCACTTGTGATGGATGTATTAGTTTTGATATTATCTTGTCATATTGCACAAAATGTAAGTTATAAATGCTCATGTATATTCTCTCTCATAGATGTATGTTTAATTCTCATGTGTATGATATAGAATCATGATTCTGAAAATGATCTCCTAGGATATAGATATGATGAAAGGATTAACCCCTTGTGATGATAGGAATAGGTCATGATGTGAAAGATAAGAAGAAAAAGACATGATCAAGAAAAAGAAAGGTGAGCGTAGTCGACCGACTAGTCCGTGAAAGATAAAAGGAGAGCTCTCTCCATGTGCAAGATGCAAAAATAATCTAACATGAGCCTAGAAATACAAGATACTATGAAAAAGTGGTTGACTTGCAAGGTCACAATGCCAATAGACATCTAATGATCATCATCGAGCTTTATTGGTAGCATTGCAAGATCATAAAATATACACTAGTATGACTATGGGTATATGAATATGATCTATATCAGATAGGAATGTGGGAATCCCACCTAGGCACCAAAGACATGTAGGTCAAGATGACTAGTGCAGTGAGATTACCTAAGTTTAATATGGCAAGATTATACTCGCATCAAGACACAAGGAAACTCAAGATGACTATAAGTATGCACTTGCATAAATAGTCAAGGATAATACCTTGTAGATCCCAATGTCAAGTGGAACAAGCATAAATGCTAATGATAGTTAGGACCAACAAAATATACCCACAAGTAGAAAAAGTAATAAAACATGGTCTCATGCCCTTAGTCTTCTAGGTATGCATCATCGAAAACTATCATTGGGAGAGAACACTCATCAAAGAAATCATCATAGATAGCACACAAAGAAATAAAGTCAAACAAGTCTCAGCGAGTCAAGTTTTTAAGTGTGTGTGTGTAGGTCATAGAGTCAAACTTTGAGTATCACTTCTGCCAATGAGAAATACCCTATCCTGCTAGACTACGGGTAGGATATCTAATAAGTGTTGAGAAACACTTGACACTAGGGTAGTGTTGAAAAACACTATTTGGGTGGTGTTGAAAAACACCATTTGCAAGATGTCCTAAAGACCAACACATCCTAGAGACCAACGCTATCACAGTTATACCCCCTAGACAAAGACAAAGACCAATTCCAAACCAAGGCAACAAGGTCAAGGCATGATGGAGAAAGATGAAGTGTTGAGGATGTATGCTAAGAAACAAGGGTGTGAAGGCCTCAAGTAGTGCATGTTTCTAGGTTTTGACCACTTGGATATTTTTTGTATTTTTGCTACCAAGGCACCTATTTCAAGGTTTTCACCAAGGTACTTTTTCTATTTTTTTGAATTTTTTTGCATTTTTTTATTTTTTTGTATTTTTTCAGGACTATATGCTTTTTAGGATTTTTCTCAGCATTATATAAAAATAAAATTTGGAATTTTTTCAAGATCATAAAATATGTACAAAGAATGCCCCCAGACTGAATAGGCATCATGGGTAGAACTTCTTAGGTGCAACACATTGATAGGATTAGGGAGTTGCTCTCCCTTTTCATCAGATAGTAGGTAAGCACCTATCCCAAAAGTAGTAGTAATAATGTATGGTCCAATCCAATTAGGTTTGAACTTTCCCTTTTTCTCTCTATTTTGTTGGTTCTTAGGGTTTTCTCGTAGGACAATATCCCCCACTTGAAATTCTCTAGGGAGAACCTTCTTGTTGAATGCTTTGGACATATGCTTTTGGTACACTCTCATGTGATCAAAAGATATTTTACACTTTTCATCTAGAAGTTCTAGTTCTTGTAACCTCATGACATGGTAGTCTGTCACTAAACCTTTAAGGGAAACTCTAAGAGAAGGAATCTCCACCTCTCAAGGTAACACTGATTCAGCACCATAAGTGAGGCAAAAGGAGTAGCCCCTATTGGAGTATGAATACTCATTCTGTAAGCCCACAAGGCTGGATTTATTTGTAAGTGCCAATCTTGACCATTCTTATGAACTGTTCTATGCAGAATCTTGAGAATGGTCTTATTTGAAGCCTCTGCTTGTCCATTTCCTTGTGGGAAGTAAATGGAGGACCAATGTTGTTTTATCTTGAATTTCTTGCAGAGATGTTTAAGGTCCTTATTTTTAAATTGACCTCCATTGTTAGTGATTATTTCAGAAGGCACTCCATATCAATAGATGATATGGTTCAAAATAAACAAAGAAACTTTCTTTCGTAAGGAAGCAACAGAAAGTGGAACAGCTTCTACCCATTTGGTAAAGTAGTCAATAGCAGTGATAATGAGTTTATGTCCACCTGATGAGTTGGGATGAATCTTCCCAACAAGGTCAAAGGCCCAATGCTTAAATGGCCAATGAGAAATAGAAGGAATAAGCTCCCTACCTAGAGCATGAATCAGGTTTCTATGTTTCTGACACTTTTCACATGATTTGGCAAGAGCTACTGCATCTGTCTGCATGGTAGGCCAATAGTATCCCACCCTAAGCAACCTTTGGGCCATGGCAAGACCATTAGAATGTCCTCCACAAATTCCCTCATGAATGTCAACTAACGCTTGGTTAGATTCCTCCTTTTCCAAGCACCTAAGAAGTATCCCATCTAAACCCCTCCTATACAAATCACTAGAGATAAGAGTATGGCAAGAGGCATTATGGACAAGGTTTCTTCTTTCAGAGTAGTTAAAGGTATCGGGTATAATTCCATCATGGAGATATGAGTAAATGGCACCATAGCGGGATGACTCATGACTAATGAGGGTACAAATGACTTGGCTTTCTTGGGATTCATAGATTGGGTAATGTACCTCTTACACCAGGAATTCAAATCTAGACTCATGTTGTTCTAGTTGAAGAAGTGAAGCCAATGTAGCCATAGCATCAGTTTCTTTATTCTCTATTCTAGGGATTTGTTGAAATGTAACAAAGGTGAAATATCGATGCAATGAATCAACCATCTTCTTATAGGGTATCAGTTTGTCATCCTTTGTTTGGTATTCTTCATTAACCTGGTTAATGATAAATTTTGAATCCCCATAAATGTGTAGCTCTTTAATTCCCCATTCTATAGCCATCTTTACTCCATTTGTTAAGTCTTCATATTCGGCTATGTTATTTGTGCATGGGAACAATAGTTTTTAGGACTTAAGAATTGTGTATCCATGAGGAGAGACAAACAACACTCTAGCTCCTGAACCATTTTGCATGAAAGACCCATCAAAGAACATCTTCCATGTCCTATCAGTTATGTACAGTATGTGCTCCTCTGGAAACTCAACTTGAATAGGCATATTGTCTAGAATTGGAAAATCAGCTAGTTGGTCTACGATAGGTTTTCCTTTTATGGCTTTATGCTCAACATACTCTATGTCAAATTCAGAAAGTATCATCATCCATTTAGAAATTCTACCTATGAGAATAGCTTTACCAAGTAAGTATTTGAGAGGATCAATTTTAGCTATAAGATGTATTGTATGTGCAAGCATGTAGTGTCTTAGTTTTTTGGCAGCAAATACTACTATGAGACAACCCTTTTCAATACTGGTGTAGTTGACCTCATAGGACATAAGAGTATAGTTGATATAATATATGGCTCTCTCTTTCCCATTTTCATCAATTTGAGCCAACAATGCCCCTATGGAAGATTTAGTTGCTGAAATGTACAAAATAAGTGGTTTTCCTAGGATAGGAGGCATTAAGATGGGATGATTGGCCAAGTACTCCTTGATTTGGTCCATACTCTTTTGACATTCTTCATTCCACACACATTGGACTCCCTTATATAGGTTCTTGTTAAAGGGTTGAGCTCTATCCACTAGCTGGGAAATAAACCTCCTGATAGATTGAAGGTGTCCTTGGAGACTCCTCATCTGACTGATTTTTTTGGGAGGTGGCATATCCATGATTTCCTATACCTTTTTGAGATCTACCTCAATTCCTTTTGCTAAAATAATGAAGCCCAACAATTTTCTTGAGGTAACACTAAATGCACATTTCTTCGAATTTAATCTTAGCTGGAACTATTCCATTCGATCTAGAATGACCTCTAAATCCTCTAAATGTTTATCCTTTTTCTTAGATTTAGCCAAGGTATCATCCACATAATCTTTCATATTCTTATGCATCATGTCATGAAAGATTGTTGTCATAGCTCTTTGGTATGTAGCTCTGGCATTCTTTAAACCAAAAGACATGATGTTCCAACAATAGGTTCCCCATGCACAAGTGAATGTTGTATTTTCCTGATCCTTAGGAGCTATCCTAATTTGATTATAACTAGAAAATCCATCCATCAAAGAGTAGATCTCATATCCCGCAGTCATGTCCACTATCATGTCTATGTTTGGGAGTGGAAAATCATCCTTTGGGAAAGCTTTATTGAGATCTCTAAAATCTGTGTAGACACGAATGGACTTGTCATGTTTTGAGACTAGCACAATACTGGATATCCATTGGGCATAATCAATGGCTCTTATAAATCTTGCACTAAGGAGTTTTTCTAGTTTAGCTTTGACAAGAAGAGCTATGTGGGGATGCATTTTCCTCAATTTCTATTTCACTAGTTTTATTCCAGGAGCTATGGACAAATGATGCATAATGAGACTAGTGTCCAACCCTAGCATGTCTGAATATTTCCAAGCAAAATTGATTTTCTTTCATTGTAGGAATATGGTGTAGGCTTCTCACTCTTGTATTGACAATGACTAAGCCAAATGAACTATTTGTGGAGCCTCTTCTGTATTCAGATTAACTGGTTGTGTGGGCTCAATAAGCACTGATGACCTGTCTTGAAAATAACTAGGAAGATGATCAAGTACCCCATCCTTAGGCACCTCGAGGAGGTTTTCACCTTCAGATACATCTTTTATTTTTACTTTTGTTAGTTCTGACATCACCACATAGTGGTTTTCACCATCAAAAATCCTATTTTTTGTTTCTTTTCTTTTTATTATTTGACTGAGGTACTTGATATTTGGTTCTATCATGCTCATAGTTGGTTCATTGGTGGAAGATACTATGGGCTCAAGGGAATTTAGGTAGCATGCTATCTCATAGTCATTTTGAAAGGTTAGGAGCTAAGGCTCTTGATAGCACTAAGGTCAATCAATTAAGTGAGGATTGGCAAGGGGTAAGTCAATGATTGGTTCAATACTATGTATGCAAATAACATCATCTAAAGTGATTGCAGAGTTAGGATTCATCAAGTATCCCTCTAAGGTACCCAAATTAGGACTTACCCTACCAAGTGAAGCATCATCCACTAAAGAAACTCATGGATTCGAATCCTCTAATCCTACACTAGACTCGTTAGCTACCTTGAGTTGGGAACTATATGCATGGACAACGTCAATGTCCATGTCAACTATAAAACAATCAAAAAGAGTCTTCCACTCATACTCATGTGAGTCTATATTCGAATCCTGATTGGGATGTTTATGCCAAGCATGTTTTTTAGGCCTTGAAGTAGAGGCTTTGATGTCACCAAGGGTAATACCTTCTTGAATGTCATTTGTATACTGATGCTCTTAAACATGATTTTCAATAGTGGATTGTTCTTGTCCTAGGTCTGAAACTGTTGAATCTAAATCTCCCCAAAGGAGATTGGTGTAACCGACCCAATCTTCACACATGTCTTGTTGATTTTGTAAATTGGGTATGTAACTTAATTCTTCATCACTATCCATCACAGCTAGGATAGGAATAGCTTTCTTGTTCTAACCTTCAAAACCTAGGCCAACTGTTGTCTTAGATATGTGGCTAAAGAGAGCATGATTAAGTGGTGCAACCTTAGCATCTAGTCTATGGCTAAGGGGACCATGACCTGGGTAGCCCATATTTTTAACCAAAGTGTATCCTCTCCCATAATCCTTAGCAGATGGGAGAAATTTTCATTATGCTTGTTTTTTTATTCCTTGTAAATCCAATCTCTAATAGCTACTTCTTCTTTTTCATCCTGGATGGGTACTGAGGACTCTACAAATATATCAAATAGAGTCATTGCTAAAGATGAAGGTCACATCTCTTGTGAAAGTTTTCCATAGGACCTAGGGGAGATTGGCAGTTTTGTAAAGAAGTCAATTTGATACCCCCCCATACCAAGATCTATGGACTTGAATTTGTTCTTGCATTGTTATAGAGTTGCATCAAAATTTTTTGCTTCTCTATTAAGAGGAACATGAGTCCCTACTGAAATTGCATTAATAGACAAAGTACTATCTCTTGGTATGCAGACTTCTACTCTGTTGTAGGGGAATTTGACACATTGGTGGTAGGTGGATGACACTGCTTGAATGTCATGGATCCACAGTCTACCAAGAAAAATATTATAGGCTAAAGGACCAACATCAATGATTTGGAACAAAATGTCCTTTTCAACAGGACCAATTCTGACAAGAAGGATGGCTAACCCCTTACAACTTCTCTATGCCTCATCATAAGCTTTTATTGTAATATTTCTTCTAGTATCAATCACCTACTCAGAGTAACCCAACATTTTCAATAAGCTCAAGGGACAGATATTGAGCCCAGCACCCCCATCTATCAACACACACCTAACATGGGTTTTATGGATCATGACCTCAATGTGAAGGGAAAGATTATGTAGATGGCTCAAAGCTTTATCATCTTCTTCTAAAAATGTTAGGTAATGTGGGCTAGTAAGGTGATTTACCATGTTTTGAAGTTGGTCGACATCTATGTTGTTAGGGACATTAGCTGTACACAAAGCATCCTCAAGGATATGCTTATGTCTTGGAGATAATTCTAGGAGTTCAAAAATTGAAATTTGAGCTAGTGTTCTTTGTAACTAGTCAACAAGATTGTAGCTCATTTTAGGGTTGACTGATGACTTGGTGGTGACATTCTTGGATTTCACTTTCTTGCGTTTGTTAGACTAGTTGGAATTAGGACCTCTAATGATCACAGGACCTTGACCTTGGCTCCTGGTGACAGCATTAAGAGCTTGGGATGACCTTTGAGAGTGAGGACCTCTAAGCACTATCACAAGTTCTTCATCAAATATAAGAGGAGAATCAACACCATGACCATAAGGATCTCTACGTCCCATCATATTGAAATTCTCATCCACAACTTCAAGCATATTGATAACATTCTCTGTAGATGTATAGGTGTAGCTGATTGCAGCTTTTCCATCTTTGGGTTTAGAGGTTTCCCCCTTATCATATTTAGGCAAAGGCTCCTTAAATGCTTTGTGATTTGCATTGGTTTTCAATCCATCAATCTCAAGTTTTCCATTTTCAATAAGATCTTGAATAAGATGCTTAAGTTGCCAGCAATGTTCTATGTCATGTCCAATGCCATTATGAAATATGCAGTAAGCTTTTTCATTCCACCAATATGGCTTAATGTCAGGTATGCAAAAATTTTCTAGATCTTGTGGTTGTGCAAGATTTTTAGCAATAAGTGTTTTAAAATCATCCTCATAAGAGTCCCCAAGCTTAGAGAACTGTCACTTTTCCTTTTTGGGTTTGTCCTGATATCATTGTTTATGCTCTTGTTGGTTAGAGGATGCATTAAGCTTCATAGCTTGAACCACACTAGACAAATGGAGGACTCCTTGATCCTTTGGATGGGAAGAGTCAACAACTCCATCATTGACTAGTTGTTTATTTTTATTCCAGTGTGAGTTTTTGTTTTTGTCCTTATGAGAGTTGTTATTATTTTGACTATTGTTGTTATTATTTTGTTTAGTCAAAATACCTTGCTCTTTTAAAACATCCTCTATTCTGCATGTGGTTTTGACCATGGTGTCAAATGAATCAAAGACCATCTTCTAAACCTCATACCACATCTCAAGCACTAGATTTCTCACAATGATATCAATTTGTTCATGTTCAGGAATTGTCCTAGAATATCGGGAGCACAATCATCTCCACCTTTGTAAGAATGTAACAAAGGATTCCCCTTGATTTTGCTTTAAATTGCACAAATCAAGCATGGTGACTGATCTTGATAAGTTGTAGGAAAAATGCTGCACAAATCTATGGACTAGTTCTTTAAAAGTTTTGACAAGAGGGGTTATGTTGGTAAACCACTCCATAGCTTGACCTTTTAGACTCCTTGGGAATAATCTCATCAAATAGGAATATTTGTGGTGGAATTCAAAACTCATGGTGTAGAACTAACACACATGATCATGTGGGTCACCATTACCGTCATATTTTTCATATTGGGGAAATTCAATTTTCCTAGGAAAATCCTTCATGTTGACACTCCTATCAAAAGGATTAGGGAAAATAGAGTCAAGGTTGAAGGAGCTCTTAGGAGCCATCATTTTCTCCATCATTTTTTTGATTTTCTTAGTTTCTTCTTCTTGTGAGGGGCTCTGTTTCTTGATTCTCCTATCCACATCAAAATTATAAGGGACCCTTGCACCCTTGTTAATTAAACTCTCTAGGAACCTATCTTTATTTTGATCAAGGTACTTCTCCACATATTGTTGGAATAGTGGTTCTTGTTACATTCTCATAAAATCTTAATCATTGAAACTTGTGCTACTTCCTCCATGTTGAGAGCCATGATGAGCTTGTTGGGAGGGTTGTCTTGAGTTCCTAGGAGGTGTCTATCTCCTATAGTGAGCATGTTGTAAAGTCCTTCCTCTAGGACTAGGAGATCTTGAGGGTTACCTTGAATACCTTCTACCTCATGGGGTGCATGAGGGAGTAGCTAGTGGAGAGTTGTTTCCACTGTTGGTACCCCTATTGTTGAATTTTACATTGAGTTGTCGGGCTAGAAGCCTATCTTTTTCTTCTTGTGTGGCTCTTCTCTCTATATCCAACAAGGCTCATTGTTCCTCCTCTTAGAGCCTAAATTTTTCTTCTTTTGTAGCTTGTTCCTTCAAGAAGGCTTGTTTTTCTCACTCAATTATTTTAAGCCTCTCACTTGTATATCATGAGGTGGTTCAGAATAGAGAATTTGGTCTTGAATGATTGAACAAGTTAGCTACATTCACATGAACATCATAAGATTGGTTGTTTTGGTCTTCATGTTGTGACCATGCATCTTGCTAAGCTCATCTATAATGTTTTTTAGCTCATTGATGAGTGTCTAGATACCTAGTGCTAATAGTGGGTGACTCTGGTTGATTATCATGAGAAGATTCCCCAAATAATATGTTATCTCTATGTCTTTGGAAAATGTCATCAAGAGTCTGATCCATTGCTTCTTTATCCTTTTTGGTCAAGGTGTAACTCATGTCCATACTTGATTGAGAAGGTGCTAAAGAGGTACTCAGCTGACTAAGGCTACTCCTAGGGTCAAACCAAACTTCTAAAGTATTCTTGGGAGATTTATCAAAGACGGGTTCCTTCTCCTTTCACTTTTGGTGAGTTTATACTAAAGGTAATTGTTCAAAAACTACTCAAGGTCATTTTCCTTGGTCCACTTGGTATCTTGTTGTAACCGGCATGAAAGAAAAGACCCTTAGTGAGAGGATAACCTTATGAATCATTAATTTTCAAACTAGGATAGTGAAAACATTCAATTGTCCAAAAAGAGAAATGGTGGAATAGAAAGCTGACAAAAGGTATAAATCAACACTGCCACAGTGGTGCATAATAAAAGGATTTTAGTATCCTAACACATATGGATCAGGATGATGATTTACCCAAAATATATTGAATTTGCATGAAAATGGATTTGGACAAAAGAGTACTCAAACTATTCAAGTGTGCAATCAAAGAATCTACAAGTGAATCTTGTCAACAAGGATGATTCCTAACTTACCAATGACAAGAAAAATCTTTGGTGAAATCAAGGATTACTAACTCAAGATGTCGAGAGCCAAAAACTTAAGGTACAAATAGGCTTTCAGCTATAGGGTACAAAACCTACTAAAATCTAGTCAACCAAGGAAAGACTAAAAATTGCATAAACCAGGCAGACAACAAAAATACTCTATGCGATAGTTTCTAGGCTAACAGGGTGATAATTTCTATCTAGGTGATAGTTTCCAAGCAACCTGTGCAATACTTTCCAGGCAAGTGGTGTGATAGTCTTCCAGTGATGAACTATCACATGATATTTCTTAGTACAGGGTGTGATATTATTCCAGTGTCGTACGACTCTTGACCAGTGATTGCTAAAAATTTTAGTTTTAAGGGTAATTCATTGTAATTTGTTCAAAATCTCAGTGTAAAGGTTGGCTTTTTTTATTTCAATCACAGTGATAGTAGTAAATTGACAAGTTTGCAAATAGTAAGGGATCAAAACATGTCTTCAAACACTTGAAACAAGGGCAAAAGCAACCTTGCCAAGACAAGCAATTGTGATATCAAAAATTGAAAAATCCTATGAATACTACCGTGACATTGAATATGCAAGAATGTTTACATGGTTATATCACAGTGAGAACACTTCAAGCACTTTCTAACCTAAAAAGGCAAAGGCTCAATACTTAACAACTTGGCCCACACTTGATGTCCCATTGCCTCACACAAAGTGGTTGCCCACAATAGATATTGGCTTTTTCATGGAAGTGCCAATGACACAACCAAAGGAACATAAATGGTGAGTAATCTTGGGGTGATTTGGGTTATTCCACTTGGATCAATCTTTGCACTAAGAAGCTAAGTGGAAAAATAGGGTGGCTTATATCTACGGTTCTTAGTAAGGGCTTCCATTCATAACACCCCTCTTACTCCTCAAAAAGGACTGGGACCTTGCGGCCACAAGAGTACCTTAAGCATTATTGCTTGACATTTTCCTCATGGTCACAATCCCACAAGCTACTCACATCAAGTGAATACAAGTGCTACATCTACCAAGGTTTTGTGTCCTTGATAGCCTTGAGTTTATAGTGGGTCAAAATGGCTGGCAAAAAGCTTGTCCCCACTTGGGTCATTCCTCTTGATTGCTCAAGAGTAGGCCCACTAAAGGATCCTAAAATCTAAACAAAGAGTGGATCAACTTGTGAGGTTCAAATTTTTTGTTTCACTACAAGGGTGAAGATCATACTCCCCTATCTGAAAGTTTTCTCCCAAACACACCAAGAAAAGGATTCAATTACCCTCATGCTTTCAAAATCTTCAGATGGGTCAACATTTTCTGGTTCACCACAAGGGTGAATAGCATACTTCTCCTACCACCCAAAGATTCCTACAACAAGATATTATGTTCCTATGAAATGAAACAAATAGTAGATGCTACACTTGAAATGATATAAATAACAAGCACTTTTTTTTTTGTTTTTATGCTTTTGGGCAACCTTGCAAAAATTGTTAGTAGCCCTTGTGCATGCAATCTTTTGGCAAAATATTTAAGCAAGAGGCACCTATAACCACAAATTTTTAGCCCCACAATAGTTAGAAAAATCAAAATCCAAATGAAATCTGTAAATTAAATCTATCTAACCATAGCAAACTAAACCAACAAGCTAACTAGATCCAAATTCAGCCAAAAAGAATTCCAAAACAACTCACTGCTAGGTATAGGTGACAGTACAGTCAACAAAAGTATTGCGTGATACTTTACAATATACTGAGGTGATATTATATTTTTGGGCGATACTTTACTGTAACTATAGGTGATAGAATGTTCCAAATAGTGCGATAGAATGCTACAAAGGGAGTGATACTTTAACTGGTAAAGTATTGCACTAGTATATACTGAACTGTTGCATGACACTGGAAAAGTATCGCATGATATTTTGAGCTAGGAAAACCAAAGAGCCAAAAATGGTGCTAAATTATGATGAAAATGCATGAAATGAAGGGAAAAACAACAATGCTCTGCCCCATGGTGAGCACCAAAAATGTGTACTCTAAATAGTGCACTTCTCTAAATCATTACATCCAAGGGAATCCATGAATTGGAAACCTTAGAAAGTTACCTAGAGCTCCCTATGAATGGAGTTGAAAGGATTTTAAGATTGCTCTCACCTAGAGCTATTAAGCTTATGACCTTGCTAGTCAACCACATAATGGGAGATTCAAATAAAGACAAGGGAAAGAATGCCAATATCCCCAAGAATCAAAATGAAATGCAATGCAATGCTATACTAGAAATGAAGATGCAAGCTATGCAAGCTAAGCTATGAAATGAAATGAAAGTATTACAAAGCCTCCTAATTAAGCTAGATGAATTAATCTAAATCATAAAGGAAACTAAGCTAAATATGAAGCTATGAATGCCATGATAATGCAACTATGTAAATGTAAAAGCTAAGAATGCTCCAAATCTCCAAAAGCTCCAAAGTGACCTAGAAAACCTACAGCATAACATTAGTATAAAAGATGCTTATGGAAAATGAAGAAGAGAGCTCTTCTTTTATAGGAAATGAAAATCAACGGACAATGGAAATTAAGAGGCAAAAGATTTAATCAAGGGTGGAGCATAAAAGAGGAGCAATCCATGTGCACAAATATCCTCCAATGATAAAAATAAGAGTTTACTTTTGTGTCCATATGAGACAAAAAGTTTTTTTTTCTCTTTTTATAAAATAAGAATAATGTTTTATTTGTGCAACTTAGGATAAGAGAAAAAGTGGGGCTTTTTTATTTAATAAAAGGGGAGGAAATATTCCTTTTAATTAAATAAAGACTTAGGATAAAATGGTTAGCCCAAGGCAAATAATCAAATAAATGATAAAATAGGATTTGATTGATGTTGAGCTAAAAATGTTGATTCAGGAAATTGATAAATTGCTAAATGGGGGCCCAAAGTCTAGGAAACCATTTTAGGGTGCATACACCTCCAAAGTGTCCTCTAGAAATATCCCATAAATATTTTATCTCTGACTAAAACTATACTCCTTAGTAACCCATGAAATCTCACAATCTCCTTGAAGAATAAGTATTCTACATGCACTGCCTCTGAAGTCTTCTTACAAGGAATGAAATGTGACATTTTAAAAAATTCATCTATCACCACAAATATGGAATCATTACCTCTTTTTGTTTTAGGAAATCCAAAAAAAAAATCCATGCTAATGTCCTCCCAAGGTCTACTAGGTATCGGTAAAGGTGTATACAAGACCACATTCTTACTAATGTCCTTCACCACTTGACAAACTCTACAGTTTTGAACAAATTTATGAACATCCTTATAAATTTTTGGCCAATAATACATCTTATTTACCAAACTCATTGTCTTGTCAATACCAAAATGTCCTACAAGTCCTCCAATATACTTCTCATTTCTCAAATTGTCCCTCATAGCTCTTCTAGGTATGCACAAATGAAATCATTTGAACAACATATCATCTTGAACAAAATAATGCAACCACTTTCTTTGGTTAGTTACAACAGGTTCCTTACAATCTTTCAATGGTTCTGGAAAATCAAGATCTTCCTCGTACAAAGTTTTCAATTTATCAAGACCAAGAACTTCCACTGTCATCACTATCAAAAAATTTCTCATTCGACTCAATTCATCAACCACCTTGTTCTACTATCCACTTCTATGTTTCAACACAAAAGTATAACTCTACAATAACTCAACCCATTTCATATGCCTCTAATTCAACTTACCTTGACTACTCAAATACTGCAATGCTTTATGATCAGTATACAACACAAATTCCTTAGGCAACAGGTAATGTCTCCATTTTTTCAAAGCTTGAACAATATTCTAGAACTCATGATAAAAATTTAAATACTTCCTCTTTGCATCATTCAACTTATCATTACAAAAAGAAATAAGTCTACCTTCTTGACTCAATACAGCTTCAATTGCATTTCCACTTGCATCAAAGTCAACTTGAAATACCTTGTTGAAATCAAGTAAATACAATACTAGTTTTTTAGTAAATTTACACTTCAACAATTAAAAACTCTTTTCTTCCACATGCATCCACTTTAAATCCTTTTGATCCTGTCTCATAGTCTTTCTCATAGGATTACAAACAGAACTGAAATTCCTGATAAACTTTTGGAAACCACTATCCAATCCATTAAATGATCTAACTTATCCAACATTTTCAGGGATAATCCATTCCAAAATTTATTTTATCTTATTTAGATCAATCTTAAATCCTTTGGATGAAATTAAAAATCCAAGATACACTATTTCCTCTTTAATGAAAGTACATTTCTAGATGTTGATCAACAACTTCTCTTCCTTCAATCTTTGCAATACTTATCTCATATGAAACAAATGTTCTTCCTTAATCTTACTAAAAAATAGGATATCATCCAAATACAAAATCACAATTTTACCTAAGAATTTATTCAACACTTTATTCATTAGCCTCATGAAAGTACTAGGTGCATTAGTTAGACCGAAAGGCATAACTAACCCCTCATAAAAAATCTCATTAGTCTTAAAATTAGTCTTCCATTCATCCCCTTATTTTATTATGATCTAATGATATCCACTCTTCAATTCAATCTTAGTAAAATACCTTGACCCACTCAAATAATCTATTATATCATCCATTCTAGGCAAAGGAAATCTATACTTCATTATGCAATTATTAATAGCTCTAGAATCAATATACATTTTTCATTCTCTTTTATTATTAGGTTCCAATACTATAGGTACTACACAAGGACTCAAAATTTGTCTGATCAAACCCCTCCATAATTACTCTTTCACTTATTTATTCAACTCCTCATTTTATTCTAGTGTCATTCTATGTGGTGCTTTATTTGGTTAACTAGCTCTAGGAGTTAGGTCCATGTAATAACTAATACTCCTAAAAGGTTGTAAGAATTTTGATGTCAATCTGATACCATGTAAGAATTTTCCTTAGGCAAAGAATAAAATGCCAAGATCTAGAACCTCAAGAGATAGCACAAGAGATACAAGATGATATGATCAAATGAATAGACTTAATAATGATCAATAATCAAATAGAATGAATGAATTACAAAGTAGGAGTTCTTGTATATATAGGCAATGCAATAAGACTACATGATAAGGAGATGATAAGCTATCAACCACACTATGTGGAATCACATGTCCACCAAATTTGAATCATTTTCTATTGTACATAAAAGAATGTGCAACATGTGTAACAATGAGAGGATGATAATGTGATAAGAGCACTAAAGGTTGATCTCACACACAAAGAGGTATGCGATGACAACTATCACCATCTAAAGTGGAATTTCTTCTAACCATGTGCTAAAATGAAATGTAAGCTCCTAGGTGTCTCAATGACAATTAATATGAAAATGCATTATCCTAAGTAGACTTCAGTA
Source organism: Chamaecyparis obtusa (assembly GCA_027943335.1). Classification (NCBI taxonomy): domain Eukaryota; kingdom Viridiplantae; phylum Streptophyta; class Pinopsida; order Cupressales; family Cupressaceae; genus Chamaecyparis; species Chamaecyparis obtusa. The sequence goes on along the minus strand of BSBK01007177.1, from coordinate 648,000 downwards.
AAGTATAATTAGTAAATATTTAATTACACCAACACCCCCCCCTTAAGTGCAACTTAGTGGAATGCACTTAAGCTCACAATGCTAGATGAAAATACATGATGGGTCCTAGCTACTAGGCCATGTTCAGTACCCATGTACAATATGAAAGAGAAATGTAATTTAATATCTCATAAAGTGGAGAAAGAGGGAAAACATCATGGGAAAATCCCTCCCCAAAGAGAGAGATGATAAAAAAAATATGCATAGATGGATGGAGTAATCAAGACCCCCCCATTATGACATACATCATGCATATACAATCAAGAATCCCCCATAGAAAGGAAACAAGGAGACATGATATCTCCCCCCATAATGAGTAATCTCCTCCAAGGATGGTGAGTACTTGAAGGAAAAACATAGTCCAATTTGTACAAACAACATTTATCCCCTTAGGAAGAAGATAGACCAAGTAAAGTTTCAAGAAGGCTTCCCATTGTGGATAGGAAGTAGGAAGGGGAATCCAAATGAAGTATTATGTCTCTAAAGTATGCTCATGTGTCACTGTGTCTTTGGTTGATTAAGAAGCCATGAATGAATCAAGAATGTATCCAATAGAAGGTGACAAAAAAGGAACCAATGGTGATTGATCCATACAAGAATTTGGATCAACCTCCAAAGAAAAATATGCTTCCTCAAATGAAGAAGTAGGAAGAGAAGAAAGAAAGCCCCCATGGACATATAATGTACACCCATGATAGGTGTTCCCAGATCAATGTAGAAACTACACGGAGAAAATTGAATGATTCTCCTCCCCTTAGGAAGAAATAAGTCCATAGGTGTATCAATGAGTCCTCCCTAATCTCTAGGAAGAATCCTCAAAATATATGATTTCTTAGGAAACTGAATAGGAATATTCAACATGAGTATAATTAACCTAAACCATGCAATCTGACATCTCAAGTGAAGTTTGACACTCATGAAAACCAATCCCCAAAGACTCAAATGTCTTCTCTGAAGTTAAAGTGACCCCCTCCAAATGTTGTATCAAAGGATCCACAATCATGTCAATCACAAAAGAAGGATCAAGTGGAGATTGAAGATGAGGGTTAGAGTGTTCCCTCAAAACAACTAAAGTAGGATATTCCTCAACAAAGAGAAGATGAATGTCATCAATGCAGTCTCCCAAATCCCCAATGTAGCACTCCACAAACAAACTTGTAATGTTTGTCAAGTAGGCATCCCATGAAACTATAACTGGAAGAAAAGGAATATCTTGTTGCACTGAATCACAAGAGACAATGGATATAAGAAGGAAAACATCATCAAGGGAGAAAATAGATGTGATGTTAATAGGAGGAGAAGGAGCTGCAACTAGAGCTTCTAGACCTTTTGAGAGTGGAGGAACATGTGGATCTCCATACATTTCCTAAAGAATTTAGTCCAAAGATCAAGAATAATTATTATCTGATTGTCATAGTCATGAAGGGAATCCATAAAATCCATATTCATATTCAAATAGATAACACTAAAAACTTTTGAGTAAGAGTCCCAATCAAAAGGACTTTTAGGTCTATACTCATACAAATAGGGCAACAGGTTATGCTCACTAAGATGAGCAAGAACTAATTCACTCCATTGCTTATAGTTTCCTCTTATCAACTTAATTAAACCAACCATGATTTACTTCTCACATGAAACAACGAGATCAAAAAATCAATGCACCCCCCAAAATGAAATGAACCAAAGAACCCCCCCAAAATAGATGATTTTGACACTATATATAGTGCATGTACAATTTCCACCTGCCAATTTTGGGCCAAAGTGGACTTCTAATTTTTGTGGTTACAACAAAGAATATGAAGCTATAGAAGAATCAAGAAGATAAGACACAAGATCACTCAAAGATCCAATAAATTACAAGTGCCAAAATAGGATAAAATAAATTAAATTATGAAAGTACCATGTCCACTCAATTTTTTTCCAAACTAATACCAGATCTTAAAAATAGACAAAAAATCATGCACTTTCAAAAAAATAGCACTTGAAAATGTGTTTGTATGAGACAAAACAAAGATTCCAAAGTTGCAAAAATAGGGATCAGACAAGTACAATCACCAAAAACTACCATTTCTACAAAATTCATGATCCAAAACCAGAAAATAGCTGCACCACTGAAAAATTTAGAAAATTATAGCCAAAATAAAAAAAAATTATACTCAATTTGGAGTCTGGATGACCAAGTTATGGCCTCCCAAAGTCAGACTGCAAAACTAAAAATACAAATGGTGAGGGCTGAATTTTTTTGAAAATATGATGACATCAATAGAAATAAAGTCTCAAATTTGATGTTCAATAGACCATCAAAGTAGTGTAAAAATGCTTAGAAATGATGATCAAATGACCTTTAATTTTAATCAAAAAAATGGTTTCGTATGGATGCCACATGTTGTACTTGTATTGGCTACTTTAGATGTGAGATTTTGAGCTAGCTAAGCTGGCTACCCAAGCTAGTTGGATGACCTAGCTATCTGAGATGGCTACTTGAGTTGGCTGGTCAAGCTTGTTGGTCAAGCTGGCTACCCAAGCTAGTTGGCCAAGCAAACTACTCGAGTTGGTTGGTCGAGCTCTCTACCCGAGCTTGCTAGCTGAGATGGAGTCTACATGTCTCTTGGTGGGCTTGGCTAAGATGAGTTGGTTTTGAACTCTTCTAGTCAATTTGAGATGTGCAAAGTCGGTGAGCTTGACTGAGCTAGTTTTTAAGTCTTTCGGTCGAGTTGAGATGTGCAAAGTTGACAAGCAAGAGCCAAGCTGGTTTTGAAGTTTGTCAGTTGATCTAAGATCTACGAAGTTGATGAGTTGGGGAATGAGCTGAGCCACTAGGAAATAGAGCTAAGCTAGTTTTTAAGTTAGCAAACCATATAGGAAACTGATTAGAATGAGCAGCTCACATAGATGTGGGATCAAATCAAAGTCATAGATTGGTGTCGGGCAAGTTGGCTGAATAGGTCATGATCTGTTCTTTGCGCAAAGTTGGTTCTATGGAGGTGGTAATTCTAACTTGGTCACTATCCCATTTGTTCCAAGCTGATCTATTTTGAAGTTGGCTAGCAATGCAGGAAACCAAGTTGTGTGATATAGTCCATGAACCAAGCAAACAAACAAGTTGTTGTGTGAACTCGGCAAGCCAAGTTACCAGGGAACTGAGCTAAGCCTATTTTGAAGTCATTCAGCTAATCTAAGATCTGTGTGAATTCATCAAGTCGAGCTTCCAAGGAATGAGCTGAGCCAGTGGTCTTGCAGTTAGCCAACCTGAGTTGGATTCAAAGTCACTGATTCGAGCTAGATTCAGAGTCGTTGATCTAAGCTAGATTCGTTGTCACCGATTTGAGCTAGTTTTAAAGTCGCCAATCATAGTTGGATTTGGAGTCACTGATCCAAGATGGATTTTGAGTCACTGACCTGACCAAGATTTGGATTCATTGACCTGACCTAGATTCAGAGTCACTGACCCAAGCTGGATTTGGAGTCACCGAACTGAGTTGGATTTGGAGTCGTCGACCTGAGCTAGTTTCAGAGTCGTCGACCTGAGCTAGATTCAAAGTCACCAACTCAAGCTAGATTCAAAGTTTTTGATCTAAGCCAGTTTCATAGTCTCTCATTTCAATTGGTTTTGGATTCATTGATCTGAGTTGGTTTTAGAGTTGCCAACTCGAGTTGGAATTTGACTTTGCCCAAGATAGGAAAATTTATAATCAAAATTTATGGAAATGACCACGTGGATGAAATGGTGAGGTTTGATCTTACTCAAAATGCTCCCACAAAGTGTTGATCTCATATTTGGTTCATGGCCCTCCAAAATTTGAAGCAATAATGGCCCCAATGGTTGTGCGATGAAGAATCCTATGGCTATGATATCATGTAAGAATTCTAATATCGCTTTGATACCATGTAAGAATTTTCCTAAGGAAAAGAATAAAATGCCAAGATCTTGAACCTAAAGAGATATTACAAGAGATACAAGATGATATGATGAATTCAATAATGATCAATAATCTTATAGAATGAATTAATTACAAAGTAGGAGTGTCTAAATATATAGGCAATGTGATAAGACTACATCATAAGGAGATGATAAGCTATCAACCACACTAGGTGGAATCACATGTCCACCAAAGGTGGATCATCCTCCATTGTACATCAAATTATGTGCAATATGTGCAATAATGAGAGGATGATAATTTGATAAGAGCACTAAAAGTGGATCTCACACATAAAGAGGTATGAGATGACAAATATCACCATCTAATATGGAATTTCTCCTAACCATGTGCTAAAATTAAATGTAAACATTTTAGGTGTCTCAATGACAACTAATATAAAAATGCATTATCCTAAGTAAACTTAAGTAAAGTGTAATTAGTAAATATTTAATTACACCAACAAAGGTGGTAATCTATTAGGTACATTATCCAAAATGATGTCTTTAGATTCTCTTAAAAAATCTCTTACCTTCTGATGCAGGAGCATCTTGGGTCCTTGGCAATCCCATGTCACCAAAAACATGTTTGTATTTTCCAGTACTGGTCAGTTCCTTCTTTCACCAAGTTGGTTCGGTGTTTCTCAGTTTCCTTTGTTTACCAGGGTTGGTTGGTTATCTCTCTGGCACTCGGTGAATTTCCCTAGCGCTTGGTGATGCTTGTCTAGTGCTCGGTTATTCTTTCTTACCAAGTTATTTGTTTTAATTTCCTATTGAGACCAACTCTTGACATTAATCATGGTTGTGATTTAATGATGGTATCTATAATTGCAAAGTGTGTGGACCTAGACCTAGTTGTTCCTTCCATTGATGGTGGATCTGAAGGCCAACTTGTTCGGTAGCCTCTTGTATATATTGTAATATTTGGTTGTAGTTTAGGAAGTAAGTGAAGTTAGGAGATAGAAGTTAAAAGATTAGAGATTTTTTCAGATCCTCACATGTTGGAGGACTTATGTACTTGAATTGTAATATCTGGCCTAAACTAGGAAGGTGTTAAAGCTAGAAATCTATGAATCAATTGACATAAATATATGAAAGTTATCTGCATTCTCTCTCTCACTTGTGTATTTGTTTCTTCCACGTGTAATCTCTGCATGGTGGATCTAGTTAGGGTGTGTCTTTGGACCCTCTCCCCATCCTTTCTTGTGTCATGTGGTATCAGAGCTAAAGTTAAATCTAGATCTAGGTTTGCAAATCTAGGTTTTAGGGTTCCTTCTTGTCAAACCCTAGTTGGCTTATTGTTGGGTAGAAGATTGCAATATGGCCCACAATTGTAGAGAGTTTCAAGATCATTTATGGGAGGTGAGATGCGGATCTAGGATTGGTAGACATGTTCAGACAACTTGTTGCTAGATTAGAAGCTATTGAAACAGCCTAAAGAAGAGGAAGACATCTTGAAGATGTTAGTGATGATGAAATTGAGGAAGAATAAATTGATGTAGAACCTACACCGATGATGGATCAAGGTGAGGAAAGATTGTTCAAGGCTTTGACAAATCTAAAGTCTACACCACACTTTAATCCTCCTGAGTATAGTGGAAAATTGGATTCTTATGAATTGGTGGACTGGATCACTGAGATGGAGAAGTACTTTGAATATGAAAATGTTCCTAAGGAAAAGAAGGTGAAAATTACAAGCACAAAGTTGAAAATTCATACATCCTTGTGGTGGGAACATCTGTAGTTGGATAGAAAGAGGAAAGGAAAAGACAAAATTAAGGTATGGAATAAGATGGTGAATAAGTTGAAAGGAAATTTCTTACCTTGTGATTATCAGATTAACCTAGTTAGGTGAATGCAAAGTTTGAGGTAGAAAGATAGCTCGGTAAAAGAATATACTAAGGAATTCTATAGATTAGATATCAGATCTAGACATGATGAAGATGATGTGGAAATAATTTCTAGGTACCTAAATGGATTGAGAGTTTCCATCCAAGAAGAAATTAGTTTGGTCAAATTAGAGAATATTGAAGAGGCTTATCAAATTTCATTGAAGGCCGAAGATAAATTGAACAAGAGACATGAGCAAAGACAAAGAGGTAGAGGTGGTAGATTCCCTAGAGGAAGAGGTAGATCTGATGAACTACAACTGATTTAGAACTAGAATGAAGAATCTTTAATTTTAGATTACTGAGGATTTGATGATTAGATATGCAAGATGATTAAATTAGTATTATGTTGTCATTGATGTCAACTAGCTTGACAATACTTATCTTGTAAGTTACTATAGTGACACATCTGAAGGAAGGTGAAAGAGATGAAGAACAAAAATATCTACATGAGGAAGATGTTTATGATAGATGAGGACAAGGAATGCACTGAGTAACTTGTTGATGAGTCTATGACTTGATGAAATTGAATTTATTATGTTGCATTCATCTATGATGAAGAATAGAGCTGAAAGACTCAAAGCAGTGTTGTCGGTAAATAAAGCATTTTAGTATACACTGATGAAGTGTAGTGTATACCCAGTGCAGTATTAACCGAGCTTGTGTTCACTAATGTATTTCTTTGTTAACCGAGAAAAATAGAAAGGAATTAAATGATCAGTTTAGCCGATAAAGTGATGAGCTGTAAAGTGTATGAAATCGAGGTAACAGATAAAGTTTGTTATGAAGATTGAAAGCTAACATAAAAAAAAAGGATCTAACGGAGAAGATTGAAATGTGTTACTGACACATTAGCCGAGGGAGCTTAAAGCGAAAAAATCTATGAATATGATTAAGTGACAAAATCTAATGGAGGAAAAGAAAATGATTTACTCGTCTATATAAGAGACATTGGTTTCATTATGAAAAATATGCCAGAAGAAGAAGATACTGTAGAATTATCACATGGAGAATTTTTCATGCATTCTAATCATACTGGTTAATAAGAACTGAGCTGCAGAATAGTTACTGAGCTACAAAGAGTTATTACCGATGGATAGTAAGTTGATATAGTATTGAATCTGAAGTGTTATATTGATCAAAAATATTTGAATGAGCTTAACATTGATCTGTAAACTACAAACTAAAGTTGTATTTAGGAAGATCATCTACTGTTACATATTTAACCATTGTACACAGTCAAATCTCTTAACCGAGTGGACTATGAAAGTCTTTTGATGTTTCATTCATAGAGTGAACATTGTTATCCTGTCAACCCCAGAGTGACTGTTGGTTGGATGATAACTTCTGGTCTAAAATCCTCTAACAAGGTCACACCTAATAGTGTGTTTGTAACCTTTAATAGGGTTGGGTCTTCACTGACCTCACTTTAGAAGAGTGAACAATTTTGGGTTCCCGATCCCAGGTGGTTTTTCCCTTCATAGGGTTTCCATGTTAAATCTCTTATGTTATGTGTTGATTGTGATATTTATTTGTTATCATAATTTTCATATTACATGTTAGATTTAATCGGTAATTATCATAAAGTTTAGACTGAAAATTGGTAAATACACAGATAGTGAAAGTATTATATGTTTACCAAGTAGCAGAAGCAGTAGAATTGTTTTGGATTATACAATTTGAATTGGGACACTAGATAACTAATTCACCCCCCTCTTAGTTATTCTAACAAGATCTTATGGTGAAACTGGTAGTTATAAACCTGAAAAGACAACTCTGGATAAAGGCAAGACCGAGTGGAAAGGTGAAAGTTCATCTAGAGGTAGAGGCAGTAACTATTGAGGTGGTTATAATAGAGGTAGTTTCCAAGGAACTTATTACAATTTTGGAGAAGAAGGACATAGATCATTTGAGTGTACACATACAATTAATAAGGTCTATAATAGTAGAAATGCTTTTGTGCAAGAAGAGTCACTGAATATTGAACCTGAGAAAGAAAAGAACTTGATGGTAAGGAGAACACTTTGGAGTGAAATTAATAAGAAAGATCTAGTAAGGAAATGTTTGTTCAGGACTAGATGTAGATTTTGTAATGAAGTTTCAAAGGTATGTTAGGAATGAATGCTAAATGTTTGGCAGACATTCTTTAGTAGTTGTTGTTGCATTCATGACTATGATTGTCATTGATGTCAACATAGTGATTTATCAAAGACTTGCAGAGAAGTAGATAGAGTTTGGATTAGTGCACATGGGTTATTGTAGTTAGAGCTATGCAATGTTGAGGTTATACTCTTTGATATGTAATATTTCTATGGTTAAGAGCATAGACATTAATTCATTGATTCATGGAAGTTATGATCATTTTGGTGGAAGCAGTATTCAGGCAGTGTTCTTGAGGAGCGGTTTATGGAAATCAGATGATATCTCCTAATCAAGATAGAATTTGGTTTTGCATAGTAAAAAGGAAGTTGGAGACACATTTATAGTGATGTGGATGATAGCATAGACTTTGAGGTCACACAAGTGAAGATTTATTGTATTTGGAAGCTGACAGTTTTGTGTAATTTTGGTGTAGCATGTGGAAACTTTTATTTTGTAATTGTATGCCGACTCATTTATAATTAATTGAGTGTGGTATAAAGGAAGGAATGTATTTCCTTGTTTTAATGTAGTTTTAATGTAGTTGTAATGTAAAAAGTGTGTAATTATGATATGGTAGCATCGGTTGTGATGTTGTATGCATGAAGTGAAGAAAAGAGCTAAGTATGAAAGCGAATTTGTGAAGGAAGACATGCGAAGTACAGAGATCTGAAATTGAGATTTGGTGTAATAGTGAGTGTGATTTGCAATAGTTAGAGAAGAGGTAACATATTATTCTTTTGAGTAATGAAAAGATTATTTTGACAGTGTGTTCAGTGATCTTACCCTGAAGCTATTTGGGCAGTGGGTCCTTTTGTCTTCCATAACTCTTAACCAAGTTAGAATCTTTTAACAGGGATTCAAAATCTCCTAACAGGAATTCATATGTACTGAATGTATTTCATAAGACTCCTAATAGATTCCATCCTCTCACAAGGAATATTCATATTAGTGCATCTTTTTTGGGCATCATTCCCACCAGGGTTTACTCTTTGATCAAGAGGTTCCCTAGTCAACATATCTTGTGTCATTATGTTATTGTGTATGAATATCTTTCTATGGTTTAATGTTGTTGAAGATGATAAAAATTATAATTATTTGATAACTAATTCACACCCCCCCCCCCCCTCTCAGTTACCTTGGTGGACTTTACTTTCTAACAATTGGTATCAAAGCGACAGGTCCTTGAAAAAGAAGTTTAACAGCTTAAGGAGATCCATGGTGAATTTCAGGAAAGAAAGCCTAAGTTTGATGGAGTAAATTTTGACAGCTAGAAAGAAAAGATGAAGACACACCTATTATGTTTATGACCAATTTATTGGTTGATTACAAAGAAAAATAAGACTATCATTGAAGAGGACAATCTTGAAACATGTACTATGGAAGAGAGAGATCTATTCATGTGTAACATACTTGCAAGAGAAGCACTTTTGACAACACTTCCGGAGAATGAGTACAGTCAAGTAAAATATTTGAAAAAATTTCATGAAATTTGGAATGCTTTACACTCTACTTTTGAAGGCGATGAACATGCAAAAAGATTTAGATTACATAATTGGATATGTGCATTTGAAGATATAAGAATGTTGGAAGATGAATCTATTAGAATTTATATTGGTAGAATGTCAGAGATCATTATAGGTATAAAATCTTGTGGAGGAACAAAGATAGAGAATGAAGTGATATGGAAAATTCTGAGGACATTGACTCCTATATTTAAGCAAACAACACAGATGATTGAACAAGTGATACCTTGTACAACAAACTTTACAAGAGAAACTCTTCTTGGAAGATTGGAAGCAGCAAAAATGAACTTGAGATTATTAGGAGACTTATATAGAATGGAGACAACATTCAGTGCTCTTAGTGTTCACCCTACTTTGTCAAGAAGGATCAGTGTGAGCGGAGATTATGCTAGCAACAATAGATCTAGAAATGAAGAAGACAAGAAGATTGAAGAAGGTATTTCCTTTCTTGTGAAAAGAGAACCAGATGGTAAGAAAATATTTAAATGTTGGACTTGTCAAGAATATAGTCATTTTGCATCTAAATGTCCTAAGAGAGTTAAAAAGTATAGAAGCAATTTCAAACCTAGAAGATCTAAGGAATGTTATTATGCTAATGATGAAGATCTTGAAGCTAGTATAGAAATAACTTTAAGTGAAAGTGATACTAAAAATAATGATGACATAGGATTTGTAGCAATTAAAGAAGAAAATCCTAAAACTGATGTTAAGGAAGAAAAAGCCTTAGTTTCTCAAGTTGAAAAGAAATTTTATTGGATTATAGATAGTGGTTGTTCACATCATATGACTGGAGACATGAAAAAGCTCATAAATTTGAATGAATATGATGGAGGAGTTGTTAGAGTTGGAAACAATGCACCTTATTTGATTAAAGGTATAGGATCTATTACTCTTGATGAAAAGACTAATACTGATGATGTTTATTTTATGGATGGATTGAAACATAATCTTTTGATCGTTGGATAGTTAGTTGATAAAGGATATCAAGTTTGGTTTACTGAGAAAACTTGTGTGATAAAGGATAAAGATGGAAATCTGATTGGAACTGGGTCTAGAACCAGAGGTACTGTATTTTAGTTGAATCCTACTAAGATGACATGTTTGATTACAAAGATTGATGACAGTTAGTTATGGCATAGAAGGTTTTGTCATATAAACTTTGATAACATTGTGAAAGTAAGTACTACACTTGCAATAAGAGATTTACCTAAAATTATGAAGCCTACTAACATGATTTGCAAAGAATGTGTAATGGCTAAATAGAAGAGAAGTTCTTTTCCTAGAAAGAAGTTTACATCTATAGAGAAGCTGGAGATTGTTCATACAGATTTGAACGGTCCTACCAGGACTAGAGGATTCTATGGAGAAAGGTATTTTATGATTCTTGTTGATGATTTTAAAAGAATGATGTGGATTGCATTTCTTAAAGAAAAATCTGAAGCACTTGATAAGTTTAAGATTGTTAAGAATAAAGTTGAGAATGAATCTGGAATGAAGATTAAATGTTTGAGATCTGATAGAGGTGGAGAATTAACTTTTAGAGATTTTAACAACTTTTGTGAAGAAAATGGCATTAAAAGATAGTATTTAGCCCCTAGAACACCTAAACAAAATGGCATTGTAGAAAGAAGGAATAGATCAGTGACTGAAGTAGCAAGAGCTATGTTGTTTGAGAATGATTTGGTGAAGATATTCTGGAGAGAAGTAGTGAACACAATAATGTATATAATGAACGGAGTACAAATCAAAGTAGACACAGACAAGACACCTTATGAATTATGGTTTGGACATGCACCCTCAGTTAAGTATTTTAGAACTTTTGGAAGCAAATGTTATATAAAGAGAGATGATGATATTGGAAAGTTTGATCCTAGAAGTGATGAAGGTATATTTCTTGGATATTCTTTGAAAAGAAAAGCATATATATGTTTCAATAAAATAACTAAGACTATTGTTGAAAGCACAAATGTTAAAGTTGATAAAAAATTCAAAATTCAGGAAAGAATGCTTGATTATGAATCTGATGAAGAAGCTCATCCTAAACCTAACACTGGACCTATTGAATTGTTTTATGAAACTGATAGTGATTTTTTGAATGAAAGCCACAGTGAAGTTGTTGAAGAACCTACATTTGAAGAGAGATCTGAGACAATGACACCTAGCAAGACTTTGTTAAGGAATTATCCTTTTGAATAGATTATTGGGAGCATCAAAAGAGAAGTTCGTACTTGAAATAAGGCACAAGAATAGTTATGTTTGATTTCTCAAATTGAACCTAAGACTACTAATGAAGCTTGTGAAGATGAAAGTTGGACTAATACTATGAAAGAAGAACTAGATTAGATTGAAAAGAACAAGACATGGGAATTGGTCCCTAGACCTAAAGACAAGAATGTTATTGGAACTAAATGGGTATTCAGAAACAAGATAAATGAACAAGGAGAAGGAGTAAGAAACAAAGCAAGATTGGTATGTAAGGGTTACTTACAACAAGAAGGAATTGACTATGAAGAAACCTTTGCACCTGTTGCAAAAATTGAAGTAGTAAGAATGTTTTTGGCTTATGCAACTTACAAGAAATTAAAAGTATATCAGATGGATGTGAAGTGAGTATTTCTGAATGGAGAATTGGAAGAAGTCTACATTGAGCAGCCTGAAGGTTTTCCTTTAACCCAAGAAGGAGACATGGTATGTAAATTTAAGAAAGCTTTATATGGACTTAAACAAGCACCTAGAACTTGGTATGCAAGACTGGATAAGTATTTGTTAACATTGGGATTTATAAAAGGAATAGCTGATAGCAATCTGTACATAAAAGAAATTAAAAATGGTTTGTTAGTTATAGTTTTTTTGTTGATGACATTATCTTTGGAGGTGAAGATGAAGCTAACAAATTTGCTAATGAAATGAAGACTAAATTTGAAATGAGTATGATTGGTGAAATGAAATACTTATTGGGATTACAGATAACAAAAAATAATGATGGTATATTTGTGAGTCAGACAAAGTACTTGAATGACTTGTTGAAAAGAATTGGAATGGAGGATTGTAAACCAGTTGGAATACCTATGGTGATCGGACATAAATTATCTAGCACAGATGAGACTCCTATAGTAGAACAGAAGAAATACAGATCCATGATTGGAGGATTATAGTATTTGACTCATAAAAGACCTGATATAGCACATTCAGTTGGAATTGTAGCAAGATTTCAAGCTGAACCTAGAGAATCATATTATGCAGCAGTAAAGAGGATACTGAGATTTTTAAGAGGCACAATGGACTATGGACTATGGACTATGGTATGAAAAATATGATGATTTTACCCTATGTGCATATATAGATGCTGATTGGGGAGGCAATGTTGATGATAAGAAAAGCACTAGTGGTGGAGCATTTTTCCTTGGAGGAAGATTAGTTTATTGGCTGAGAAAGAAGTAGAATTGTATCTCACAAAGCATGGCACAAGTAGAATATGTAGCAGCAGAAAACAATTGTAACCAGATAATTTGGATGAAGCAAATGCTGAAGGATATTGGAATAAAATTTGTTGAACCTATTGTTATACATTGTGACAACACTAGTACAGTTAGTATGTCTAAAAATCATGTATTACATTCTAAGACAAAGCATATAGAGATTAAGTATCATGTTGTAAGAGAGAAAGTTGTTGAGAAAGAAGTTAGACTTGAGTACATAAGTACAAAGGAGAAGATAGTAGATATATTCACAAAGCCTTTGCCTAAGGATACATTTGAGTATCTGAGAGGTATGCTTGGGGTTATGCCCCAGCCTAGTTTTGAGAAGTGATGCAGTTGGTTGCATCTATCCAGTGGTATATGAGCCCTATCTTTCTTCTGGACTGGATGTTGGTACTTCCTTTATGGGGGAGTATGTGTATCTGAGCTGAGTCATGAGGACTCTAGTAAATGTATTGTCTGAAAAGTGTCTTTTGACATTGAGTTGTTGTTGACATAGTGATGGAATTTCTATCATTGATGTCAATGTGGGAGAAATATGCATAAAAACAATCTAAGATATCTGTTGGAGAGAACTAAATAGGATAATGAAGCAAGATTTGATTGATGAAGAGGATTTGAAGAAGCAGTGTTGGAGTATTGGATTTTTGGAACATTGGATGTTTTTCATCTATGTTGCCATCAATGCCAATGGGGGAGATTGTTAGGAATGAATGCTAAATGTTTGGTAGACATTCTGTAGCAGTTGTTGTTGCATTCATGACTATGATTGTCATTGATGTCAACACACTAATTTACCAAAGACTTGCAGAGAAGTAGATAGAGTTTGGATTAGCACATGTGGGTTATTGCAGTTGGAGCTATATGATGTTGAGGTTATACTCTTTGATATGTCATATTTCTATGGTTAAGAGCATAGATAGTAATTCATTGATTCATGGAAGTTATGATCATTTTGGTGGAAGTAGTATTCAGGCAGTGTTCCTGAGTAGCGGTTTATGAAAATCGGATGATATCTCCTAATCGGGATGGAATCTAGTTTTGCAAAGTTAAATGGGAAGTTGGAGACACATTGATAGTGATGTGGATGATAGCACATACTTTGAGGTCACATGAGTGAAGATTTATTGTATTTGGAAGTTGATAGTTTTGTGTAATTTTGGTGTTGCGTGTGGAAATTTTTATTTTGTAATTGTATGTCGACTCATTTATAATTAACTAAGTGTGGTATAAAGGAAGGAATTTATTTCCTTGTTTTAATGTAGTTGTAATGTAAAAAGTGTGTAATTATGATATGGTACTAGCAGTTGTGATGTTGTATGCATGAAGTGAAGAAAAGAGCTAAGTATGAAAGCAAATTTGTGAAGGAAGACATGCGAAGTATAAAGATCTGAATTTGAGATCTAGTGTAATAGTGAGTGTAGTTTGGCATAGTTAGAGAAGAGGTAACATATTATTATTTTGAGTAATGAAAATATTGTTTGGACAGTGTGTTTAGTGATCTTACCTTGAATTTGTTTGGGCAGTGGGTCCTTCTATCTTCTATAACTCTTAACCGGGTTAGAATCTTTTAATAGGGATTCAAAATCTCCTAACAGGGATTCATATGTACTGAATGTATTTCATCCATCCTCTCACAAGGAATATTCATATTAGTGCATCTTTTGTGGGCATCATTCCCAGGTCAGGGTTTACTCTTTGATCAATAGGTTCCTTAGTCAACATATCTTGTGTCATTGTGTTATTGTGTATGAATATCTTTCTATGGTTGGTAATTATATTGCTTATGTGGTTTAATGTTGTTGAATATGATAAAAGTTATAATTATCTGATAACTGATTCACACCCACCCCCCTCTTAGTTATCTTGGTGGACTTTACTTTCTAACAAGGTAATCATTGACAGTGGTAGCTCAGAGAACTTGGCATCTGAGGAAATGGTTACAAAGTTGCAATTGAAAAGGTTGGAACATCTGAAGCCCTATCAGATTTCATGGATCAAAGATGAGCATACACTCTTGGTAAGTGAACAATGTTATGTGAACTTGAAAATTGGAAAGTACTATGATAAGGTGTTATGTGATATCATGCCTATGGATTGTTGTCATATTTTGGTGGGTAGACCTTGGAAATATGATAGACATGCTATATATGATGGGAGATTGCATAAATATAAATTTGGGCTAATGGGAGAAGAAAAATCTTGTTACATTTGATTGAAAAACCTGTTAGTAATGTTTTCACATCTGTGAAAGTTTTCTTGATGGAAGGAACAAAGTTTGTTAAGGATTTGAAGAATAATGATGTATGTTTTGTTGTGATTCCTAACAAACTGAGTAAGAAAATAGAGGATAATATCCCTAAGGAGATTGATAAGTTACTCACTGAGTACAGTGAGATCATTTCTGATAAGGTACCTGATGGTTTTCCATCGAAGAGAAGAATTCATCATTGCATGGATCTAATCCTTGGAGCTAGTTTACCAAATAAGGCACCACATCTGCTGACACCTATCAAGAATCAAGAATTGTACCGACAAATTTATGAATTGTTGTAGAAAGGTTTAATTTGGGAAAGTTTGAGTCCTTGTGCAGTACCTATTGTATTGGCACCTAAGAAGAATGGAGAATGGTGAACATGTACTAATTCCAGAGTAATCAACAAGATAATAGTGAAATATAGGTTTCCTATACCAAGAATGGATGACATAATGGGCAGTTTGACTAGAGCAAGGTATTTTACCAAAATTGATTTGAAAAGTGGGTATCATCAGATCAAAATCATAGAAGGTGATGAGTGGAAGACTTCTTTTAAGACAAAGGAAGGTTTTTATGAGTGTTTAGTTATGTCTTTTGGTTTAACTAATGCATCGAGTACTTTTATGAGGTTGATGAATGAAGTTTTGAAAAAATTATTAGGTAAATTGCTAATTGTATACCTTGATGATATTCTAATATTCAGTAAGACCAGAGAAGAACATTTGTTTCATGTTAAAAAGTATTGTAGAGATTGAAAGAAGAAAATTTTCTAATAAATATGAAAAAGTGTTCATTCATGAAATAGGAGATTGTGTATTTGGTATTTTTTATTTCAGTTGATGGTTTGAAGATGGATCCAAAAAAGGTTGAAGCTATTTTGAATTGGCCTACACCTGAGAATGCTAGTGAGGTAAGATCATTTCATGGTTTGTCTAGTTTTTACCGAAAGTTCATTAGGAATTTTAGTTCAATTTGTAATGCTATGACTGAGACTATGAGAGGAGATAAAAGAGAATTCAATTTGACACATGGAGCTGATAAAAGTTTTGAGACTCTAAAGTAGAAGGTTGTTGAATTGCCTATGTTGGCATTGCCTAATTTCAATAAGGTATTTCAAGTGGAATTTGATGCAAGTGGAAGTGTAATAGGAGCTATGCTGAGTCAAGAAGGTAAACCTATCACTTTCTTTAGTGAAAAGTTGAATGATGAAAAAAGGACATACTTTGTGTATGATCAATATTTCTATGCTATTGTTCAAGAACTAAAGAAATGGAGACATTATTTGATACTGAGTGAATTTGTGTTGTATACAGATCATAAAGCTTTATAGTATTTAGGTAGTTAGAATAAGTTGAATCAGAGACATATGAAATGGGTTGAGTATTTGCAAAGCTATACATTTGTGATAAAGCATAAGAGTGGAGTCACTAACTGATTTTCTGATGCATTGAGTAGAAGAAGATCTTTGATGACCGAGATGAAAATTGAAGTTCTTGGATTTGATGACATGAGAGATTCTTATGAATTTGATCCTGATTTTTCTGAGTCATGGAGAAAGTGCAGAGTACCTATTCAAGACCAACCAAGTACTAAATGGAAAGAATATTTCATTCAAGGAGGTATGTTGTTTAAAGGTATTCAGTTGTGTATACCAAGAGGATCAATGAGAACTAATTTGATAAAGGAGAAACATAATAGTGGTTTGGCTGGACACTTTGGTGTTGACAAGAAATTGAATTTTCTTAAGGAGAAATACTTTTGGCCACAGTTGTATAAAGATGTTCAGAAACTCATGAAAAGTTGTGGAATTTGTGAAGTTGCAAAAGGAGTAAGTCAGAATACTGGATTGTATACACCAATTTTTTGTTCCTAAGAAACCTTGGATTGATATTAGTATGGATTTTGTTCTTAGCTTACCGAAGGTAGTAAGAGGTAATGATTCTATATTTTTTGTTGTGGATAGATTTTCTAAAATGGAACATTTTATACCTTGTATAAAGACATCAGATGCAATACATCTAATAGATCTTTTCTTTAAGGAAAGTGTCAGATTGTACATGGATTACCGAGGAGTATTATCTCTAATTGAGATAGTAAATTTATTGGATACTTTTGGAAGACCCTTTGGAGAAATTTTGGCACTGAGTTGAAATATAGTTCTACATTTCACCCATGGACCGATGGATAGACAAAAGTTGTGAATAGAAGATTGGGAAATATTTTGAGATGTTTAGTTAGAGACACGCTAAGTAATTGGGATTCTATGTTAGCACAAGAAGAGTTTGCATACAATAATTCAGTGAATAGGAGTACTGGAAAAACACCTTTTGAGATTGTAAATGGCATATAGCTGAGAGGTATATCAGATTTAAGGGATATTGTTGATGAGAGAAAGAGAAGTGTTGAAGGAGAAAATTTTGCTGAGTACCTGAAGACATTGCATGAAGATGTGAAACATAAGCTGGAGAAAAGTAATCAGAAATACAAAGATAGAGTTGATAGATCAAGAAGACATAAGACTTTTCTAGTCGGTGATGAAGTAATGGCTCATTTGAAGAAAGGCAGATTTTAGGTATTGGAACATATGGGAAGCTAAAAATGAAGAACTCTAGCCCTTGCAAGATTTTGAAGAGATTTGTTAGTGGAAATTCTTATGAGATTGAGTTACTTGATGACATGGATATATCACCTATTTTCAACATTATTGATTTGTATGAGTATCATGAGTCAGATGAAGAAATGATAGTACCGAATGATTATCCTAAGAAACAGATAGAAGAAGTTGAGTAGATCTTGGAACAAAGAATTGGAAGAATTACAAGAGCAAAAAAGTATATGGAATATCTAGTAAAGTGGAAGAATAGACTAATTGAAGATAGTTCATGGATTTCACAATATGAGTTAGATTCAGTACGGATCGTACATACTTCATGATTTGGAGAATCATTTCAAATAACCCCAGGTGTCTGATGCAGGAACATCTTAGGTCCTTAGCAATCTTGTGTCACCAAAAACATGTTTTTATTTTACTATGTTGCTCGGTTGCTTCTTTGACTGAGTTGGTTTGGTGTTTCTCGGTTTCCTTTATTTACTAGATTTGGTCGGTTATCTCTCTAGCACTCGGTGAATTTCCTTGGTGCTCAGTGATGCTTTTCTAGCACTCAGTTATCCTTACTTACTGAGTTTTTTGTTTTAATTTCCTGTTGAGGTCCACTCTTGACATTAATTATGGTTGCAGATTTAATGATGGTATATATCATTGGGAAGCGTGTGGACCTAGATTTGGTCATTCCTTCCATTGATGGTGGATCTGAAGGCCAACTTGTTTGGTAGCCTCTTGTATATATTGTAATCTTTGGTTGTAGTTTAGGGAGTAAGTAAAGTTAGGAGATAGAAGTTAGAATATTAGAGATTGTTTCAAATTCTCACATGTTGGAGGACTTCTGTACTTGAATTTTAATATTTTTCCTAAACCTGGAAGGCCTTACAGCCTGGCATGTATGAATCAATTGACATAAATATATGAAAGTTATCTACATGATTCTCTATGTCACTTGTTTGTTTTTTACTTTTGTGTGTGATCTCTGCAAGGTCGATCTGGTTAGGGTGTGTCTTTGGCCCATCTTCCCATCCTCCCTTGCATCACCTTTGGTGGTTGATCATTCACTATTCATATATCATATTTCTTAGAAATCAAAGAATAATACATATTCTATCTTTTCAAATAATCTAATAATTTCTTCCCTTCAACCAAGAAAAATCTAACTCTAGTACAATTCTCACTCTTATGATCTTCTACCAAAGGTATAAAAATTGTTTCATCCCATTTTATATTATAGTGTAAGTATTCATTCTACCATCATGTATTTCTTGTCTATCATACTACCAAGGTCTACCCAACAAAATATGGCAAAAATCCATCAACATAATATTAGAAAGAACATCATGATAAGATCTAATCTTAAATTTCACAAGACACTGTTCACTTACCAGAACCTCATGTTCATCCTTAATCCATGTGATATGATACAACTTAGGGTGCTTATATCTTGGCAACCACAAATTGGTAACCAAATCCTCTAATGCTAGGTTATGTGAACTCCTAGTGTCAATGATGATTTTACAACATTTTTTCATAACTTTACATCTTGTTTTGAACCAACTCTTTCTTAATACTGGTTCTTGAGTAGGCTCCTCATTACATAGGACTCTTCAGACCATCAAGGTTTCTCCATCTTTTGGTTTATTCATAGATTCAAGTGAATCTTCCTTCACAAGTGCATTATTTCTAATGCTACTAATCTTCTTGCTTGAATTCCCATGAGTTGTATTCAAATTTTCTTGTTACACATTTTCACACAAGGTTCAATTAATACAAGAATGAAGTCAGAATGTTATAATCTATAAAATAAAGTAACATTATAGACCAAACATATACTAATGGAAAGATGAGGAACTAAGTAATAAAACACATCTACGAGGGTTAAGCCAATAGAATCAAACAAGAAAATGGAATACAAAAAGTTAGTATGACATACACCAATGAAACCCATCAACAAGATAGACAATAGTGGAAAAGGGGAAATATTATCTTGCTGATAGTTGATGAGGTTATTGGTAAGGCCCATTCCAATGGAAACAAAGGAAGGAGAGTCTATCAAAAGGTATTACAATGAAGAGGGTCATCGGCATAAAATTAGTGATTAGGGTGTGTTATTTGGATCTCCTTGACATCCGATGAGCACATCAATAAAGCTTATAGCAGTAAAAGGTGACTGAGGCCTCTACAAGAAATATGATTGGGAGAACTAATTCTGATGGTATAGGATGAAGGAATCCATATTAGTTATACTGACAGACTCTTTGGTGTAGCTATGTCCATCACCATAACCTAGTTTGAGTTATCTTGATAATTGATGAGATCAGTGGGTTAACCTACATCGATCAAAGGAGAAAGAAGTCATTGGATTATATTATCCCAATGGGTAGAGCGAAGCTAAGTTTTCATATATTAATTAGATCAACATATGTAAATATTATCAGTTTGAGTTAAACATTTGATTCTTTACATTAGAGGTAGTTGTGGATATCATATTTATATCATGAGTTATGTTTTCTTCATCATGCTTAGGAGAAATAAAGAAAGAGAGTGCATAAGTGAGAATAGCTTATATTTCATGACAAATACTTAATTTCATCATAATGGTAAAGATGTATGTACATGAGAGATAAAATTTGTGAAATGCTTTATTTCTATTGAAAATTGACAGAAGTAACTGGAGGTCCACATAAGTTGTAGGCATATCCAATCTAATATAACATGATAAACATCATAAAATTAAGATGACATGAAGGAAAAAAGGAAAGTGGAAGAGTGCATATACATCATTTCTTGGAACAGTTGATGACTTGATCTTCGCTACAACTAATCCATCTCATTTCTAAGCTCTAAAGGTTCCTACAAGGAGTTGATATATTTCATTAGAGCTCTGGATATGGATCTTTCAAAACCCATGCCACCAGAACATTAGCATACTCCTCATGGCATAAAAACTTGGCTATGAACATGAATGTGCAGAAGTAAGAAGCACGGAAAATAAGCACCACAAATGAAAAAGAGACCCATCCTTTTTATTCTAACATTGTTTGTTTCATGTGGATATACATGAATAGAGATTCTAATCTATTGAAGTGGCATGCCCCATATGTGCATAAAACCTTCTATCTTAAGTTGCAAATCTTTTGAAGACTGAAAAAATTATTAAAGGGACATAGTTTTATTATATACTATCTTTTATTCTATCATCTACCAAGCTAAATGATGAAGGGTGCTCCCCTTAATCTTGATGAAGGGTGCTCCCCTTAATACCACAAACACATAACAGAAATAGAGAAACAACAACAATAATATGCAAGAACAGAAAATTGGCTTCTTATTATCTCCACAAATGTGGAATTACAATATGCAAAGCCACATGGGCATTCCTTACAATATTCTGTAGGACAAAGCCTCGAACTATTACCCAGATCTACTACCCAGAACTATTCTGAACTGCCTAAGACAATAATACAGCCTTCCTTATATAGGCAATTATCCACCGCCTAGGAAGGTTCCAGAATTTTAGCCAATAAGGCCGACCAAACTTAGAACTATTTTATTTTACATTTCATTACATCATAGTCGGCTCAAGATAACCTTTGAAACCCGAACAGAAATTTTGAAGAAAATTATTTTCCGCCAATTCAAGTGGTCCAACTTCTGAAGACCATAAGTCATCACCTGTTGACCCGCTCGGCTACCATAACCCCATTTCGGAAATGCCACGAAGCGCTCTACAGGCTTGATTGGCGCAAGCACCTATCACCCAAATTTTCGACCTCATCCGGGGCCTCTAAAGCCTTCAAAACTGAGTTCAAAGTTTCTGTACCCTGCTGCCAATACCGAAAATCTTCAATATCTTCCAATATACACTTGATCTGGCAATGAAACTTTACTGGCAGACTTATATGACCAAAATCAACCTCCAAGAAAGAAATCAGATCATTCTGAGCACATACAAAAATTACCAAAAATAGTAACTTTCCATAAATAGCAGCTCTGCACAAAATAGCCCTTATTGAATATAAAAATAGAAATATTTTTGGGTGATGCAAGATTGCTCTTACACCCAGGATGCTCCTGCATCAGACACCCAGGGTAATTTGAGAAGTGACCCTGTCACGACTCAGGTGTGCAGAGGAAAACCAAGACGGTTAACCTCCTCCTTTGTCAGCCATGATGAATCTTCAACAGGTCATCCTTTCCACTTGACCAGATATTCTTCATATGTCCTGTTCCTTGTGCTTCTGCCAACACGACTGTCCAGTATATCTTCGATCTCCTTAGTGTATGAACTAGTTGCTGGAATACTCCACTGTGCTGCTGTGATCTCATCTTCAACACCTCCCTCATGATACTCTATCAGATCTGAAATGTTAAACACTGGTGAAATATTTAGCTCAGTAGGCAATTCTACCTCATATGCATTTCCTGAATCATGTTTCTTCAGTATCTTACATGGCCCAAACTTCTTCATTTTCAGCTTGTTATATGTACCAACTGGAAACCGCTCCTTCCGCAAATGAACCATGACTTCATCACCAACCTAAAATTTCTTATACCTCCTTTTCTCATCTGCCTTAGCCTTATATTGTGTGTTCATCTTGGTAATATGCTTCCTCACCTCCCCATGGATGTTCTTCAAGTGTTCTGCAAAATCCTCAGCTTCGGCACTACTTATTTCTCCTTTATCTATCTTCCTCAATTCAGATGCATTTCTTGGACTACTTCCATATACAATCTGGAATGGTGATTTACCAGTGCTCCTATTGACAGAATTATTGTATGCAAATTCCGCCTGTGGTAAAATCAAATCCCATCCTGTTGGCTTATCTCCAACCAAACATCTCAGCAAATTTCCCAAACTCCTATTCACCACCTCTGTCTGTCCATCAGTCTGTGGATGATGTGATGAACTGAACTTCAAATCTGTCTTCAACTTCTTCCACAATGTACGCCAGAAATATCCAACAAACTTAGTGTCCCGATCTGAAACTATGGTCTTTGGCAAACCATGAAGTCTCACTACTTCTCTGAAAAACAATTCTGCTACATGAACAGCATCATTAGTCTTCTTGCAGGGAATAAAATGTGCCATCTTTGAAAATCTATCAACCACCACAAAAATTGAATCATGTCCCCGGTGGGTCCTCGGTAAACCAAGAACAAAGTCCATGCTGATATCCTCCCAAGGCTTCTCTGGTACAGGTAATGGCTGATACAATCCTGTATTCTGCTTCACTCCTTTCGCCATTTGACATACTCTGCAACTCTGTACAAACCTCTTCACATCTTTCTGCAACTGCGGCCAATAATAATTCTCACTAACCAAACCAACGGTTTTATCACGACCAAAATGTCCAGCCAATCCTCCGCTATGCTTCTCCTTGATGAGATTCTCCCTCATAGAGCTTCGTGGAATGCACAACTGACTCCCTCTGAATAGCATATCATCCTGGATGATGAAATCCAACCATTTCATCCTATCTAGAGTAACAGGTTCCGTACAAGCTTTCCAAGCTTCACCAAAATCAGGATCCTCTGGATATAAATTCTTGAGTTCCTTGAACCCAACCACTTCAATCTGCATTTCTGTCAGCAATAGTTGCCTTCTGCTAAGAGCATCTGCAACCCTATTAGACTTTCCACTCCTGTGTTTCAAAACAAATGTATAACTCTGCAAAAACTCAACCCATTTTAAATGCCTCTGATTCAACTTTTCTTGACTATTCAAATATTGCAAAGCTTGATGATCAGTATACAAAACAAACTCCTTAGGAAGTAGATAGTGCCTCCACTTTTTCAATGCCTAAACTATAGCATAAAATTCCTGATCATAAACAGAATATTTTCTCTTGGCATCATTTAATTTCTCACTGAAATAAGCAACAGGTTTACCTTCTTGGCTCATAACAGCTCCTATTGCAGTACCACTAGCATCACAATCTACTTGAAACACCTTATTAAAATCTGGAAGTGCTAAAATAGGTTGTTCTGTAACTTTTTGTTTCAATAATTGAAAACTCTTTTCTGCCCCATTAGTCCACTTAAACTCTTTTCTATCCCCTCTCATTGTTTCAGTCAAGGGTCCACAAATACTGCTAAAATTTCGGATAAACTTTCTATAAAAGCTAGCTAAACCATGAAAAGATCTTACCTCAGTTGCACTCCTTGGAGTAGGCCATTCAAGAATAGCCCGTACCTTCTCTGGGTCCATTTTTAGACCTTCTGCTGAAACTTCAAATCCCAAATACACTAACTCTTTCTTCACAAAACTGCACTTCTTCAAATTAATCAACAATTTCTCTTCTCTCAACTTCTCAAATACCATACGAATATGCATCATATGCTCCTCCAATGTCTTACTAAATATCAAAATATCATCTAGGTAAACAATAACAAACTTACCCAGAAATTCTTTCAGAACCTCGTTCATGAGCCGCATGAAAGTGCTCGGTGCATTGGTTAGCCCAAAAGGCATGACTAACCACTCATACAGTCCTTCCTTTGTCTTGAAGGCAGTCTTCCATTCATCTCCTTCTCTGATCTGAATCTGATGATATCCACTTTTCAGATCTATCTTTGAGAAATACACAGCTCCACTCAAACAGTCCATAATATCATCCATTCGTGGCAATGGAAACCTGTACTTGATTGTGATCTTGTTTATTGCCCTAGAATCTGTACA
Source organism: Chamaecyparis obtusa (assembly GCA_027943335.1). Lineage (NCBI taxonomy): Eukaryota > Viridiplantae > Streptophyta > Pinopsida > Cupressales > Cupressaceae > Chamaecyparis > Chamaecyparis obtusa. The sequence goes on along the minus strand of BSBK01007177.1, from coordinate 623,468 downwards.
CATCCTCCATTCTCCATTCTTCTTTGGTGCTAATACCGCTGGTACAGCACAGGGACTCAGACTCTCACGGATCAATCCTTTCTGTAATAGTTCATGTACTTGTCTATTCAACTCCTCACTTTCTGCAGGTGTCATTCTGTGTGCTGCCTTATTCGGCAAACTCGCTCCTAGGATCAAGTCCATCTGATGACTGATCTTCCTGACTGGTGGTAATCCATCAGGCACGTTATCGGATATAATATCCTGAAACTCATTCAACAAATCTGCAACTTCTATAGGAACATCTTCTACTTCCTCTTTACCAGCTTTTGGAATTAAAGAAAAACATACATGCTCATGCCTCATACCATCTAGGAAATTTCTTCCATCAACAAAAGTTATTCTTGCATTACCACATACCTTTTCTTCGGTCTCCTTCAATGGCTTTAGCTTATGTCGCACTCCATCCTTTGTCAGGGAATAGGTATTCGCACGACCATCGTGTACAGCACATCTGTCAAACTGCCACGGTCTACCCAATAACATATGACATGCATCCATAGAGATGATATCACATAGTACCTCATCTTGGTACCCGCCGATCTTGAACTTCACTAGGCATTGTTCATTGACCATGACCTTGTGGTCATCCTGTACCCAGGCAATCCGATATGGATGTGGGTGTTTCTGTCTCTTGATCTTCAACTTTGTCACCATCTCTTCTGACACCAAATTGTCAGTGCTTCCACTATCAATAATCACATCACAACATTTACCTTCACACTTGCACCTGGTGTGAAATAGGCTCCTCCTTTGTTTAGGTTCATTCTCACCACTCAGCAAGACTCTTTTGTTAATTAGCGTTTCTCCTCTTTCAGCATCTTCAGAATTTGATGATCTGGCATCTTCATCTACATGTGCAACTCTGGCTTGGCCTTCATTTCTCCTGTCTATTCTACCTTGGCGCTGAGGACATTCAAATGCCCTATGACCTTCTTCTCCACAGTGAAAACATGTTCCACGGAAGCCACCTCTTCCAGATCCTTGTCCTCTTCCTCTTCCTCTCTGATCTCTATTATTCTAATCCTGGAAGCGATTGGAATTATTTCCGCGCTGATTCTGACTGCTACTGGCCTCATCCTTCTTTTTCGAATCTTCATTTCGGCCACCATATGACTGTCCACCAGATCGTCCACCGCGACCTCTTCCGTTTTGTCTGCTCTCGAACTTCTTGTTCAGCTTTTCCTCTACTTTTAGGGCAAATTGGTATGCCTCCTCAATACTGTTCATTCGAACCAGATTCAACTCCTCCTGAATGCTTGGCCTTAACCCATCAAGGTATCGGGCAACTTTCTCCTTATCAGCTTCAGCATGGCCTGTTCTGATGAGGAGTCGATAGAACTCCTCTGTATACTCCTGAACAGATTTTCCCGCTTGCTTCAAACTTTGCATTTTCTTCAGTAGGTCAAGCTCATAATCAACAAGAATGAACTGTCGCTTCAATTTTTCCACCATCCGATCCCATCTTGTGATTTTATCTTTCCCTCTTCTATTTCGCTCCAATTGAATTTTTTGCCACCAGATCTTCGCATAACCTTTCAGTCTGGCCTTCGCAAATTTGACCCTATCAGGATCCTCAACATCTTCATACTCAAAATATTCCTCACATTCATTGATCCAGTCGATCAATTCCTCTGGGTTAAGATTTCCAGAAAATGTAGGAACCTCAATCTTAGGTCTTTTCCCAATCTTGGAAATCGCCGGAAAGTCTTTCTTCCTCCTGGTTCACAATTTCAACTTCTCCTTCTTGATATTCTTCTTCGGCTTCATCCTCGCTTTCGTCTCTGACATTAAGATTCATTCCTCTGCGAATCTCTTCTTGCAATGCTCACACTTGTCTCTGCAGCTCTCTAACCTCAGGTGTCACAACACCAGGTTTTCCGCCACGTTCTCTTCGTGGAGGCATTTTCGGGATGCGCGCTGAAACCCTAACCACGGTCCTGGTGCAAACTGCCTCACAGTCGGCGATCTGTTTACACACTCAAGAAAACCTGCTCTGATACCACTTGATGAAGGGTGCTCCCCTTAATCTTGATGAAGGGTGCTCCCCTTAATACCACAAACACATAACAGAAATAGAGAAACAACAACAATAATATGCAAGAACAGAAAATTGGCTTCTTATTATCTCCACAAATGTGGAATTACAAACTTTCAGAATTACAATATGCAAAGCCACATGGGCATTCCTTACAATATTCTGTAGGACAAAGCCTCGAACTATTACCCAGATCTACTACCCAGAACTATTCTGAACTGCCTAAGACAATAATACAGCCTTCCTTATATAGGCAATTATCCACCGCCTGGGAAGGTTCCAGAATTTTAGCCAATAAGGCCGACCAAACTTAGAACTATTTTATTTTACATTTGATTGCATCATAGTCGGCTCAAGATAACCTTTGAAACCCGAACATAAATTTTGAAGAAAATTATTTTCCGCCAATTCAGGTGGTCCAACTTCCGAAGACCATAAGTCATCACCCGTTGACCCGCTCGGCTACCATAACCCCATTTCGGAAACGCCACGAAGCGCTCTACAGGCTTGACCGGCGCAAGCGCTTGTCACCCAAATTTTCGACCTCATCCGGGGCCTCTAAAGCCTTCAAAACTGAGTTCAAAGTTTCTGTACCCTGCTGCCAATACCGAAAATCTTCAATATCTTCCAATATACACTTGATCTGGCAATGAAACTTTACTGGCAGACTTATATGACCAAAATCAACCTCCAAGAAAGAAATCAGATCATTCTGAGCACATACAAAAATTACCAAAAATAGTAACTTTCCATAAATAGCAGCTCTGCACAAAATAGCCCTTATTGAATATAAAAGCAGAAATATTTTTGGGTGATGCAAGATTGCTCTTACACCCAGGATGCTCCTGCATCACTAAATAAGTATAATACAATGAGCCATGAAATAGACATACACTTGTTGTATGAAACCTTTTGGTTCAATAAGATAAAAATCAACAAAGTAAGTTGTTGTCCTATGTGAAATATAAAAGAGAAATACATCAAATGAGGCATTCTTATAGATTCTAGAAAGAAAGAAATGATGCATAATCATATCACATGAACATAAGCATGATGAGATATGAGATCAGAAGAAATCAACTCATCATTCCATAGAAGAAAAGGCAATATATGAAAGGAGCCAACATGATAAAAGCACAAGAAAGAACATTATGTACAAGTAGTAAAGTATCATCATGACACTAAGGTATATTCTCCCCCTTTTGGACCTAATGAACTCACTTATTAAACAAGCTCAAGAGAGAACTATGTATGTTCAAGAATATGCTACTCTACGTAGATTGACTATCTTGGGCATCGATAATCAATATCTAAATGATTATCCATTCAATGATGAAGAATTTAGTAAATGGAAACAAATTACATATTTGATTTGTGTTGATAATGTTTTACAGTTTAATGATCCTAGTGAGTTATGTGTCCCTGTTCGTAAAGAGAAGATACTAATGTTCTACTATGGCATGTCTTTGAGCATGTGGTCTAGTAGAATGAGAAATGGACCTCTTAGACTAGAAGATTTCAACTACATTGTGAGTTATATGAAAACCAATTTACAAAAGATTACAAAATATGTTTCATTACAAATTGTAAAGATATTACCTCAGGAGGAACTATTAGAATCCATGTCTATTTTATATCCTAGTTTGTGGAGAATTCTTGATCATTAAGATTCTCATAAGAGGCTACTTGAATTAGTGAATTATTTTGATAAGAGAACCAATTTCAAAGTTGATGAAATTAATTAGAAGGAGCTATAAGTATAACTAAGCTCACAAAGCAATCAGCTTGTTTTGCAACAACAATGCATGAACACTTTAAGGCTTTGGATAGTCTGTACCTACTTGGATCAATAACACAACTTTGGACAAAAATATGTCATATTTCAATGTTACTTGAACAAATGTCAAAATGCTTCAAACTTGTTTACTTGTGTCAAACAATGATATTGGGTTTTGTTGAGGATGAGAGAGTTTTCAGTGCATTGGGATTCTTAAAATAAAAGACAAGAAACAAACATGACAAGATCCTAGAATTTTGTTTGAGGCTTTACACCAATTAGTATAATGTCAAAAAATTTCCTTATGAGAGGGAAATCATACACTAGAATTCCACAACTAAAAGGAGAGGGTTAGGAAACATTTCAAATGACAATGACAGTGTTAAAATATAAATCCCATAAAGTTATAGTAGTCATCCAGAGATGAATTGAAGCAAGCAAAAAAATACATATTATCTACAACAAATAGGGCATAATCAATGACTCTTCTATTTTTGGGATCTTGAATGTCACAAACTAGGATAGTCATTTCTTTTCACATCTTTTCATCACCATTATATCTTGTCACCCGACTTACCACGTAATAGGTCATCTAAAAATACTTAAAGGACCAATTAACATTGTATGGGGGAAACTCAGAGCTTTCATTTTTTTAAAGATTCCCATCAACCCTAGCCATATGCATAGGCCATAATATTCTTCTATATATCCCTTCCACATTTTGATATCCCTCTTTTAACCTTTGCAAGTTGGTTTTCATGTCAAAATTTACATAATCCTTCATGTCAAACACTTCACAAATCATTACTTTATTTATTTGAAGCATAATTCCTTCTTCTTTTGTCTTAATGCACCTACTGACTTCATCCTAATTGGTGGATAAAACCTTAATTAAATATATGTTGACAAAAATATTAAGAATAATCAATTTGACCATTCCCAACTTGAAGAATTTGACTATGGTTGGGGGTTCTCTAATTTAGTCAAAAAATACCTAAAAATATTGTGACCCCTAAACTTCATGTGGGTTTCACTAGCATATTTTCTTTTGTCAAAACAATTAGGAAATTTTTTCATAGTCTTGGCCCTCCCTCCAGAACTAGCGAGTAGTGCAATTATGTCACTAGACAAATTCCACATTATTTGCCTCTTATGAGTAGTTTCATCCTTTGTAGGTGTTTGTCTCTTTGATGAACTAGTCATTTCTATAAACAAATAGAAACCCTAATTTCCCAATTATAAAAAATAACCCTCCCTTTTCAATCCTTTCCAAATGACGCTTGTGTGGTAAATTAAAACTTTAGGAGATTTTTTTCTTTTAGTTACTGATTGTAGTGTTTAATTGGAAATTATCTATGACTAGTTTCAAGTTCACTAGAAATTCATCACTCCACTTCTACAACTCACTTTAATTATTCAAAATGACGAGAAATGAATCCATGATCTCTTTTATCCCTTTGTCTTTTTATTATTTTCAAGCATTAAATGGCATAAAAAACTCTTTCAACTCTTGTTTAAACCCCAATAGTTGATGCAAAAAGATCAAAATTATACACAAAGATTCAAAATTGGATTTGTAGAACTTTAGAGAGCTTATAAATTAATCCCCACATCAGACTCATCAACACATTAGAAAAAAAGAAACATTCCAACATGCAAGTGAGTTATATTTTCAATGATTAAGGTATCCACAATGGAAGCTCCACCTCAGATATGCCAGCATGGTGGAACAAAAGAAACCTTCCAACGTGTCAGCGAGTTACATTTTCAATTGTTTATATATCCACAGTGGAAAGTCCACATCATCAAAAGGGTAGTATGTGTCTCAATTTTGGTGACTTTGATAAGGTAATTGGTTACGTCAGACATTTCCTTGGAACTTAAAAGTGACTTCACGTGCATGCAAAATTTAAGGGTTAAGTTACATGCAAAGGGGATGTCACTAGCAGTTAGGAGCCTAAGGGTGTAAAACATAAGTATAACATTATTAATGCATTAGGTAATGAAAAATTAACACTAACACGTGTCTCAATTCTACTGAATTTGAGAAGTTAATTAGTTTGGTTACAGAATTTTTCCTAGAAGTTAAAAGATACTTTACACATGTGAAAAATTCAAGGGTTAAGTTACATGTGAAGGGGAAATCACTAGAGGATAGGAGTATAAGGGTATAAAACATTAGTATAACAATATTAATGCATTAGGAAATGAAAAAATAACACTAACAGGTGTCTCAATTCCAGTGACTTTGGGAAGGAAATTGGTTTTGTTACAACAATTTTCCTAGAATTTAAATGCTACTTTGCACATGTGCAAAATTCAAGGGTTAAGTTACATGTGAAGGGGACATCGCTAGTGGCTAGGAGTCTAATGGTATAAAATATTAGTATAACAAAATTAAAATTTCCATGTCAGACTTGTCAGTGCCTTGAAACAAAAGAAACCTTCCACTACATTTATGAGTTACATTTATAATGACTATTTTATCCACAATGGAAGCTCCATGTCAAATGAACAAGCATGTTGGAACAAAATAAACCTTCCAACACACCAGCTGTGTGCATAGATGTGTGATCACACTTCTATGAGTCTTTGTATGCGAGAGTGCTCAACAGTGAGTTCTCACAAAATGACCCATAGCTCTCTATCTGAGAAGAGCATGGTTTGAATGTGGCCCTCAGATCAGCCTATTTTACCCATGCAAATACAACTCAGAATGAGAGATTCGAGTTGATCTAAATGAAACTATTCTAAATGATTTGCCATGCAAACTAAGCTAAACTACTTTATTGAAAATGAAATTAAGCTATATGTAATGGATTTAAACTAAAATGATTTGCAAATAATCTAAAATGTAAATTAATCTAAAATGTGAATGTGCAAGTTGAAATGCTAAATGATTACAAGCTATGAAATTCTGCAGCATAAGTTCGATATCAAAATTCGGGATCCTTGAATGAGCATGAGAGGTCTCCTTTTATAGGAAAAGTTGGATTCGAATGTGAAAGTAGAAGCAATGTGGGATAAATGAAAAAGAGGAAACAATCATCATTTTTAGAAGGTTTGTAATAAAATGGAATTACATTTTATTTTCTTTTATTTTTATTCAATTTGTTTCCTTTTTCATCACAGGAGATCTTTTGAGAGAATATTTCATTTATTTAATTTTAAAGAATAATATCTCTTTTAATTAAATAAGGTAATATTATATAATTTAGAAATGAATATTAATTCAATAAAATAAAACCATTTAATTAAAAGAGGATTTTAATTAAATAACATTATTTCATTCAAAGAATATTAATTTCAATTAAATAATATTATTTTATTTATTAAAAAGGGATATATTTCTTTTAATTAAAAATTGATGGGATATTCAAACTTTAGGGAAAATTGAAATATTTATGATTTGATCAATAAATTTGATTTGAATGTATGACAAATATTGATTCAGGAATTGATATTGATAGATTAAATAAATGGGGCCCAAAGTCTAGGCGACCATTTTATGGTGCATACATTTGCCCCTCTTTAACTAATGTGTGATCGATTTGGGAACACATGTAGTCAAAGAAGAATTGAAATGTGAGATCGATCTGGGATCACAAAACAACTTAGATGTGTGTTCGACAGATGGGAACACATCAGGACAAACATAAACTAAAGGTCTTTGAACATGAGGTCGATTTGGGATCATATCCAAAGTGAGAGATAAGAATCTCAATCAATGTTGCCCCAAGAGGAGCAATTGATAATTTGATAAAACTGAATCAAGGTTTGAAATTTGATAGGTACTGCCCCCTCGTGATCGAAATCAAAATGAGATAGAGGAGAAATAGTAAATTGATAAATGTGATCAAATCAAATGAAAGATAAGGTTCACAGCAAGAAAGATTATGCCCCAAGATTGAATTAGAAGAAAAGAAGTGGGGTGAATAGTGAATGGAAGATAGAAGTTTGGAAGAAATGGAAAGAAATGGAGTGAAGAAATAGAATCAATCAACTGTTTAAGATAGAGAATTTCGATTGAGATCACGAAAGAAAGTAAGGAAATGAAGATCAGATCGTGACCACAGTTGACTGAAAAATCCACAAGAAAGATGAGGAAAACTCTCTCAAACTCATAATGTAGCCTAAAAGTGCAAATGCTAACATGAAGCCTAAATAATGCAAGCTACATGAAAATGCAAAGATGTACTTGCATGGGTAACATAGGTATTTTGTGTTCATCATTCATTAGAGAATGTAAGAAAGCTTATTTTCATCACTGGGCCGTTATTACCGGACATCGGACAATCATTGGAAAATGTCAAGAGTTGAGGCTCTTGATGACGTTGAGACCAATCAATAAGATTGGGATTAATGAGGGGTAGATTGATGTCTGGTTCAATATTAAGGATATAGGGGATGTCATCTCTGGTGACCGCAGAATCGGAGTCTGCCAAGTATCCCTCTAAGGTGTCTAAATCAAGATTCATCCCATCAAGTGAAGAATCATCTACTAATGCGACATGTGGGTTCGAATCTTCTAATCTAACACACGACTCATTAGCTACGTTGGGTTGAGTACTATAAGCATGAACAACATCCATATCCAAATCAACTATTGCATCTGAGAGTGAATCCCATTCATACTCATTTGAGTCTGTGTCTGAATCCTTGCTAGGATGTTTACACCAGCTGGGTTTCCTAAGCCTCGAGGTAGAAGCCTGGACATCTTCAAGAGTCACACCTTCTCGGATGAAATTTTCAGCATGTCCTTCAGTAGTGATTTGGTGTGTACTAGTAGTCATATTTTCTGAATCTCCCCAAAGGAGATTTGTTGAAGGAACCCAATCATCTATCATGTCTTGTTGATTGGTCAAGTCTGGTACATATTATGTGTCAGCTTTGCTATCCCGCTTATCAGGAATGGGGACAGCATGCTTGTTTTTCTTCATAAAGCCTAGGCCAACCGGTTTCTTAGACTTACGTCCAAAAAGATCATGATTAAGTGGTTCGGCTCTAGCATCTAATCTATGGTTAAGAGGGCCATATCTTGGATAACCCATCTTTTTGACAAGAGTATATCCTCTCCCATAAGGCTTAGGAGAGGGGGAGAAATTTTCATTGTGCTGGTATTTCTCCTCTTTGTACATCCAATCTCGAACAGCTACTTCCTCTTTTTCATCTTGTATTGGTACTGAGGATTCAACAAATGTGTCAAATAGTGTCATCGCTGAAGAAGACGGTTTCATTTCCTGTGAAGGTTTTCCATATGACCGAGGGGAAATTGGCATCTTTGCAAAAGAGTCAAGTTGATACCCCCCCATGCCAAGGTCTACTGATTTAAATTTGTTTTGATAGTCTATTAAAGTTTCTTGATAATCCTCTGCATCTCGATTAAGAGGGACATGAACATTAGCTGAGATTGAATTAACTGATAAAGTGTTATCCCCTGGTATGCAAATTTCAACTCCATTGTAGGGGAACTTAACACATTGGTGGTAGGTAGACGGCACTGCCTGCATGTCAGGAATCCATGGTCTACCGAGTAAAATATTGTATGCAAGGGGTCCAGTATCAACAATTTGGAACAAGATGTCTTTTTCAACTGGGCCAATCCTGATAGGAAGGACAGCTAACCCCTTGGAACTTTGTTTTGCCTCATCATAGGCCTTTATAGTGATCTTCTTATTACTATCGATCACCTCCTCTAAATAGCCCAAGGTTTTTAACAAACTTAATGTACAAATATTTAGCCCAGCACCCCCATCTATCAACACGCGCCTAACATGAGTTTTATGAATCATTACTTCAATGTGAAGGGTGAGATTGTGTGGGTGGCTTAGGGATTTGTCATCATCTTCTGAGAAAGAGAGGTAATGTGGGCTGGAAATGTGGTTAACCATGCCTTGAAATTGGTCTATATCTATGTCGTTAGGGACATTTGCTGTGCGCAAAGCATCCTCAAGGATCTGCTTATGTCTAGGGGACAACTCTAGAAGCTCCAGTATTGATATTTGCGCTGGAGTTTTTTGTAGCTGATCTACAAGATTATAGTTTGGTTTGGGAGCAGTGGTGGACTTAGTGACATTCTTGGATGCCACTTGCTTGGTTTTATTGGATGGACCTGAATTAGGACCTCTAAGAATGATAGGACCTTGACTCCTAGTAATAGCATTCAGGGCTTGGGAAGATGACCTAGAATGAGGACCTCTCAGCACCACAACAGGTTCTTTGTCAAAGATAGGGGGAGAGTCATAACCATGTGGGTCCTTACTCCTCATCATGTTAACACTTGGCTCCACAACTTCAAGTATGTTTATCACATTTTCTACCGCTGTATACGTGTAGTTGATAGCAGCCTTGCCATCCTTTTGGTTAGAGGTTTCCCCCTTGTCATACTTAGGCAATGGTTCTTTAAATGCTTTGTGATCAGCATTGGTATTTAGTCCATCCACCTTAAGTTTTCCACTCTCAATGAGGTCTTGGATAATGTGCTTGAGTTTCCAACAATTTTCAATGGTATGCCCAATGCCATTATGAAATATGCAGAAAGCCTTCTCATCCCACCAATGTGGCTTAATGTCAGGGATGTAATGTTTTGCTGGATCTTGTGGATGCACAAGATTATTGGCAATGAGTGTTTTGAAAACATCCTCGTAAGAATCACCAAGCTTGGCAAATTGACGTTTTTCCTTTTTAGGCTTCTCTTGATACTGTGGCTTGCTCTCTTGTTGAGGAGGTGCATTGAGCTTCATAGCTTGGACTGCACTGGACAAGTGAAGAACGGCTTGATCTTTAGGTTGGGGAGCATCTACAACTCCGTCATTGACAACTTGTTTATTTTTGTTCCAGCAGGTGTTCTTCCCTTTATCCTTGTTGTTGTGCTGACCATTGTTGCCATTGTTGCTATGTCTGGTCAAAATGCCTTGTTCTTTGAGAACATCTTCAATTCGACATGCAGTTTCAATCATGGTATCGAAGGAATTGAAGACTATCTTTTTGATCTCATATCTCATTTCAGGCACCAAGTTATTAACAAGGATGTCAATCTTTTCATCCTCATGGATGGTCCTAGGATACTGAGAGCACTTTCTCCTCCACCTTTGCAAGAAGGTAACAAAGGGTTCTCCCTGATTTTGTTTCAAGTTGCATAGGTCCAACATAGTAACTGATCTTGATAGATTGTACGAGAAGTGTTGGACAAATCTATGAACAAGTTCTCTAAAAGTCTTGACAGGGGGAGTGATGTTGGTGAACCATTCCATTGCTTGTCCTTTAAGACTTCTAGGGAACAACCTCATCAAATAGGAATCATCCTGATGAATTCAAAGCTCATGGTATAGAATTGACTCACATGGTCATGTGGGTCACCACTACCATCATATTTATCATATTGTGGGAATTCCACCCTCTTTGGAAAATCTTTCATACTCACACTTTTGTCAAATGGATTAGGACAAATAGAGTCTAGTGAGAATGAGCTCTTAGGTTGCATCATTTTTTCCATCATGTGCTTCATTTGATGGATTTCTTCCTCTTGAGAGGGACTTTGTTTTTGTATCTTGTTGTCTACATCAAAGTCATAAGGGACTCTGGCATCCTTGTTGATTAGACTTTCCAAGAACTTATCTTTGTTTTGTTCCAAATACCTATCTACATACTGTTGGAAAATAGGCTCTTGTTGCATTCGCATAAAGTCTTGAGTATCAAGGTCATAATGTGAGCTACCACCTCCATGTTGGGAACCATGATGTGCATGTTGGGAGTGTGGTCTTGATTTTCTAGGAGGGGTTTGCCTCCTATAGTGAGCATACTGAGAGGCCCTTCTTCCTCTAGGACTAGGAGATCTAGAAGGGGTTCGTGACCGCCTTCTACTTTGTGGTGTTCTGGAAGGGGTGGAGGGAGGAGAATTATTTCCACTGTTAGCACCCCTGTTGTTGAATTGAGTGTTTAATTGTTGGGCTAACAGCCTATCTTGCTCCTCTTGGAATGCTTTTCTCTCTATGTCCAACAAGGCTCGTTGTTCCTCTTCGAGAAGCCTAAGTTTTTCTTCTTTTGCAGCTCGTTCATTTTGTGCAACTTGTTTTTCCTTCTCAATTCTTTTTAGCCTCTCACTTGTATGCCTTGAGGCTGTTCGGAGTGGAGAGTTTGGTCTTGAATGTTTGTACAAATCATTGGTATACGTTGCATTGACATGAGCATCACCAGGTTCATTGTCTTGGTCTTCATGTTGTGACCATTCGTCTAGGTGAGCTCGTCTCTCATGCCTGTCAGCTCGTTGATGTGCATCTAGGTACCTAGTGCTGATGGGGGGTGAACTAGGTTGAGCATCATGAGAGGAATTACCAAAAAAAATCTTGTCTCTGTGTCTTTCATAGATATCATCAAGGGTTTGATCCATAGCTTCCCTCTCCCATCGAGTCATGGTATAACTCATATCCATACCTGAGTGTGAAGGTGCTGAGGGGGTACTCAAATCACTAAAATGGCTCTTTGGGTCAAACTAGGTGTCAGACTTACTCCTAGGTGACTGGTCAAATATTGGTTCCTTTTCCTTTCTCTTTTGATGAGTTTGAACTGGGGGTAGTTGGTTGAAGACTATCTGGGGTCGCTTTCCTTGGCTCACTTGATATCTTGTTGTTACTGACATGAAAGGGAGAGTTCAGGCAAATAGACAATTCTAAGAAACGTCAATACCAAACTAGGATAGTGAAAGTTTTCTCTTGTCCGAGAGAGATGGTGAAAAGAAGTATTTGTAAATAGGTGCAAACCAACACTGCCACAGAGGTGCTCAATTCCTTTTGGGTGAATACCCTAGCACGTATGGATCAGGAGGATGAATTTGCACAAAGTGTATTTGAGTTTGATTGTATGAAAATGAGTGGACAAAGAGACTACTAACACTCTCCAAGTGTGTTATCAAAAGAGTCTAAAAATTTATCTATTTGACAGAAATGATTCCTAACTTGCCAATCTCAAGCAAAATTGCTTATGAGATCAAGGATTACTATCTCAAAAAGGTCAAAGACACAAGGACCCTAAATATAGGACAAGTCAATCTTCTGGCCCAAGGTTGATGTAATGACGGTTTACTCAGTATCGATAAGCAAACTGTTTAATTCTTGCGTTATGGGCAATGTTCTCAAGTCTGGTTTGCTATTTCTCTTCGGCTTGGGTTGCTTGGATGGTGGATTGATAGCTCTTGAGGTTTCTTTTGGAAACTTTTTGCTCTTGGTAAACTTTTGATTTGGGTAACTTTGCTTTGGGATGCTTGAGCTGATTGGGCATCACTTGGAAAAGGCTTTGCACCTTAGTAGTCTAAAATCAGAAAACTTGAGTGAAAACAGGCTTCTAGGGCAAGGTAAGTCACTGATTTTATGACCAAATATGTTAAAAAGGCTTATGAAACACCTGAAACTGGGCATGCAACAAAATGATCTCAGGTGATAATATTCAGGCAAGCCGTGTGATGCTTGTTCTGGTGAAGGCAGGCGACACTGTTACTAGATTATGTCTGTGGGTTGCAAATTTTGGTGTTTTTGAGTTGTTTTAAGCACATGTGAAGCAAGCAGTAGTCATTAACAGACCTATCAAGGACAAAGAAACTTGATAGTATTAGGGGAGTCTTGTTTGAAGATGTTTTGGACAATGTTTAAGACTCAAAAAAAAAGCACATAGTTATCCCTACCAAAGAAAATGGTGAGAAGTCAAAATCTTTGCCCCATTGCTTATGTGCATACGTGCACCTCACACAGCCGTGTCACCCCCTAGAGGGCACCCATGTTTTTGGTGTTTCCAAGGACTCAACAGTGTACGTTCAAAGGTTACCCTTGTAGCAGGGGCCAGTGTCGCAACCACCTCCAAACGTCCAGGTGTATGCCTATGATGGGAATCTATGTATGATAAACATACGGAGAGATTCTTCCCCCTCCTTGTGCAAAGATTATGACTCCTTTCGGAGATGAACTGGGTAGGCCACTAACTAAGAGGTTTTTACTTGGCTTCCGTTCATAATAACCTTCAGTGCCTCTGATACAGAGCTGGGGCCTCATAGCCACACCACCACCTGAAAGTCACACACCCCCGCAAGCAGGGCTCAGAGCAGCGTCGCTCAGTGCAACAAACAGAGCCTTTCCATGATGATAGTCAAAGTCATGAAAAGGAATTTACTATGGTTTTGGAGTCTTTAGACTCAACAAAACTTGCTTTATTATAGTGAGGTGGAATCACCGGCAATAGGTGTGTACTCACTTGGGTCGTTCCCAGAGGTTCAACTTCCGGCAGGCCCTCTAAAGGTGACTCAGGACTTGGCTCAGATTTGGGTTTCTGATTTTCTGATTCTCCTAAAGGGAGAAGAGCATACTTCTCTAGCCCGTTTCTTTACCCAGACACACAAGACAAACTTAATCACCGAGTTAGTTTTACTCCACCAAATCCACACGCTTTTGGGTTTCTGGTTCTCTCTCAAGGAGAGAAGAGCATAATCCCCTGCGGATAGAAATGCTAAAGATTCGCTAACTTTCTCCGCTTCCCTATGGATTCATCATATTAGTAAGATCATTAGAATTCTAGGTTCATTCATGGTCATCACCTCCATGTAATGAAGAGCCAAAATTCCTACTCACTATCGAAATCCACAAGAAACTTTAACGGAGCCCTAATTAAACTATGTGAATAAAGCAAGAAAGCAAACACAATGTTTTAATGATCTTCGGCAAACGTCCTGCATTCACACCATTAGTATTTTTTTTATGTCTTTGTCAAATCATCCTGCAGAAAACTGTTATGCTGCAGAAAACAAAATTATTTTATGCAACAGAAAATAGAAAACTTGTTAGGAAAATGAAACTGTAAAATAGAAAGCAGGAAATTTTAGTTCACTGCCCCAGAATCTCACGCGAGGAAGTACCTTGAGCGCGCGAGAAAACACAGGGTCCACGCGAGAAAACACAGTCCCACGCGAGGAAACGCCAGTCCCACGCGAGAAAACACACAGTATCGCGCGAGAAAACACAGAACCAGGGCGAAATTTTGTACAGTCTCGCGCGAAGAAACGCTACAGGAGTAGAATCTCGCACGGATATCTCTGTACCCTCGCGCGAAAATCTGTACACAGACAGTACGGACTCGCAGAAAAAAAAAAATTTGTCGTTTAGAGAACCTGTAAAATTTTTCCTGAAAACCTGTAAAAAAATAAAAAAAAGGCCAAAAATTTTTTTTTTCTTTTTTGCAGGCAAAAAAGAAACAAAAAATAACGTCCTGTAGAGTATACCAGGACCCTTGAAACCCTTAGCCTTAGAGCTAGAAAATTAATGAAAATGAAAGGAAACCCATTTTCAGGGCCCCACGGTGGGCGCCAAAAATGTGTGCACAGATGTGTGATCACACTTCTATGAGTCTTTGTATGCGAGAGTGCTCAACAGTGAGTTCTCACAAAATGACCCATAGCTCTCTATCTGAGAAGAGCATGGTTTGAATGTGGCCCTCAGATCAGCCTATTTTACCCATGCAAATACAACTCAGAATAAGAGATTCGAGTTGATCTAAATGAAACTATTCTAAATGATTTGCCATGCAAACTAAGCTAAACTAATTTATTGAAAATGAAATTAAGCTATATGTAATGGATTTAAACTAAAATGATTTGCAAATAATCTAAAATGTAAATTAATCTAAAATGTGAATGTGCAAGTTGAAATGCTAAATGATTACAAGCTATGAAATTCTGCAGCATAAGTTCGATATCAAAATTCGGGATCCTTGAATGAGCATGAGAGGTCTCCTTTTATAGGAAAAGTTGGATTCGAATGTGAAAGTAGAAGCAATGTGGGATAAATGAAAAAGAGGAAACAATCATCATTTTTAGAAGGTTTGTAATAAAATGGAATTACATTTTATTTTCTTTTATTTTTATTCAATTTATTTCCTTTTTCATCACAGGAGATCTTTTGAGAGAATATTTCATTTATTTAATTTTAAAGAATAATATCTCTTTTAATTAAATAAGGTAATATTATATAATTTAGAAATGAATATTAATTCAATAAAATAAAACCATTTAATTAAAAGAGGATTTTAATTAAATAACATTATTTCATTCAAAGAATATTAATTTCAATTAAATAATATTAGTTTATTTATTAAAAAGGGATATATTTCTTTTAATTAAAAATTGATGGGATATTCAAACTTTAGGGAAAATTGAAATATTTATGATTTGATCAATAAATTTGATTTGAATGTATGACAAATATTGATTCAGGAATTGATATTGATAGATTAAATAAATGGGGCCCAAAGTCTAGGCGACCATTTTATGGTGCATACACCAGCGAGTAGTCGTCAAATGTTATGGAATGTCCACCAGATGGCTATCCTATAGTAAAAAAGGTAACATTTGTCTTGATTCTAGTGACTTTGAATAGTAAATTGGTTTTGTCAGACATTTTCCCTAGAACTTAAAAAGAGACTTCATGCACATGCAAAATTCAAGGGTTAAGTTACATGTGAAGGGGACATGGAAGGCTGCTAGGACTAGGAGCTTAAGGGTATAAAAATGAGGATAATAATATTAATAGATTACGTAGTAAAAAAGTAACTCTAACATGTGCCTCAAAACTTAAAAACCCAAATCAATACAAGGTTGATATTGTGAAAGTGCAAACTCTAAACATGTGTGAAATAATCTCTTGTCACAACTATAATATTGTGAAACTTTGAAATGGGAACATGTGTCATCTTCTATCAAATAAAAAACTCTCCCATCATGAGTGTAATATTGTGAAACCATGAAATGGGAACAAGTGTCCTCATAGAGAATAATAAAGCATTCATATAAAATAACACAGTCATTGCATCAAGTAATTTTATTAAAATTTGATCCATGTAACATTGTTGGCTTAAGGTCTAAACAATTCAAATTTAATACCATTTACTCAGATGACAGACTTATATAAATAAAAAATATTTGGCTTTAGATTACATGCATACAAATTTAAGGTTTATTTAGCTATAAAACCTTTTGGTTATCAATTAGAAAATTAAGTAAAAATAGATAATCTCTCAAATCGAATAATCTCTCATCACAAATGATATTGAAAAACTGCAAAATTGGAACACATGTCTGCATAGCACAAAATAAAGAAGTCATATCATATAATATTGTCGTCACATCAAATTATTTGATCAAAATTTACTCTGTGTAATATTGTCATCTTAAGATCTAAATGACTTGAATTTAATACCATTTACTCATAAGTAAGAATTTAATAAAAAAAGATATTTGGATTTAGATTACGCATGTGTAAACTTAATGGTAACTGGCCGTAAAGCATTTTGGATTTTAAGTTCCAAATCAAGTAAAAATATATAGTTATAGTGGTGATTTCTATTGTAATAAATTTTTTGGGTAACTTCTCCCTTGGCACTATAGAATAAATGGTTACAGAACCTTTTTGGGGGGAGGTCACTCATGAAAGACTAAGAAATATTTTCTTCTTTGAGGACGATGAGTTCATCTATAATGTTTCAATCATCTTGGGTCATGACTATCTTGCGGCGAAGGGTTGTTATAGGTTAAATGTGGAAATTTTATAACTATTCTTAGAATGGTGTCTATAATTAGGAACTGTGGTAGTGGAAAGGTGGGTCATCACTTCTTGTGTTTGTGAAGAATAGAGAGGTGGCCTAGAGGATATACTTGTGAGGGCGCATATGGGGATGGGTTTGTTGGCCCATGACAAGGACTGGTCCCAAATTAATTAAGGCCAACGGGACCCCTCTTGCTCTATTAATCCTTTTATTCTTTGTAGTGTGTATGATAATCGAGAAGTGTGAAAGATGGCTATGATAAAAGGCTTCATTGCCATCAAGGATTACCTTTGGAAAAAATAGACCAATCGTGGATGAGGTCGTCCAAAGGAAAGAAAAAATGTGAAGGAAAAAAGGATAACATCTGGTGTGGCGGGTCCATCGGAGAAAGAATAATAATGGTGTCTCCAAATGATTCTCATTTATGTTTTGAATCTTTTGATTTATAGGTTGGCAACTTGGGTGTGGACTCAAATCAACTTAGCAGGGAAATTGTTTACTCCTGAAGAACTCTATTTTTTGTGATGTTACATATTATGTAAATTTAATCAACTATCAAAACTGTTACACTTTATTATATTTATATAATTTTCCAGTATAGTTATGTAATTTGTAGGTATAATGATTTTATGAGTTTTAATATAAAAGTATAATTTTCTAAGAGAATTTTTATTCTTGTGTACAGTAAGTAAATATCATCAATACAATTATTTCATTTCTTTTGTACAGTAGTGAAAACTAGCAATAAAAAAACCTTCACATTAAAATGTCTCAAAAACATCAAATTATTTATCACATTTATTTGAATACAATGAAAAATTGCCAACAAAAATATGTTTCTATAGAAAATGGAAAATAATGATTCGCCAACAATTTCCCACTAGTTTTGGTCGATTATAAATTATTTGCCAATAACAATAATTTTATGTTGACATGGAAAACAAAATATTTTCCTATATAATTACATTTGATTATGATGAGTACTAAAATAATTTCCACTACTTTTCCCAAGGGGGGTCCTTAAAGTTATTGTTGATGCCACTCTTCATAGGATGTTCATTGGAAACTTTCATCCATCTCTAAGGGAAAATTTGTTATTGAATAGATACCATAACTTCACTTTCCTTTGTAGTGCTCTAACATATTATTAGCACACCATAACTTAGCTTAGGGATTCTTCCTCGAATGCTTATGGAGGGGCCTCTACCTTTGGAGGATCTCGAAAGAATAAGGCCTCTACCATTTTTCCTAACTGTAAAGGATAAAATATGGATGGGGTCCTAGAACAATGGTTTGCACATAAAAGAGACCCAAAACCAATATTTTACACTTACATTTGACTTTTATTGATATGGAAAGTAAATGTAGATGACTAATGTTGAAATGAAGAAATACAAGTACTTACCTCTGGAAAAGAACCTGCTGAAAACCCTGTCAAACAGTCTCAGAAATTGTTGGTTTCAATGCTCTTAAATGGAAACTGCAAAATCTACAAAACCCAAAAATATTTTCCAATTCTAAGGGAGGTCATCTTTGACCCTCATAAAATGTCAAAGGCTACATTTTTGTTCTAAAGGTCAACTTTGATTTTTTTTCGTAGATCTCAAAAGTTCACCGAAAAGGGTATCCAAATCTAAGCTCACATCCGTAGTTTCGCACCTGTACCTACAAGAAAATGGTTTTGTTTGTTTGTTTCAAGGGTTTTCCTTGGTCAAACCCCAGTTTAGAATCAACCTTAATATTGAAATTGAAATGGAGAATGCTAGCAAGTAATAGAAGTAGATCTAACACGAAGCTATGATATTCAATAGATATGCAAATTGTATTTGAAATGTAATCAAGTATGTTAATATGAAAGCTTGAACATCAACAAATGTATATCAAACCTCCATGATTGAATGCTTGGAATCCACCTTGAGGAAATAATGAATGGATCTTGAAGATGAACAAAAGGATCTTGAAGCAAGATCACACCATCATGATGGCTAGATCTAGGGTTTGAATGATTAATCTTGAATGCTTGAACCAAATCCCTTCAATGGCTTGAATGCTTGAATCCTTGATCTTAAATGGAGAACTTGGATGGAGAAGAGGACTTGAATTCTTGAATGGATGCTTTCTTGATCACCAATGTCTCCTTGAGAGTTCTTGAGTATGAAAACTTGATTGAGAGATGTTCTCACAAAACTTGATGGAGAAAATGAGAGAGGAAGGCCTCCTTTTATAGTGAACAAGGGCACAATCCTCTAGAGGGGCCACCTTGGGGAATTAAATTCCAATTAGGCATATACCATTTAGGAATGGACCTAAATTAAATATAATTTAAGATTTTACCATTTCGGAGACCAAAACAGCTGACCCAGAAGTAGGAAAACAATTATTTTTGAAACTTGACAATCGGAGATCTCGGGACCTTGAAACTTGAACCAAGGGTCAAGGATGAGCTTGACCCCAACCTAGGTCAAGGTCAAGGTTGACGTTGACCCTTTTAGGTGGTCATTGACCCTTTTAGGGAATTATTGACCTTAAGGTCACATATTTTAGGGTCTCAGTCAGAGTGAGAAACAGGAGGTCTCGGGGTGCCCGGAGACCTAGAAATGATGTCAAAACATGGTAGAGTGCCAGGGAGAGGCACAAAATCCTATGATGAACATGATGAAGGCTAGGAGGACCTATTTTTAAGTCCTACCTAGAAAATAGATCCATAGAAGAGGGAAATTAAGGAGAATCCTTGTGATCCTAGCCCTAATTTCACCTAGAATGAAGGTAGCAAGTGCAAAAAAGAAGTGAATAATGGGGAAAAAGCTAGATCAAAGCTGAGGACCAATTCAAGGTTCTTGACATGATCCAAAAACCCCTACTCAGAGGGATAAACACTCTTAACATGGAAGTGCTTCCATTTTAAGATGATAGATTAAGCCCCCACTTTAGCAAGAGTATGGACTCAATAAAAACTCTTGGTAAAAGAGAAGAAAGAGGAGATCCAAGTGGATTTAAAAATAGATAAAATAACACTTAGCTAAGGGAACAAGCCCCCAGACTAACGATTCTAACTTAACATACATGCACAAGGGTGCCAAAAGAACAAGGGTTAGTACTAAACAATCCAAATCAATTACCATAAGAAACCTCGCTAAGAAATATTTCTCATACTAATATCATATTTGGAAAGCTATCATAAAAGCATAAATGATTACATAAGAAAGACAAGAGAAACACTATAAATAACATAGCTTCATGATCTAGTCCTACTAGCATGAAAGCAAAAAGAGAGAAAGGGAAAAGATTGATTACCTCGCCTAGTAAGATGCCCACCTTACCATGAATCACATTGGAGGGAGAGCCCAACAGGTTCACCTATAAATTGTGCTTGTAATTATAATGCATCTTTTGATGGCTTCTAGAATACTCATAGATCCACCTTCTTGTATCACTATGAATATGAAAATGTGTGTCTCCTCAGGATTTAGCAACTTATGTGTGTTACCATTGGAAGATTTAGCATACGGATGTGTGTCTTTTTAGAATTTAGCAACTTATGTGTGTTACCTTCCAAGATTTAGCATGTTTGAAATTGAAAATGTGTGTCTCTTCAGGATTTAGCATATAAATAAATTAAAAACTATAGTACAAGGGAGATCCCATATATGCCCCCCTCCCTAATATGGCAAAAACATACTATTTTGACATGTTAAGGAAAGAAAAGAACAAGGATAAAGCCTTCTTCAGTATCAAGACAATATCCATAGAAAACACCCAGTCCAATCCAAGAAGGTCACAACTCCTATGAGGCCATGGAAGGGATGAATGCAAAGAGATATCATGCAAGAAATGAAAAAAAAGGTAATCCTTATGAGGGATAGCACACTATTCAGTTTCCAAGGTGAGAGATATATCAACCATGGAAACCCAATGTCAAACAACAAAAGAGGTTGTTATCAAAGACATAGATCCTCAATGCAAACCAAAATTTGTCATGTATGATTGGATATCACATAATAGATAGATACTGCTTAACCAAGGAAAGAGGTGAATCCCGGAAAGATAGAAAAGAAGGAAATGGTATCCTTGCCCCCCAAGTGTAGGAACAAAGATGGAAGAGGATACCTACTTCATAATGCAAGGAGATTTCCTATTTACAACAATGTACACCATATCCTTAGTGAGGGATATTGACCTCTACATCCAAGAATATAGATAATCATGAAAAGAATATGTCACTCATGGAAAAAGGATCCTCAAATGAAAGAGATCTTATCAACAAGACCCCCACCATAGAGGATTGCTTTAGATAAAATATCATCTTTCAAAAGGTGGCAACAAAGATTCAATCATCAATTTCCCTGCAAACAAGAGGAAGAGGAATCTTTGAATGAGGGAAACAACTCCAACACCAAGAAAGGGTGAGAGTTTATAAAGAACATAATTTGCAACATAGAGAAGAAGTCCCAATTTAGGACAACAAATTCTCATATAAGAAGGTTATCCATACTCAAAACATCTATCAATATGATGAAATAATATTGCAATATAAACAAATACCACTAAACTAAGGAAAGTGATTCCCTAGATAAAAAGAAAGAAGGGAGAACCTTTCCCCATAGGGATGAAAGGAAAGGGATACCTTTGCAAAACACATGTCCTAGAAAATATATCTTGAATAATAGAAGAGAGAAATGGATGAAAAGATATAATAATAAACACCATGAAAACATAACCAATTATGCTCAAAGCAGGAATATAATGGATTCTAGAAAATAGGAAGAAATATACCTCTTGCCCCCCAGTCTAAAGGAGAAAAGATCTATGTTATATATGAATGAGGGGTAAAATTATGAAGAAATATCAAAGGAGAAATTTATTTTATTTTATCTTTATGGATCAGATTATAAGGAGAAGGTACTTTGAAGAATCTTTGCACATCTACATCATGAGTCATAGTTTGAACCTCAACATAAGTGTGGGAAGAACTAGGAATAGTAGATAGAGAATTAGGAATCAGATTAGGAAAGATAGGATTAGGATTAGGAAGATTAGGAACACTAGTAAAAGTGTAGGGAGTGATATGAATGGAATACACAACTGGAGGAACACTTGGAACCACGGTTGGAAAAGGGTTGGAGTAGATATAATTAATACTATCGTAAGAAGGTTGTGAGGTAGGATCATGATTTCCCATATGATCAACACTAAGAGGAAGAGCATTAAGGGAATTATTATCTTTCTCTACTAATTCCTCATCACTAGAAGGAATCCTAAATTGAGGTGAAGGATCTATAATGTCATCTTCTTTCGCATAAGGGAAGTGTGTTTTAGAGAATATGTCATCCTTTTGTATCAAAAAATTCTTTAGAAGGAGGGGATAAATCAATGTGTTTATCCAAGGGTTCATCCCAAAAAGTATAATTATCCACAATGGCTTCATGAGGAAGAGAGTAATCAACATCCAAATCCAAAGGTTCATCCCAAATAGGAGGATTATCCACAATGGTTTCATGAGGAAGAGAGTAATCAATATCCAAATTCAAAGGTTCATCCCAAATAGGAGGAAGAGAGTAATCAATATCCAAATTCAAAGGTTCATCCCAAATAGGAGGATTATCCATAATGGTTTCATGAGGAAGAGAGTAATGAACATCCAAATCCAAAGGTTCATCCCAAATAGGAGGATTATCATCCCTATGAATAAAGCACATTGTAGGATTGTCAAAATTCATTAAAGCTTGATCCCTAAAGGGGAAAGAAGGTAAATTGTATTCTAAAGTAGGCTCATAGAAAAGATATATATTAGGAGGAGAATTAACATCAATCCCTAACTCATCTTTGTAAAGGTCAATTGAAGAGGTTGTGGAGGAGAGTGAAATAAGAATAGGATCAATGGAGATCTCATTCAAATAATTTTCATCCTCACTGCCATGTACCTCATTAAGGGATCTATCATCTTGAACAAAAAAAGCCTCATCAAAGTACTCAAAACAAGAATCATACATGTTGAATACTAAAAGCATGAAAATGTAAATGTTTTTGTATTTTTAAAGGAATTTTGCAATTTTTTTTTGTATTTTTCAAATCTAATTACCATGAAAGATTTAACACAAAGGGAAAATCTAACATCAACAAGATAATATAAAAGGAAATATAACACCACAAAATACAATAGGGCATCTAATTCCATAAAAAAAAGGAGAGTAAGTATGTCAGGTTCACCAAAATGAATAGTGAAAGTGAACATAGAAGGGAATAAAAAGGAAGATCTAACACAATAGAGCATCTAAATCCAAAAAAGAAAGGAGGGTAAGCGTGTTGGGTTCACCAAAATGTAAAGGATAAAATATGGATGGGGTCCTAGAACAATGGTTTACACATAAAAGAGACTCCAAAACCAATATTTTACACTTACATTTGAATTGTATTGATATGGAAAGTAAATGTAGATGAATAATGTTGAAATGAAGAAATAAAAGTACTTACCTCCAGAAAAGAACCTACTGAAAACCCTGTCAAACAATCTCAGAAACTATTGATTTTCATACTCTTCAATCAAAACTACAAGATCTACAAAACCCAAAAATCTTTTCCAATTCTAAGGGAGGTCATCTTTGACCCTCATAAAAGGTCAAAGGCTACATTTTTGTTTTGAAGGTTGACTTTGATTTTGTTCACAGATCTCATAAGTTCACTGAAAAGGGTATCCAAATCTAAGCTCGCATCTGTAGTTCTGCACCTATACCTGTAAGAAAAATGGTTTTGTTTGTTTGTTTTAGGGGTTTGCCTTGGCCAAACCCCAGTTTGGAATCAACCTTAATATTGAAATTGAAATGGAGAATGCTAGCAAGTAGTAGAATTAGATCTAACAGTGAA
This sequence comes from Chamaecyparis obtusa, assembly GCA_027943335.1. Classification (NCBI taxonomy): domain Eukaryota; kingdom Viridiplantae; phylum Streptophyta; class Pinopsida; order Cupressales; family Cupressaceae; genus Chamaecyparis; species Chamaecyparis obtusa. The sequence goes on along the minus strand of BSBK01007177.1, from coordinate 599,175 downwards.
GCTATGATATTCAATAGATATGCAAATTGTATTTGAAATGTAATCAAGTATGTTAATATGAAAGCTTGAACATCAACAAATGTATATCAAACCTCCATGATTGTATGCTTGCAATCCACCTTGAGGAAAGAATGAATGGATCTTGAAGATGAACAAAAGGATCTTGAAGGAATATCACACCATCATGATGGCTAGATCTAGGGTTTGAATGTTGAATCTTGAATGCTTGAACCAAATCCCTTTAATGGCTTGAATTCTTGAATCCTTGATCTTCAATGGAGAACTTGGATGGAGAAGAGGACTTGAATGCTTGAATGAATTATTTCTTGAATGGATTCTTTCTTGATCACCAATGTCTCCTTGAGAGTGGTTGAGCATGAAAACTTGATTGAGAGATGTTCTCACAAAACTTGATGGAGAAAATGAGAGAGGAAGGCCTCCTTTTATAGTGAACTAGGGCACAATCCTCTAGCGGGGCCACCTTGGGGAATTAAATTATGATTAGGCCTCTACCCTTTAGGAATGGACCTAAATTAAATATAATTTAAGAGTTTACCATTTTGGAGACCAAAATAGCCGACCTGAAAGCGGGAAAACAATTATTTTTGAAACCCAACAACCAGAGATCTTGGGACCTTGAAACTTGAACCCAGGGTCAAGGATGAGCTTGACCCTAACCTAGGTTAGGGTTGAGGTCAAATTTGACCCCTTTAGGTATTTATTGACCCCTTTAGGTTTTCATTGATCTTAAGGTCATAGATTTCATGGTCTTAGTTAGAAAGAGACACAGGAGGTCCCGGGGGTGCCCAGAGACCTAGAAATGATGTCAGAATAGGGTAGAGTGCTAGGGAGAGGCACAAAATCCTATGATGAACATGATGAAGGCTAGGAGGACCTATTTTTAAGTCCTACCTAGAAAATAGAGCCATAGAAGAGGGAAATTAAGGAGAATCCTTGTGATCCTAGCCCTAATTTCACCTAGAATGAAGGATTCAAGTGCAAAAAAGAAGTGGATAATGGGGAAAAATCAAGATCAAAGCCAAGTACCCATTCAGGGTTCTTGACATGATCCCAAAACATGTACTCAAAGGTATAAATTCTCTTAACATGGAAGTTCTTCCATTTTAAGATGATACACTAACATTCATCTATTCTTTGAAAGCATAAACATGCTACATACACAATTTATCCGTAAAGAATTCAAGTCCACTCATCTTGTCTTTTCTCTATCCACTCTTTTATGTTCCATCTTCCTAGACATCATGAAGCTATCCATAGTGGATTGGAGGGCCTTATATCCATCCTTCAAGAAAAAGTTCAAGAAGGGCCTAATCCTGGCATTTAGTCATCACAAGTCTTCTCTAGTAGACCCTCTTTTTGTTTCTATTATTGCAGTGGAAAAATCTCCAACTTCTCTTGACTTCACCTCTTCCCCTTTTTGTAGAGGTCGGTGGGGATGCTTCTTTATCTGCATGTCCATGTGGATCCCCTTTGATAATTGATGCTTTTTTTTTTTTAGAGATTTTGATGTTGACAATTATCTTTAAACAATGTCTCTCACTCACCATGGTAGATCTATTGGATGAGGACCTATCTAGTGATTCATCTTTGGCTGTATCTATTGATGAGGTTCCTAGGACCTCCTTAGTAGCCATTGCATTGCACTTTCTTCCTCCCTCCTCATATGATCAAGATTGGGACAATGATATGTTGATGGACAACTTATCAAGGTCATAACCACTTCTACATCTTTGTATTAGAGTGTACATGTATGTTTCCTAGTTCTTGTCTATTAATGTGTTTCCATCTTAAAGGACCCTTGTACTTTGTTGTTACCTAGAAATGTGAGATTTTTTGTTTTTCACTTCTTCTATATGTTGTCTATTTCTTCTATTTGTCATGATCTTGGTTTTCAATATTTGGAGATGATACAAAGTTTTGGGTGCATTTAGGCATCCCTTCCATGTTGACCCAAATTTGTATATTATTTTTTCTTTATATGTCTTTCTTCAAATCCAAGACCAAGTTGGCAGTGGTGAAATATTCCCTAAGAATAGACATATGTCTATGCTTCTAGGTTATAGTGCCAATCCCTTGGATCAACCTATCCTTGTGCAAGTTGTTTTGGAAACATGTATCCCCTGTTAGGAAGTGACATTTTATGAAAATATATCATATGTTTCCAGGCCACATCATTTTTTTTCCTTCATTGGTATGGCCTATTATCCTCTCTAAGTAGCACAATCCATCTTAAAGGAGTTTTTTCTATGAGCATGTCTTTTATCTTTTTTTATCTAATGGTGTCCCTACACCATAGGTTTTTCACGTAATTTTTTCAAAATTCAATGGCATCTATCTTTATGGAGGCCAACCCACTAATCTATATCTCATTCTTTCCCTATCACGTTCCTATCTATCTTAATGCTATGCGTATTAGCAACAATTTCAAGAAGCCCTATCACACTCCTATCTAGCTTAATGCTACATGTGTAAGTGTACTATGTCTAAAGCCACTATATCACATGCTTATATATCTCAATGTTATACATGTCAGTGCACCATCAAAGTCTCCCTATCATATACCTATCTAGCATTTTCTATGCATGCCAGATCTTATCAAAAATTTCCCTATCATATGGCTTGACATGACACAACTTTCCAAGTCATATCAGTGTACTATTAATGATCTCTTATCACAGGTGTCTTAATCATCTAGCATGCCCATCTATAGTGCATATGATAGATCTATCTTGTAATCACATCAAGAATTTATAGATGGGGCAGCCCGATGTGACTAAATTCTTGCAGGTAAGTCAAGTAAGATACTCTTTACTTTAGCTTCACATTTATCTAATGATAATGTGTCTTCTAAAGTGTGGAAAAAATGTAATAGCATAAATTTTACACCCCTTATATAAAATGTCACTTATGCATTTGTCAAATTTAGCATAAGATAAAAAATCTCATCAACCCAATTATCCTTGTCATCTACCAACTCATTTTCTAACTCAAGACCCCCACAATAGGTCCTTGGCATTATTTATTAGGATTAGGTAATACTGAGAGGGGGGTAAATCAGTATTATAGAACATTAATTTCAACTTCAAACAATTATAAACAACCCAAAGTAATGTAGAAATGAAAAGAACATATAAGCATAACACATTACTCATGACACCATGATTTTTTCTCAAGGAAACCATGGCCAAGGGAAAACCCCGGTGGGGATGGTACCCACAAATATGCACTAAAATATAATATCCATGTTAGAAGATTTAGCCCTATTAGGAGCTAATTGTTACATAGTACATTTCCTTGTTAGAGGAATACAAAATGTTATTAGGGGTATACAAAACACCTGGTTAAAGGTGGTGAGCACACTGCTCTTACAATCAAAAACTATCTCAAAAGAATTCTCCAAAATGTGAACAATACAAGAACTTATCTTACTTAGATAGTTCCAAGTATAGCTTGGCCTCTTACTGATCTCACATCTGATCTCTGCTCTTAGATTCACAATCTTTCTTCATCATCAAAAATATAACCATAGTTCTCTTTCACAAAAGCAGTCTATACTTATACAAAATCAATCTTCAAGTCAGCTTCACAAATACCATATAAAACATAATAATAACTTATGCAAATGATAATTATGGAGTTAGTGATCTTATATCACCAAATAGTCAAAAATATACTCCATTCACATGTCTTAGTATGTTACCATATCCATTATGCTCTCCTTGATCTTTGCAACTGTTCATATATCTTATACTATTTTACTATCTTTGTACACCTTCAAACACTATATCTCATAGATCTAGTCACCAAAACTCATGCACTCTTAACTAAAGAATGCATACATCCCAAAATACCTTTAGGTAACTTTTCAAGCCCTAATACCTTGTATATCTTTGTTGCTGACCAAAACTGTAGCACTATACCCTATTATCTTGAATCTGGACTTAGTCATTTTCATGACTGTGACTCCAATCATAAGTGTTTCCATAAATTAAAACCCTCAAGTTATCCCAAGTGCTCCAAAACATCACTTGCCAACAATCTCTCCCTTTGGCATTGATGGAAAAACTTAGAAGAATGACTAAGTGTCACAATACAACTCTTTTCTTTTCTTTTTCTCTTTTCTACTTTCTTTTTTTTTTACTATTGTCTCCTCTACATTCCTCTCTCTCATATTTCTTTCTGATGAAGGGTGCTCCCCTTAATACCATAAACACATAACAGAAACAAAGAAACAACAACAATATGCAAGAACAGAAAATTGGCTTCTTATTATCTCCACAAATATGGAATTACAAACTTTCAGAATTACAATATGCAAAGCCACATGGGCCTTCCCTACAATATTATATAGGACAAAGCCTCGAATCAATACCTAGATCTACTACCCAGAACTTCCCTAGACAACACTACGGGCCTTCTTTAAATGGGCATTTTCCACCACCCGAGAAGGTTCCAAAAATTTAGCCCTTAAGGCCGACCAAACTTAGAATTATTTTATTTTTCAATTTATTACATCAAATTTGGCTCAAAATAACTTTTGACACCTGAATAGAAATTTTGAAGGAAAATTATTTTCTATCATTTCAGGTGGCCTGACTTTCGGAGACCATAAGTCATCACTAGTTGACCCGATTGACTATTATAACCCCATTTCAGAAAGGCCACAAAGTGCTCTATAGGCTTGACTCACACAAACACCTATCACCCAAATTCTCAATCTCATCTAAGACCTCTAAAGCCTTCAAAAATGAGTTCAAAGTTTTTGTACCCTATTGCCAATACCGAAAATCTTCAATATCTTCAAAACTAGACCTGATCTAGCCATGAAACTTTACTGGCAAGATGATATGATTGAGATGAGCCTCCACATGTAAAATCAAAACATTTCAAGATCGTATGACCAACTTACAAAAAATAGCAAGTTTCCATAAATAGCAGCTCTGCACAAGATAGCCCTTATTGAATACAAAAATAGAAATATTTTTGGGTGATGCAAGATTACTCTTACACCCAGGATGCTCCTACATCAGACACATGGGGTAATTTGAGAAGTGATTCTATCATGACTCAGGTGTGCAAAGGAAAACCAAGATGGTTAACCTCCTCCTTTGTTAGCCATGATGAATCTTCAACATGTTGTCCTTTCCATTTGACCAAATACTCTTCATATGTCTTGTTCCTTGTGCTTCTTCCAACATGACTGTCCAGTATGTCTTCAATCTCCTTGATATCTAAACTGGTTGTTGGAATACTCCACTGTGCTGCTGTAACCTCATCTTCAACACCTCCTTCATGACACTCTGTCAAATCTAAAATGTTAAACACTGGTGAAATATTCAGCTTAGTAGGCAATTCTACCTCATATGCATTTCCTAAATCATGCTTCTTTAGTATCTTACATGGCCCAAACTTCTTCATTTTCAACTTGTTATATGTACCAATCAGAAATTGCTCCTTTTGCAAATGAACCATGACTTCATCTCCAACCTAAAATTCCTTATGCCTACTTTTCTCATCTGCCTTATCCTTATACTACGCATTCATCTTGGTAATATGCTTCCTCACCTCTGCATGGATGTTCTTCAAATGTTCTACAAAATCCTCAGCTTCAGCACTACTTATTTCTCCTTTATCTATCTTTCTCAACTCAGATGCATTTCTGGGACTACTCCCATATACAATCTAGAATGGTGATTTACCAGTGCTCCTATTGATAGAATTATTATATGCAAATTCTTCCTGTGGTAAAATAAAATCCCATCCTGTTGGCTTATCTCCAACCAAACATCTCAGCAAATTTTCCAAACTCCTATTCACCACCTCTATCTATCCATCAGTCTATGGATGATGTGATGAACTGAACTTCAAATCTATCTTCAACTTCTTCCACAATGTATGCCAGAAATATCCAATGAACTTAGTGTCCCTATCTGAAACTATACTCTTTGGAAAACCATGTAGTCTCACCACTTCTCTGAAAAATAATTCTGCTACATGAACAACATCATTAGTCTTTTTATAGGGACTAAAATGTGTCATCTTTGAAAATCTGTCAACTACCACAAAAATTGAATCATGTCCCCATTGTGTCCTTGGTAAACCAAGAATAAAGTCCATACTGATATCCTCCCAAGGCTTCTCTAGTATAGGTAATGGCTGATACAACCCAGTATTCTGCTTCACTCCTTTCATCATCTGACATACTCTGCAACTCTATACAAACTTCTTAACATCTTGTTGCAACTGTGGCCAATAATAATTCTCACTGACCAAAGCAAGGGTTTTATCATGACCAAAATGTCTAGCCAATCCTTCGCTATGCTTCTCCTTGATGATATTCTCCCTCATAGAACTTTTGTGGAATGCACAACTGACTCCCTCTGAATAGCATATCATCCTGGATGATAAAATCTAACCACTTCATTCTGTCTAGAGTAACAGGTTCTTTACAAGCTTTCCAAGCTTCACCAAAATCAGGATCCTCTGGATACAAATTCTTGAGTTCCTTGAACCCAACCACTTCAATCTGCATTTTTGTCAACAATAGTTGCCTTCAACTAAGAGCATCTGCAACCCTATTAGACTTCCACTCCTGTGTTTCAAAATAAATGTGTAAGTCTGCAAAAACTCAACCCATTTCAAATGCCTTTGATTCAACTTTCCTTGACTATTCAAATATTGCAAAGTTTGATGATCAGTATACAAAATAAACTCCTTAGGAATTAGATAGTGTCTCCACTTCTTCAATGCTTGAAATATAGCATAAAATTCTTAATCATAAACAGAATACTTTCTCTTGGCATCATTTAACTTCTCATTGAAATAAGCAATAGGTTTACCTTCTTGGCTCATAACAGCTCCTATTGCAATACCACTAGCATCACAATCTACTTGAAACACCTTATTAAAATTTAGATGTGCTAAAATAGGTTGTTCTATAACTTTCTATTTCAACAGTTTAAAACTCTTATCTACCCCATTAGTCCACTTGAACTCTTTTCTATCCCCTCTCATTATTTCAGTCAAGGGTCCACAAATACTACTAAAATTTTTGATAAAATTTCTGTAAAATCTAGCCAAACCATGAAAATATCTTACCTCAATAGCACTCCTTAGAGTAGGCCATTCAAGGATAGCCTGTACTTTCTCTAGGTCCATTTTTAGACCTTCTACTGAAACTACAAATCCCAAATACACTAACTCTTTCTTCACAAAATTGCACTTCTTCAAATTAATCAACAATTTCTCATCTCTCAGCTTCTCAAACACCATACGAATATGCATCATATGCTCTTCCAATGTCTTACTAAAGATCAAAATATTATCTAGGTACACAATGACAAACTTACCCAGAAATTCTTTCAAAACCTCATTCATGAGCCGCATAAAAGTGCTTGGTGCATTGGTTAGCCCAAAAGGCATGACTAACCACTCATACAGTCCTTCCTTTGTCTTGAAGTAAGTCTTCTATTCATCTCCTTCTCTTATCAGAATCTGGTGATATCCACTCTTCAAATCTATCTTTGAGAAATACACAGCTCCACTCAAACAATCCATAATATCATCCATTCATGGCAATGGAAACCTATACTTGATTATGATTTTGTTTATTGCTCTGGAATCTATACACATCCTCCATTTTCCATTCTTCTTTGGTGCTAATACTACTGGTATAGCACATGGACTTAGGCTCTCCCGAATCAACCCCTTTTGCAATAACTCATGTACTTGTCTGTTCAACTCTTCACTTTCTACTGGGGTCATTCTATGTGCTGCCTTGTTTGGAAAACTAGCTCCCGAAATCAAATCCATCTGATGACTGATCTTCATTATCGGTGGTAATCCATTAGGTACATTATTAGATACAATATCCTGAAACTCATTCAACAAATCTACAACCTCTACAAGTACATCCTCTACTTCTTCTTTACCAACTTTTGGAATTAAAGAAAAATGCACATGCTCATGCCTCATACCATCTAGAAATTTTTTTCCATCAACAAATGTTATTCTTGCATTACCACATACCTTTTCTTCAATCTCCTTCAATGGCTTTAGCTTATGTTGGACTTCATCCTTTGTCAGGGAATAGGTATTCGCATGACCATCGTGTACAGCACATCTTTCAAACTACCACGGTCTACCCAACAACATATGACATGCATCCATAGATATGATATCACATAGTACCTCATCTTGGTACCTGCCAATCTTAAACTTTACCAGGCACTGTTCACTGACCATGACCATGTGGTCATCCTGCACCTAGGCAATCTGATATGGATGTGGGTGTTTCTATCTCTTGATCTTTAACTTTGTCACCATCTCTTCTGACACCAAATTTTCAGTGCTTCCACTATCAATAATCACATCATAGCATTTTCCCTCACACATGCATCTAGTGCAAAATAGGCTCCTCCTTTGTTCAGGTTCATTCTCACCACTCAGTAGGACTCTTCTATTAATCAACGTTTCTCCTCTTTCAACATCTTCTAAATTATATGATCTGGCATCTTCATCTACATGTGCAACTCTAGCTTGGCCTTCATTCCTCCTATCTATCCTTCCTTGGCATTGAGGATAGTCAAATTCCCTATGACCTTCTTCTCCACAGTGAAAACATGTTCCACGGAAGCCTCCTCTTCTTGAACCTTGTCCTCTTCCTCTTCCTCTCTGATCTCTATTATCCTAATCTTGGAAATGATTGGAATTGTTTCCTCTCTGATTTTGACTGCTACTAGCCTCATCTTTCTTTTTCAGATCTTCATTTCGGCCTCCATATGACCGTCCACTAGATCATCCACCATGACCTCTTCCATTTTGTTTTCTCTCAAACTTCTTGTTCAGCTTTTCCCCCACTTTTAGGGAAAACTAGAAATGCCTCTTCAATACTGTTCATTCAAGCCAGCTTCAGCTCCTCCTGAATGCTTGGCCTCAACCCATTAAGGTAATGAGCAACTTTCTCCTTATCAACTTCCACATGGCCTATTTTGATGAGGATTCGATAGAACTCCTCTATATACTCTTGAACAGATCTTCCTGGTTGCTTCAAACTTTGCATCTTCTTTAGTAGGTCAAGCTCATAATCAATAGGAATGAACTGTCACTTCAATTTATCCACCATCTGATCCCATCTTGTGATTTTATCTTTCCCTCTTCTATTTCCCTCCAATTGAATCTCTTGCCACTAGATCTTCGCATGACCTTTCAATCTGGCCTTCGTGAATTTGACCCTATCAGGATCCTCAATATCTTCATACTCAAAATATTCTTCACATTCATTGATCCAGTAGATCAATTCTTCTGGGTTAAGATTTCTTGAAAATGCAAGAACCTCAATCTTAGGTCTTTTTCTGATCTTGGAAATGGCCCAAAAAAGCCTTTCTTCTTCTTGATTCAAAATTTTGCCTTCTTCTTCTTCTTGATCATCATTTCCTTCTTCGACTTCATCCTCACTTTCATCTCTAATATTAAGATTTATTTCTCTGTGAATCTCTTCTTGCAATACTCGCACTTGTCTCTAGAGCACTCTAACCTCAGGTGTTACAACACTAGCTCTTCGGCCACATTCCCTTCATGGAGGCATTTTTGTGATGCGCACTGAAACCCTAACCATGGTCCTGGTGCAAACTGCCTCACAGTCAGTGATCTATTTATACACTCAGAAACTCCTGCTCTGATACCACTTGATGAAGGGTGCTCCCCTTAATACCACAAACACATAACAGAAATAGAGAAACAACAACAATATGCAAGAATAGAAAATTGGCTTCTTATTATCTCCATAAATGTGAAATTACAAACTTTCAGAATTACAATATGTAAAGCCACATGGGCCTTCCCTTACAATATTCTATAGGACAAAGCCTCGAATCAATACCCAGATCTACTACCCAAAACTATCCTAGACAACACTACGGGTCTTCTTTAAATAGGCATTTTCCACCACCCGAGAAGGTTCCAAAAATTTAGCCCTTAAGGCCGACCAAACTTAGAATTATTTTATTTTTCAATTTATTACATCAAATTCGGCTCAAAATAACTTTTGAAACCCAAACATAAATTTTGAAGGAAAATTATTCTCTGCCATTTCAAGTGGCCCGACTTCCGGAGACCACAAGTCATCACCAGTTGACCCAATTGACTATTATAACCCCATTTCAGAAAGGCCATGAAGTGCTCTATAGGCTTGACTCACACAAGTGCTTGTCACCCAAATTTTTGACCTCATCTGAGGCCTCTAAAGCCTTCAAAACTAAGTTCAAAATTTTCGTACCCTACTGCCAATACCAAAAATCTTCAATATCTTCAAAACTAGACCTGATCTAGCCATGAAACTTTACTGGCAGGCTGATATGACTGAGATGAACCTCCACATGTAAAATCAAAACATTTCAAGATCATATGACCAACTTACTAAAAATAGCAAGTTTCCATAAATAGCAACTCTGTACAAGATAGCCCTTATTGAATACAAAAACAAAAATATTTTTGGGTGATGCAAGATTGCTTTTACACCCAGGATGCTCCTGCATCACTTTCTCTTCCTTATTTTTCTTTCTCTTCCTCTCCCTTTGACATCAATGGCAAAGGTACATTCAAAATTGTAAAACTTAAGCACAAAATATTTAGTGCTTACTAGTGCTTACTCACTAGATTTAAGACATCTTGGAAAGAGTTTTCCAAGGTCTTTACTTCCTCAGCCCATGAATTTAATAGAATCTCACTGACATGGATTAATCCATTCAATGCATATGATGTTGTCTCCACTGCCTTAAGCTCTGTAAGTGTAGACACAGTCATTGAGGCTTCAACTTTTACCATCTCCAAAAGATGTGACTCAAGCATTAATTGTAAACATAGGGGTCAGTAGGCTTCTTAATAAGCCAAATCTATCTACAACTCTCCCTTTCTCCATTTCTAGTACCTGTATCTTATCCAATAGCCTAGAAGTCTCTTTTTTCATTTCTCCCATAGTTTGTGAAGATGATTCACAAATGTCCATAAGATTGTCAAGGGTAGCCCTATCCTTGGCTATGATCTCTTCAATGTTCTTTATGTTCCTATAGGGACTTAAGCAGTAGCTATATATTTTCCTACCTTGTGCCACACAACTCTTGGCCTTAAGAGTAGTAGCCTTGAGAATTTTTAATTCCCATGAAATGGACTTACAGACTTCTCTCAACTTCTTTTCCAAAAATTTATTCTCAACCTTTTCCTCTGCATTTTTTAGCAATGAATCAAAATGATTATCAAAGCTATCCAACATTGTACCAAGGTTCTTAGCTTCATCCTTTTCTTTGAAGATAACCAGTAAGGTCTCCCACAGTTTGTGAAGATGATTCACAAATGTCCATAAAATTGTCAAGGGTAGCCCTATCCTTGGCTATGATCTCTTCAATGTTCTTTATGTTCTTGTAGGGACTTATGCAATATCTATATATTTTCCTACCTTGTGCCGCACAACTCTTGGCCTTAAGAGTAGTAGCCTTGAGAATGTTTAAGTCTGATGAAATGGACTTACAAACTTCTCTCAGCTTCTTTTCCAAAAATTTCTTCTCAACCTTTTCCTTTGTAGTTTTTAGCAATGAATCAAAATGATTATAAAATCTATCCAAAAGTGTACCAAGGTTCTTAGCTTCATCCTTTTCTTTGAAGATAACTGGTGAGGGTATTAGTTTGTTCACTATTTCTACAGCCCTGACCATTACCTTAACTCTTTTGTCACCTTTATGAACTGATCTTTCCTTAGATTTAGCAAAAGCCATAAATGATAGCCTCATCAACTCATCCTCATCCATGTTGTCTACATCAGAACTTACTGGTTTCACCATACTTGCCAACAATAAGGAGGTGTCCAAACTAACCTTGGCACCATTTTCTGATTTGATATGTTCTACCTTCTTCAGCTAAATTTCTTCCTCCTATACTATTTTCTCCTCTACATTTTTCTCTCTCATATTTCTTTCTCTTCCTTATTTTTAGTTCTCTTCCTCTCCCTTTGACCTCAATGGAAAAGGTACATTCAAAATTGCAAAACTTAAGCACAAAAGATGTATTGCTTACTCACTAGATTTAAGACATCTTGGAAAGAGTTTTCCAAGGTCTTTACTTCCTCATCCCATGAATTTAATAGAAGCTCACTGAAATGGATTAATCTGTTTAATGCATATGATGTTGTCTATGTTTCCTTAAGCTCTGATACCAATTGTTAGGATTATGTAATACTGAGAGGGGGGGTGAATCAGTATTACAGAACTTTGATTTCAACTTCAAACAATTATAAATAATCCAAAGTAATGCAAAAATGAAAACAACATATAAGCATAACACATTAATCATGACACCATGATTTTTTCTCGAGGAAACCCTGGCCAAGGGAAAACCCCAGTTGGGATGGTACCCACAAATATGCACTAAAATATAATATCCATGTTAGGAGATCTAGCCCTGTTAGGAGCTGATTGTTACATAGTAAATTTCCTTGTTAGAGGAAAACAAAACCTTGTTAGAGGTAAACAAAACACTTGGTTAAAGGTGGTGAGCACACTTCTCTTACAATCAAAAGTTGTCTCAAAATAATTCACCGAAATGTGAACAATACAAGAACTTATCTTTCTTAGATAGTTCCAATTATATCTCAGTCTCTTACTAATCTTGCATCTGATCTCTACTCTTAGATTCATAATCTTTCTTCATCATTAAAAATATAACCATACTTTGCTTTCACAAAAGAATTCTATACTTATACAAAATTAGCCTTCAAGTCGGCTTCACAAATACCATATAAAACATAATAATAACTTATACAAATGATAAAGATGGAGTCGGCGATCTTATATTATCAAAGAGTCAGCAATATACTCCATTCACCTATCTTAGCATGTTTTCCATTATCAACTCATCAAGCACTTACATTCATCTTCATCTCATGCATTTGATTTATCCATCTTAACTTAGGGATTTTTCTTCCATATCCTTTTGTGTCTTTAGCATATTTATCAGTTCTATCTCATTGTTATCTTATATTAATCATAGTTGATCTTTTATATTCTTGTTATATAGCACCGATCTTATCATGGACCTGACAGTTCTCTATGGAGGTCAAAACACCAAAGAAGGGGTTTGACTGAGGCAAGCCTCTTTATGACCACAACCATTTTATCTCTTCTCTTGTGTGCGGGTTTCTATCATGAGTGATAGATTCAAAAGCTCTAGTTGGAGCCCATTACCAACCATCCAATCAAGTATCATTGTTCCTATCTTCCTCCTAATTTACTAATAAAAAACTCATTCATTATGTAGTTAATCCTTTATCTTGTTGAATCATTTTCATCAAATAGTTGTAATCTATTTATTTTATTATCTTTCCCTTCCATATCATGCATTTAGTCTAGTCTTATTTCATCTATTTACATTCTTTTATTTACCCATTTCATGATTTCATCTAGATTAGTTACTTTTTATACATATTTTCATTCTATTTCTACTAAGTCCATACTCCTCCTATACATGATGCTAGTGTAACATGTTGGTGTCCATCAGTCACACTATAATCCTAGGACTATGCTTTTGTCTGAGGCACTAAGCTTACGAAACTTAGGGGTTTGGCCCTCTCAATTAACCCTTTCATTTTCTATAATTTTAAACATTTTTATCAACCCATTTGTTTAATTTATTCACGTGTTAATTAGGTTGGTTTCACTTGGATATTTAAGTAATCAAACTCAAAATTTAATTATGTAGACAACCAAGCGCACTTTATTTATTCTGTGTTTGATCTCCCTAACGTTCCTATCTAGCAACGTAAGGTGCTGCAACGAACTCATGCATCCCTTGAGGTTTTAATCGGCCTCTCGATAGGTGCATTATTTTCTTCCCCACAATTAGGTTTCTTATTTTCTAACTACTTTTATTATATTTGACATATTCTTCTTAATCTTTATATTATATTGCTCATTATTTATATTATTAGGTGACCCCACAATAGTCGGTTACACTTTTTTAGACATGCTAATTTTTGCTGAAATAATAGATTTTTAATAAAATTTGATTATTTGAGCCTTGAGAGGTTCCATTTGAAGGAATTAATTAAAAATGGTTAGCTCAAAACCTGTTAGATAAAAAAAACATTGATATAACATTTATACTCCTAATTCATACCTACAATGGAATCTCCTTCGCACCTATTAAAATGCTAAGAAAAAATCACTTCAACTTTATCTTTTGGCAGATCAAATGAATCCATTTGAAAAACCTATCTATGTAGTAAGGTACTACTGAGAAAAATCTTTCCAATGATTATAATTTTAATATATATTAAGTTTATTATGACTTTGTATTTTTAGTTTTACTAAACATAGATATTTCACCGTATGTATACCTCTATATTTGACGCTTATGGAAAAATAGTAAATGAGAGAAAAAAAATTCTAAAAAATAGCTATGCCCTACATATTGAAGTTCTCTTTCTATCAAAAAAAGTAAAAATTAAATTGGACAAATACACAACAAGTTATAAGCTATGTAGTCAAGGTATGTCAAAATTATGGTTTAGTCAACTTCAAACATTTATAAAATATGAAATAATCATGATAATTTCATCAAACCAATTGCATGCCCTCCATATGGATGTTAAAAAAATAAATTCAAAATAATCACATTGATATCTATTTTTAAAAAAAAGTTATGCTCTATGAAAACAATGTAACTCTTTGAAAATGACAATTTCAGCAACATACCAGTTTTCGTAGGAGAAAGAAAAAAATAATCAAATCAATTCAAAAATAAAAATAAAAAATATATTTAGAATCTAGACAGAAAATACTAAAAGACTCTAATTTACTTCATCTTCTAACTCTAAACGGTTTAACGAGAATATGCATTTGAATCTGAAAGTTTTTTTCAAAATGTAGAGTTTAGTGTCCGTTCAGGCAAAAAAGTGTAACCCACTATTGTGGGTTCACCTTATTCATAGCGATATATTATACATTTTTATTATTATTTATATATCATTCACATAATTTTGATATGAGTATATAGGATAATCATTTATTTTTGGTATTTTAGTTTATACATTTGTACTATTAAATTTATTATTTAATAGTGATGTATATTTATTTAATTATATAATTATGTGTTTTATTAAGATAAGTAAGTTTCTTACATAGCCCAAACTCTATTATAAGGAGAAAATAAAAAGGTTACCCATGAGACCTGTAACTAGAGTTAGAATTCAAAAGGTTGTACAATATTTGAATCAAACCTATGCACCTTCATATCATTTTTACTTCTTTGAACTACTATCAAACCAAGGTTCTCTTCCAAACATGAAAATGCAAACAAATGAAAAGAGTAAACCCATTCAAATGCCCCATAGAAGGGTACAACACAATAGATTGACATGGGATATAGTATATAAACATTAAGGTAGAAGAGTTTTTTAAGAAGTTTCAACTTTACCAAGAGTTCAAATTTAGTCAAAAGGTCAGCAATAAGGGAAACAAGAAGAAGAGATTCAACCTTATTAACAACTTGATCATAATGGGCAATATTATGTTTAGAGGGAACCAAAGGACAAGATAATTATTTAGAAACCTTTGAATCACTAGAATCATTTGGAATACTATAAGATGTTAGGGAAGAGAGTTAGTATACCAAGAGGAAGATGTCTTGCAAGAGGCACGAGAATAGTTACAGGCCAAATGCCTTGTAGCAAAGAAACATCTACAAGAAAAAGGAATGCCCTCATAATCAATGAACTATGTCCAAGGATAATCATTCAAATATCAAACAATTTTACGTACAAGATATTTTGAATAATCAATCTCTAGCAAAATATAAGCAAACCATTTGTAGGGAAAGACAAGCAATATGCTTTGACAAGGATGCATCTCTGGGGGAAAATGCAAGTCCTCCACTAAATTGCACTCTAAAGTAGCAAAACTATTGGGTGGGAAAATATCATTTGCAAACACTAGAATAAGAGTGTGGGAAACAATCATTAAACATTATATTTTATATTTTATATAACTGTTTTATTATCATATTTTATGTCATTAATTTTTCATTCTATTGTTTTTATTTCATTATTGTGAACATTTGCATTTTCTTATGTCATTTGTATTATTTTTTCTTTCTGATTTTTCTTTTTCCTTGTTATTTATTTCCCAATCTCTCCATTTTATATTTATCTTAGCTTGATCATACATTTTTTATTATATATTTTTGTCATTATAATATTGAATATGTAGAATGAGTTGAAATGATTTGCTATTAAATAAATTAATACAATTAATTAAAAAATATTAAAACTTATTATAGATTATAAAAAATATCATATTTGTAATAAACCTTTCGCTAACTATAAAAACATATGACAACATTCCTTTATATATTAAAACTAAAAAAATGAACAAAAATTAATTTGAAAATGATTCTAATATTATATTTTGGTATTTAGAGTGTCAAAATATTACAATAATTAGAAGAACACATGACAACATTCTTCAGTATTTAACCGTTTAGTTGCTGGAATTGACCTGGAATTAGAAAATGGAAATTGGTGAATTGGTATAGGCCAATTCTAATTTTGGTCCAAAATGAGCATTCTGCAATTCCACCTCAGAACCTAGAATTAAAATTGAAGCATAAAATTAAAATTAAGAATTCAATTTTGAGATCATGCTTAAACATCTAAATCTACAATTATCGTTCGCTAGATTAAAATCGATTTCAATTCCGTTTGAAAATCCAAGCAACCACTGGCGATCTCTAGGGCGGAAAATGCTCTAGGTTGAATTTGGATGTGGAATTCTTCCCTATTAAGGGTTCATATTCGGTCAATGATATATGACTGCATGAATTAACGCATAAGATTGCGCTCCTCTTTAAAATGGCTTACACTTCTCTACGTCTCGCGCACCTACTAATTACCAGTCCTAACGAATATGTGGAATACAATGGAAGTCGGGTGGGGAAACCAGACAAAAATAAATGTTTCGAAGTGTTTAATCCCCTCAATTATCTACAATTTAATTAAGTGCCAAGCTCTTTCTTCTTCTGTGTTGATGGAATTCCAAGATACGATTCACCAAAGTTTTTGAATATAGCTCAGGATCAAAGGATTAGATTATCTATCTCGAACAATGGATTCTCTTAATGATTAAGCAACCAGACACAAATATTACATCAGGAATATAGCTTAATTTACAACATATAGTTTAGGTATCACCAATCATTCCTCTAGGACTTCAACTGCTTGATCGAAAGCCAAAAGGGAGAAATGAGGTCATCATGATTTCCACTAGACCACCTTCATGGCAGATATCTAATTCCATAGGAGGTACCGGTCAGGCACGTGAGGACCAATGGACTTCACAACTTGAGTTAAATTAGTTGATAGATTATTTGTGAGAGCTTTTGCTCTTTGAAAAATAATTTTTTGGTCGGAAAATTGTCAGCTTTTTAACTGATATTGGGAAAAAGGAAAAACAAGAATAAAATTAGCAGTTCAGAAAATATCAATTCAATAAAAATATCACTTTAGAAGTCAATTCATTGGAAAATAGAAACATACCAATAAAATATTTCATTTCTATCTAAGAAGAACCAAATTGCTATTTAATTTTGGTGGAAAATAGAAACATACCAATAAAATATTTCATTTCTATCTAAGGAGAACCAAATTGCTATTTAATATTCCAACAAATCTGCAAACCATTTGAAATGGAAACAACCATTTATTTTTCTTTTTTGGTTGCACATGATAATATTGAGGCCATTGAGGCATTGTTCTATGCACAGTTCATTTGCAACTGTCTTGAAGTAATTCACTTGCTCTAGTCTTGTTGAGTTTTATTTTTTTGAGTTTGTATTTATCAATTTTTTTTTCTATTTTTTTTTCCTCCTATCATTCCAATTTGTTCATATTTGGCGTGGTTTAGATTTCTCCCCCAATGTATAGAAGCTTAGAAGACAAGTCCAGTCCTTGAACTATCTCATAGTGCAAGTATCGTTCATGGTCATTTATGTATAAATCACCTCAATAGTTTCTTTCCGATCAAGAAATTTCTAAGCTTTGACACCAGTAAGGGGACAAGGTTCGAACTCGCGACCTCAGAAAAATCTGCCAGATCTAAATCTTACTTGTAATTAAACGTATTTTTTTTAATCAAATTAACTAAAACATAGCAATTGGGATTAAAGAATCGCAAGGTGTGTTTCTCATCCTCTCAGCCTGTGCTAAAATACAAGGTTTCGAATATGGTATGGACATCCGTCAAAGTATAGTGGAGACAAGAGTTTTGCCAAATTTTATGGTTGTAAGTGCTCTGATAAACATGTATGCAAAATGTGGATGCATACACAAGGCGTGTGCAGTTGCAATTGCCCTGGTAGATATGTATACAGAATGCAGAAGCAATTATAAGTTAAATATTATAAAACTTTCTATCTTTAAATTTTCAGTTTTAAGTATTTCAAAATTCCAAAATTATTTGAGTTTGAAAAAGGGTATAGTATATGTTTAGTTCTCCCTTAATTCCATTGTTAAAATTTTTAAAAGCTTCTATTTATTTTCTGTAAAAAATTTAAAATTTTTGAAGTTTTCTTCAAGAGATTTACATATAATCATTTAAGAAAATAATGAGAAATTTTTTATATTTAATTGTTTAAAAAAGTAATGAGAAAACTCTTAATAGATTACTCAATACACTTCAAAGAGTTTATGAGTATGTGATTCTAAATTTTTAAGGTTACCCATGGTTTTCAAGAAGAACAGATTCATAATAGGCAGTCCTTTCCCATGCCCTCAAGTATATATCAAAGAAACAAAATTGGGATTTTGTCTGGTTTTATAAATGCTTTTTTTTAAGTACAGATTTTCATGATTAGAATTTTTTTTAAATATACATATTTTTAGTTTTATAATTAATATCATTTAATAACTTTGATTGAAAGAAATCGCCTCTTCATTTCAATGTTTAATCTAGAAATCTCCTCAAAAATTTGGCTACTACCTCATGTAGTAAGTTTATGCTTTCTCAATCTTGTTGTTGTATCATTAGAGTTTTTCCAAAAATAAATTTGCATATTTCATATCTATTTTGAATGGTATGTGTTTATAAAGAAAGTAATATATTTGCAATGTTACCATGATACTAATTTTATTGGTCAATGTGTATCACTTCATTTATTTGACATGCATAATTCCTCCAAATATTTGTTTCTCATTCAACATGTATAGTGGAATGGACAACAAAAGATTTACAACACTACCAACATCCACTCTGAGTCATGTTTGCATCATAAAGATTTATGAGAACTCTCTAACACTTCAACTTCCAATAGTCCTCATTACTTTTATGTCTTCTTGTCAACCTTCATATAGTTGAATGTCACTTATCAGAGGTAGATTTACAATTATATGTAACAAGTCAATATGAACTATATATCGAATTTGTCTTTGTGTAAGGCAATTCTACATCAGTTATCATATTTGTATTGTATCTATCATTTAAAGGTCAACAGTCTAAATTTGAAGATCCATCCTTGACAACATGACTCTTATGGGGTGAAATTAAACACAATCTATTTATTATTTATAAGTACAACATGAATGAAGTCTCAAATTTAAGTGTTCCTACTCAATCTATGTCACCAAATTGTTGACAATCTACAAGAATATGTTGTTTTGTATGTATTTTTCAATCACCTCCAATGAATTTACTTTCAGCATGAAGTAAAAAAAAATCATTTTAAAATTTCCTATTTTAAATTAGAAAAAGAAAAACCTATCGGCTCACTATTGCATGCACAAAAGCATGTGACTGCTAGTTATAGATATTCTATGGTCTAAACAAACATATCTACATTATCCCTTTGTCAACTACTAGTCTTATAGGATGCATGCACAATTGAATCATCATAGAAGTTCACTCTATAACTCATATATAGGAGGCCTACAGCATCTCATCAAATGGCTATAGCCACTCCTATGAGTCCAAGCATGTTTATCAATGAAATTGAACTTGCACTTGTAATGGAAGTGGCATTATATTGTTTGTCTAACCATAATCACAATGATTTTTTAGGTTATAAAGTAATGATGGAGCTCTTATTAAATAAACAATTGTAGTTATATTTAAAATCATTTCAAAATATTGTTTATCTTTATAAAAAATAGTTGTAATTATATTCTATTTCAACAATTACATAATAATATACTGTATTACAATTGAAAAAAGAATTTTTAGTATTTCTAATTGTGTGTATGTGTGTGTGTGGAAATTTAATAAAAATGAAGCAAAAATGTCTCATATGATGCAAAATGAAACCACTTGGCAGCCCCAAAACTAGAACAAACCAATTTGTATACACTAAATACAAACATTTAAGTAATTTTCCCATATAAACATAGTACTGTGATCATATCCAAATCATCACCGTGGAGAAGAGCACAAATCAACATGAGAAGAAAACATCTCAAAAAACTTGTTCGTAGTACTAGTATGAGGTGGGCAAAAGTGACCACCCAAGTCATGTAAATACATAATACTCATGGTGTATGCCTATGAATGTACATGATCAAATTGGAGGTCCAAAGTATCACATGACTTAAGTATCATGATCATGAAATGTAGTATCAAAAGCATCCCATTTAGTAGGATCCAAGACCTAAACCAAAGTAATTTCCAAGATATTAGAGCCATCACATTCTTGGGGATGGGCCAAAAAAGTATATATTTACATGAATCAATCAAGTTTAGTAGAAACAAGATTAGGAACAAATTGTTGAGTGAATCCACTGAGTCTAATAATAACCAACAATTCTTGAAGAGGAGAATTAAACATAAATTTTGAAAAATTAATGAAACCACTAACAAGGAAGACTTCGTTATAAAGTTTGTTACAATTGAGATAGAAAGACAACATGCCTTCCTCATTTAAAGAAGAATTGAAAAATTTAGAAGCAATTGAATGAACCTACTGAAGTATTAAGTAATAAATCCATTAAAATAGTCAGAAACCTTGAAGAAATTTTAATAAATAAATCAAAAGAGTTCGAATTCAGCCAATTGTTTCCAATCAAGGTTCAAAGAACATCTTCTATATTTGAAAAATACATGGTGAAGACAAGTCATAGCCACTATATATTTTATTGCATAGCCATTCTAAATTCCCAACCTCTCTGAGAAAATTCACTCGATATTCGATGGTAGATAGCATTTGCAGAGTAGTAGAAAATAAATGCACTTTGTAAATTTGTGCAAAATAAAAACAAAAATCTCATACATATGATGTGTAGAAAGGAGAATATAATTACATGTCAATGTCAGTTGTCCAAATAATTAATGTCACATTCACAAGGATAAGAACTTTTTAACCCAAAGCAAGCAAACAAATCGGTAAGGATTAAAATTTCTATGTGATCATGCATATTTTAAATACATTGAAAAGATAGAATCAACATATAATGTATATCATAATTTAAAAGTGATTAGTCAAATATCCCCCAAGAAAGTGTGTGAAATCATACTGACAAGTCATTTAGCTCCAATAAATTTGATATAATATTAATAAGATCTTAATTATTGATGACTTTGAAAGAGGGAATAACAAAACCATATCATGTAATGATTAAATTTATTTCAAGTCAAATATTCTCAGGAAATAGAAAGCTCTCGAGGCCCCTTTTTAATACATGATGAAAAGAAATGAAATCATTAATGCTAAATATTATCCCTCAATACATAATGATAAGTAATACCAATGAACCAAGTTATTTTCAATATCAAGTTTGGACTAATAGAAGCATAATATGCCACATTATAATAAAATAATTTATTACATGAATATTGAAGTAAAAATGTAAGACATGATAGATTAAAGCCACAGATCATCATAAACATATCTTTCATATGTTCTAAGCACAAGATTAGCATACAACCAAAAGAGTGGGGAAAATAGAGGACAACAAGAATATATGGCAAGGATGAAAACCACATCAAAGAATAGACTAACAAAACAACCATATCATTGTTGACAACTATTAACCCCAAATTTAAGAAAAATATGAAAACCTTATGCTTATTAAAATTTTCCCCATAGTACTAACATAATAGATCATGAAAGTAAACACATTTATAAATTATCATTATTTTTGAAGAAAAGGTGGAAGATCTAAACTTAATACCTCCAAGTAAAAAACTGTCTCATGTATAGTTCTATTGGCCAAGAATCTGCCATTAAATTTGCCTCCCTCTAACAATGAGACACGATATAGGAATTAAAAATTATAGTTGCAAAAGGACTTTGTCTAATATTGAAGCCCCCATGGCTGAGATATTTTATTATAAATTGGATAAAAAGTAACCATAGAGTCTCCCTTTATAATGACATCTTCAATTCCAAGAGGAATTGATTAATCCAGTCCAAGGGACAAAGCCTATAGGTCTATGATGTTATTTGTTCCATTTTCAATGCATTTGTGGGCCACCTAAACTATATTTGCATTATGATCTGAGATTACCACCCAAATTCTTGATTTCCTAGGATTTCCTCTAGATGCAACATCATAATTTAATTTAAATTTTGTTATCGCTGATGGAGACTATTTGGATCCTTTCCTTTTGATTTTATTGATACAACTATTCGCAATAGAGCCATGGGAGGGGAGAATTTGTAAAGGACCCCAATGTCTAGTAATCAAGTTATCCCAATGTGAAAAGGAGTTTAGGTGGTCCAAATGTTAAGAATAATAGTCCACAATACAACTGAGAGGGGGGGTGAATCATTTGTATGAACGATTATTAAACTTTAAACTTTGAGTAGCAGCAATATCAGATCTAATGAACAAAATGAATGCCAACATAACAACACAATAATTTGGTCTTAGGGAAACCCTATTAAAGGTAAAAACCCTGGTGGGAATTAGCACCCACAAATGATGTACTAAGAGTATAGTATCCTTGTTAGAAGATATAGCCCTGGTAGGAGCTTATTGAAACATTACAGTACACAGTCCTTATTAGAGGACAGACCTTGTTAGGAGTCAAGAAAGAAGGGTGGGCTCACTGCTCAGGCTCACTACCTAAAGAAGGTTATATCCACCTTCAGAACTCACTCTTCGCAAAAAGTGTATATGAAGAAATACACAATCTTTTGAACTATCCGATAACAACTATCTTTCTTGATCAGTTCCAATGAAGCTCACCAATAATCCTCTGCTCTACATCCAGCAGACGCAAGCTCGCAGCTCTTCTAATTCCTTTCACATCACATATATTATCTCCATGTCTTTTCCAAAGAAAATATCTTACATATATACCCTATTACATTCTACATGATCAAGTCAGCCCATTAGGCTTTCCTAATTACATAAAATCTTGCTAAGATACACACGGTACCTAAAACAAGTATACAATGATTCTATTACAATAATTAAGGACCGACATCCTTAATTTACATTTGCTAAAACAAAATCCATGCTACACCTTTGAAGTCATCTCCCAAATAAGTCTTCTCCAGATCACATGCCACAGATGACATCATCCAGCATTCTGTACCTTATGCTAATCAATTAACATCCTTCAGTGCCTTGTCTTTCATCTCCTAATCTCACATACACTTACTCCATATCATCTATAAGATATACCAAAAACACAGAGACTCACTCTGTCAACTTTCACTGTCGCTGTCTAGGAACCAGTCCTCACCAAAATATATGTAACTCATTCAATATGAAACTTTACATGATGCGATCTTGGATATAAGATCACAACATCTTCTTGTTCTCTCATCTATCTTCGCACATTCTGAATCATCTGTATGGTGTTTGTACACTATCATAATCAGCCAATACTCTTCATAGAAACATATGTTGACATCAGTGACAAACCACAAATGACAATAGTATGAATGCTCATTCAGTAACATAGTGATTAAACATATTAAATGTATCAATCACCACCCCATGCATTAGCAATATCCAACACCAAATTCTTATATATGTAAGATAAAGTAGTTTCTATATATCATGTTATTTCATTGTATGTGCTAATTTCTTGTGAATTGGTTAGTCAATTGTGAATTTGTGAAATGGTGGGTGTATATGATTAATATCTATTTTATAAGGGTTTACTTATAAGTATATATATATATTGTTTTTTAAGGCACTGAAGCTTTTTTTGTAGAATTTTAATTTACTTTGTGGCAGGACAATGGGAATGATACTTGCAATTGGCTTCCCAACAAAGGTCCTCACTATTCCAATCCTTGTTGAAGGGAATGATAAAAGGGTTCTTTCTTGAATTTGTTGAAGGAGCTCAAGCACAATTGGAGGGAGGTTAAGCCTCCTACCCTTTAGGCTTTTGTCTTGAGGGCATCTAGTTGTCTTGGGCTATTGTATATTCTACTTATTTTGGGCTCTCCTTTTGTTGCCATTTTTTCAATTCTGGTTAGTTTGTTGAATTGTTTTTGTTAGATGGTTGCACTCTTTATGAGTCCCCTTCATTTCCACCCCTTTCTTTTTTGTAACGGTTTATGCCCTTTCCCGATTTATCTAATGAGAACACTTATAATGCTTGAGAGAACTTTCATATTGTTATATAATATTATAAAATGCTGGTACAAGATCATGTTTCAAGTTACTCCACGACCATTATATATAGTGGTATAAGACATGAGTTCCACCTTCCTTTTCCTTTCCATGTGCACTTTAATTAGTATGATACCCTACAATTTGTTTACGATTTTTATACATTGTGTTGTGGGACTTGGGTATGTCTAAGGTTAGAGATTATAGGAGCATGGGTATTGATTAACCAATAAATTTTCAAGAGATTAACAAGTTTTAATAATAGAACATAAGAAATAATTGACTTTTTAAATAATTAGTTTTTATATTTTAATTTTCTAAATTTTTACTCTAGACATTTATTTTGTGATATATAAAAGTACATCAACTTTATCATTTTGGTGATATTATAACTCTAAGAAAACATTTGAGTAAACTATTTGTAATGCAGCTGCTGCATGAAGTTTTGTATATGTTGTGGATCAAGCAGCCGTTGGAGGACAAACTATATATACGATATGTAAGGAAGTAGAAGTTGTTGAGGTGCCTTATCTTAATCTCCTCAATGTCTGAGTCATTCTAGTTCTAGGTGGGAATGGTCTGTATTTAAATACTGAAACATTCATCAAATATTCACAAATTCGCTAAAGAAAGTAGACCTTGATTGCCTCAATACAATGCTAAACGACCACTGTCAGATATCTTCCGCAAAGAAATGAAAATACGTCATTTGGATCATGTTCTCTTAGCTAACCAGGTAGAAACATGAAATAGTCCAAAGGAATACCGTGCACGAATAACAGTAGCGTACTTTTAATGGCGTTAGTGATTGTTTAACAACATGAATGTTTACTCAGTCTATTCCAAATCTCACCAAACTTAAGGGCAATTTCTGTACGTATTGGCATGCACCTCTACGTGAACATGAAATTGTTCAACTGCCATACAACTATTATACTTTATTTACACATAAAATTGATAAAAAATAGTCGTATCGTTATGAATAAACGATACGATTAATATTTAAAAGGAACAGACACTCAATCATGTTTACAATATACAGTCGAATTGGATTGTAATACTTCCAAACTTATTATTTCGACTCTCATGGGTATTTTTCTTTCATGCAAATAACTTACAATGATTGTGGAAAATATAGTTGTTTCACTGTACTAATGTGGCGGAAAAGAACTTTTGAAGTCTTATAGCCTACAACTTATCCTACATGCCTATGTTGGATGAGTTTGAAGAGAATTGGAGACGTCACCTCAGTAACCAGAAAATGATGAGGTAATTGTCAAATTAATAGACAGTTGCCAACGTTTAATACAAGCTTTCTCTTTCTCGTCTTTTCAGAGTCAATGGTCGTGACTTGATGAGTCGTAGTCGGATTTTTTTTCCACAGTTTCCCCGTATTACGGCTGAAGAAAAGTTTCCTGTCATTGATGACAGATTGCAGTAGGTAGTTACTTTTCGAGTTCTTTTAAATGAGAATAGCAGTCTTTCTTTAGTTACGTCTAAAAGGCTGTCACAATTTAGAAAAGTGGTTCTTGGTAAGTGGTGAAATCTGAAATCATAATGAATTATGAAATTATTTATACAATATAATTCGGGTTAAATTTATTCATATATTTAAAATTACAGTTGAAAGAGGAATTTTGATGTAAAATTTAGACAAATTTGTGTTGACAACTCTTGAGTTTTTCCAAACACTAAGTTGTGTTATCTTTCTAAAGATTATAGTTACTTTGATTCTTGTAATGACCAACATCTTCTATACATGATGCTTTTTGAAATATTGTTCTTTGTAAGAAAAAAAGTTGGCCTCTCAATGCTCCTTTAGTGCAGATTGTCTCATTGAGATCATTGTTGGCTCCCTACTGTGATTTCCAATATTGTTTTTTCCGCTCAATTAACTATTCCATGTCTTGTCACAACTTTGCTGTTCACTTAGTTTTGTTTTTAGTTGATCCTTATTTATTCTTGGGTTGGTTGCTCATTTGGTAACCTTTCTTGTTGACAAAGTTTAGGGCCTGCTAAAAATCCACATATCTTAATCAAAATCATCTTTTATGAAAGCATGGATTTCTTTGTAGAAATATTATAATTTATTGATTTCATAATTTACACTTAACATTTAAATAGAAAATATTTTTTAGTTCTTTTCACCTTCATTCTAAAGTCTATATATATGGTAATCTCTTGAGATAAATTATGTTGACATTATGCAATGTTAATAGGACAATATCTGTAATTTGTTGGAGGAAATGTGATGGTTTGATACCATGTAGGATTTGATGAAAGAGCCACATGAGCTAGGGATCACCTATAATAAAAATACATATTACAAAAATGAGATCAAGAAAAGATAAATGCTCTATAACAACCCTAGAATTTTATATTGACTACACAAATAAAAAATTAGATTTGAGATGCATGATGTAGCCATATTCTTATAAACATTAACATAAACCATAAAAGAAAGGGAAAACATTCTAGATTTCAAAATTCTAATTCTTCTTCATTATTCTTCCAACTACTTTGCCATTACAAATAGAAAAATCCCCATTTCAACTACAATTTGAAAGTTACCTTTTTTGGTAGCTTTTTGCAAAAACCCCTTTTTTCCATTTTTTGTAGTTTTTAAAACAAATCCTATAAAGCTAGACTTCTCCCTAAAACTTCCCTAAACCAAGATAAAATGAATTTCCAACTAACCCTTGAAATTTGAAACATGATTTCAAACTTATTAAAAAAAAGGTTTCTAAAAACTCAAAAAAAATACATAAAGTTGATTTTGGAGGCCTAAATAAACTTTCTTGTTCACGAAAAAATGTTGAAATAGCCACCTACCAAGTTGAGTTCTATCAGCAGTTCAAATCACTTCTCATAACAAAGATACCTATAAAAGTTCAGCAAAAATAGACTCTGGGTCAAAAGTTATGACCCTCGGAAGTCCCTCCATCAATGAATCAAAATGAATGAATGACTTTCTTTATAGAAAAAAAGAGTACTATAAATATCTGAAAGCTAATTGTTACTAAAATTAGAAAAATAAAGCTAAGATATGCAAACTAGAAGTGCATGATATGCACAATGTGCAATCTAGACCAAACTAATATAATTTTAGGCTCAATTGAGTGAACATTAGCTAGAGCATGAATATGAAAATATGTGCTCAATTATGCATAATATTATGTACATGAAAATATTCTTGAGTATGTTCACAATTAATTAATGTGAGATGTGAAAATATTTCTAATGCAACTAATATGCATGCTCTAACAACCCCCTTAAGTGAAACTTAGGGGAAAAAAATCTCTAAGCATGAAATACATGAATGAGTCACAAAATTGAATATCTAATTAACTACTCATTTACAAATAAATGTAACTAATATGATTGAGGTATCTCTAGATGGAGAAAAGGACAAAAAATTACATGGAAAAAAATCATCTTGAAAACCTTGAGATGCAATAAAAAATAGAGAAAAAAGGTTACTACATGTGACCAACATGAAGGAATTTAACTATCCCACCAAGCATTGAATTTATCACAATAGTAAAATGAATATACTCATGAAAGAGAGAAAATAGGGGTAAAAATTCCACCAATGAAGAAGTAGCTCCTATCCTAATGATGAATTCCTAAAGACAGAACATGATCCACTGCCTACAAATAATATTCCTCCTTATAGGAATAAATAGATCCCCTGGAAATATGATAAGCTACTCCCATAAAATATAAGATATAGGAAACTAAATCAAAACTACATGTGCCACTAGAAACTACTTGAATGTTACTACATCCATGATTGATGGTGATGCCACAAACCAATCAGTTACATACCCAATCAATGTAGGAGGTTACAAATAAGGACTCTACAAAATTTGATGAAGAAAAAGAGCCATAAGAAATAAAGTTAACATGACAAAATTAATGTGGCTATCAACAAAGCAGAGATGAAAGTCCTCAAAATAATCCTCTAGATTTGCAACATGAGACTTTGTAAATAAATATGATATATTTACAACATACAAATCCCATGTAGTTGTGTTTGGAAGATATGATGAGGAACCAAAAAAGATGAAGATGATTGAGATGATATCTCAATGTGAGGAGTAGGAACAAGAAGATATGCCTCTAATCTATCGAAGCACATGCAACTTGCAAGACCTCTAATATACTTAGGCTCCTCTAAAGTGTTAGGATTTGGTAACACTGAGAGGGGGGGTGAATCAGTGTTATAGTACTTTATTGAATTCCTAAACCTTTTTATCTTCCTTGAGAAATAGATAAAGATATAACATAAAATGAACAACCATGCAACAAAGATAAACATAGAAGAACTCATAACACTAGATGTTTGTTTTCGAGGAACCCCTATTAGGGAAAAACCCCTGTGG
Source organism: Chamaecyparis obtusa (assembly GCA_027943335.1). NCBI lineage: Eukaryota > Viridiplantae > Streptophyta > Pinopsida > Cupressales > Cupressaceae > Chamaecyparis > Chamaecyparis obtusa. The sequence goes on along the minus strand of BSBK01007177.1, from coordinate 570,171 downwards.
GGATGGTACCCACTAAATTCTACACTATAAATTTTGAAACCCTAGTAGGAGTTCTAGCCCTGTTAGGAGCCGATTATTACAATATATGAATATTCATGTTAGGGGATGTATACAATCAGATCCATGTTTAGGAATCGACCATGTTAAAGGTCCTACCCTGTTAAAGGAAAACAAACCCTGTTAAGGGTGTACGATAAGTGCAACAACACACTTACAATAAGTTTGTTGTCTTGAATACAAAGAGTTAACAAAGTATTCCTTGAAGAACTCCTCTTGTTCTCCTTTTTCTTGATGTTTTCTCTACCTCTTAGATGCCTTAACAATTTTCATCTAACATCCATATATGTCATCATTATCATCATCGCACACTTTTACAAAAGTATATGTATGCTTATACTCTGTTAGAATTATAATTACAAAAGCTAGTCGGCATTACTCCAGCGAAACATCATATTAATTAAATTTCACTTGTGTGTCATCCTGAGTCGGCCTTAAATCCAAGATAGCATCCAAAAATAATTTTCCAACCGTTCACAAAGTCGGCCTCAATGATCGCTAACATGTTATGCTCTATTTAATGTCTTCGCATCCAATTAACTGAATGTATATATCTTTGATCCTTCATTATTAACACATGTGACCTTACACATGTATTCATTGGCATCCTGCAAGCATGTTACTAAGATCACATACCTTTATAAAGTGCATGTGAAGTTCTCTAATCTTTTTTGTCAGATTGGGTTATAGGAACAATCTGTGGACTTGGAAATTTTTCCTTCATGAGTTGCATTCAAACATATTCATGATATCCAATATGTGTGATCATAAAACTAATTTATCTGATCATCTCAATAAAATTAAGAATACTAATTTGGAGAGTAAAAAATAAGTAGAAGTGTTTTTGATGCAGGAGCATCTTGGGTCGTTGAGCAATCTTGCATCAACCAAAAACATTTCTTGTTTTCTATTGTTTTCATTATAATCTTTGCATTTGTTGGTTTCACATTTTATGAAGATTACATGATGTTGAGGACCTATTTTGGAACCTTCTCCTATGAGCACATAAGGATTGGATAGACCGTTTCAAAGTTAGAGATGTTTTCCTTGCTATTGGAGTCATATTTTCCTGCTTTCTATGTGCTGATTGTGCATCATTTAGCCATTGATCCTTAATGAATCAAACTTTTCTCTCTTATTTACTTTAAGAGGACCTAAACTAATATCTTCACCTAAGACCTCAAGTCCTAATTCATTATGAGTTGGGAGTTATGACCATTTTTCTCAGGTATCTATTTTAAGCTAGTTTCACGTGAAACGTGGAGTTTTTCATCTTGTGTGGTTTCGTGTGATAAAATGGGATCTTTCTAAGTTAGGGAAATATTCTTGGCTCATGTGTGGACCTAAATATAACTTCTTATTAAGTTTTTTTCATTCTTTCTTTAGTTTTGGTTTACTCTTCCAGGCTGGACCTATAATGTAATTAAATGCCTGACTGGCCAACTTGTGGCTTAGATGGATATATAAGGAGGCTAGGTTGATTTAGTAAAGTATCAACGGAGGATGATTATCAAGATACATCATTGGAGACAATGATAGGATGCAAGATGAGATTCTATTTTCATAATTTCTTTGTATAAGGCTGAAACCTGGAAGGCCTCACAGTCGGGCATGTTGAAAATATAAGATAATTGCACCAGTGTTGCTGCTAGTTGCTTGTCTCACATCCATTGTGTTTTCACTAATTTCATGTGTTATTCATATTTCTTCTGTGTGTAACTTTGAGCAAGGCTTGTTTGTTGATCCAAGTGGACTCAATTCTATTGATTCTACTTGTATCTACCTTGCCCCTGTAGCAGGTGGTATCAGAGCGAGTTCTTTCTTATGGATTGGATCATGGAGAACCTTGTTGGATTGGTTGTATGGTGGTAGATCTGAGATCTAACCTATAACTTGTAGAAGGTTACGATATTGTTGGAACCTGATTGACAAGATGGTTTGTGGTAGAGGAAATGATAATTCTACCATGGATATGTTGAGACAGATTGCAACTAGGCTTGAAGTTGTAGAGATAGCCCAGAGAAGAGGTGCACATCTTGAAGATGTTAGTGATGAAGAAGAGGTAGCACCTAATCCTAAACCTTAAGTTGAACAGGATGAGGAAAGGCTTTTGATAGTTTTGTCTAAGGCTAACTCCAGACCTACAGTTGAAGTTGCTTGCTATGATGGAAGACTTGAGCCCAATGCACTTTTGGACTGGATCTCTGAGATGGATAAATACTTTGAATATGAAGGTACTCTTGATAATAAGAAGGTTAATATAGAAGTCACAAAGTTGAAAGAGCATGCATCTCTTTGGTGGGATCATTTTCAAATTGAGAGACATAAGAGAGGAAAAGAAAAGATCAAGACATGAATGAAGATTCTTGGAAAGATGAAGAAGAAGTTTCTTCCATCTAACTACCAAGTTAGTTTGATGAGAAAAATGCAAAATCTGAGACAAAAGGACATGAGTGTGAAAGAATATACTGAGGAATTTTACAAATTGGACATTAGATCTGGACATGTGGATGATGAAGTTGAGAAGGTGGCTAGATATCTAAATGGCCTGAGGACGTCGATTCAAGATGAGATCAATTATGTTAAGATAGAAATTGTGGAAGAAGAATATCACTTTTCTTTGAATCCAGAAGAGAGATTAACAAAGAGACATGAACAAAGACAAAGAGGAAGAGGTGGTAGATTTTAGAGAAGTAGAGGCAGATCTTATGGAGAAAGTAGCAGATCTGACAATGTAGTACAAGATAAAGGATGGAAAGATGAACCTACTAAAAGAGATAACTACTCTAGAGGTAGCTATACGAGTTACTATAGGAATAAAAATAGTGGGAGAAGAGAAGAGAAATATTGATTTAAAGGTACTTGTTACAAATGTGGTGAGGAAGGACATAGAGCTTTTGAATGTACTAACTCTGGAAAGAAGACTGGAGGTAATGGCAGGAATAATTTGGCTTATGAAGAAGTTGAGGAAATGTCTAATGAACCTAAACATGGTGAGAACTTGATGCTAAGAAGGATCTTATGGAATGAAGAATATGATGAGGAACTTGTTCTGAGGAAAAGTTTGTTCAGAACCAGATGTAAGATCATTGATAAATGTTCCAAGGTAATCATTAATAGTGGAAGTTTTGATAATTTGGAATCTGAAGAGCTGGTTAACAAATTGCAGTTGCAAAGATTGAGACATCCTAAGCCTTACCATATTGCTTGGATCCAGAAGGAGCATGAACTACTTGTAAGTGAACAATGGCTTGTTAAATTCAAAATTGGGAATTATCATCATGAAGTCTTGTGTGATATTATGCCTATGGATTGTTGTCATATTCTTTTAGGTAGACCTTGGTAATATGATAGGAAAGCTTTGCATGATGGTAGATTGAATCAATATACTATTTAGATGGATGGGAAGAAACAAGTATTATTGCCTTTAGTAGGGAAGTTTGATGAAGGTCACTGTACTACAATCAGAGTATGCTTGGTTGATGGTAAAAAGTTTGCAAGAGAAATGAAAGAACAGAATATTTGTTTTGCTTTAATTCCAAGGAAAATTGAGAAACAAGATGAGTTAGAACATGCACCTAAGGTTAAACCTTTGTTGACTGAATTTCTTGACATCATTTTTGATAATGTACCTGATGGTTTACCACCTATGAGAAGTATAAGTCAATGTATGGATTTGATAACTGGAGCTAGTTTGTCTAATAAAGCACCACATAGGTTGACACCTAATGAAAAGACTGAGTTGAATAGACAAGTGTAAGAGTTTCTTGAAAGAGGTTTGATTAGGGAAAGTTTGAGTCCTTGTCTAGTACCTATTGTGATAGCACCTAAAAAGAATGAAGAATGGAGAATGTGCACTAATTCTAGAGCTATAAACAAGATAACAGTAAAGTGCATATTTCCTTTGCCTAGGATGGATGACATAATGGATAGTTTGAGTGGAGCAAAGTATTTCACAAAGATTGATTTGAAGAGTGGTTATCATCAGATTAGGAGTAGAGAAGAGGATGAATGGAAAACTACTTTTAAGACAAATGAAGGTTTGTATGAATGGTTGGTTATGCCTTTTGGTTTGACTAATGCACCTAGTACTTTCATGAGGCTAATGAATGAAGTTCTGAAAAGATTCTTGGGTAATTTTTTGATTGTATATAATGATGACATTTTGATATATAGTAGGAGTAAGGAAGAACATCTTGAACATATCAGACAAGTATTGCAGAGATTGAAGGAAGAAAAGTTGTTGATAAATTTAAAGAAATGTTCATTTATGAAAGAGGAGATTGTGTACCTTGGTTTTTTAATTTTAGTTGATGGATTAAAGATGGACCCTGAGAAAGTGAGAGCTATACTTGATTGGCCTACACCATAGAATATTGGAGAGGTAAGATCATTTCATGGATTTGCAATTTTTTATAGGAAGTTCATCAGAAATTTCAGTTCTATTTGTAATGCTATGACTAAAACTATGAGAGGAGATAAAAGGGATTTCAAATGGACACATGGAGCACAAAATGGTTTGAAACATTGAAACAGAGAATTACAGAGCTCCCTACACTTGCTTTGCCTGATTTTAGTAAAGTTTTTCAAGTTGAATGTGATGCTAGTGGAAGTGCAGTTGGAGTTGTTTTGAGTCAAGAAGGAAGACCTGTAGCTTTCTTTAGTGAAAAGTTGAATGATGCTAAGAGAAAATATTCAATTTATGACCAAGAATTCTATGCTATTGTTCAAGCTTTGAAGAAATGGAGACATTATTTGATGCCTAAATATTTTGTGTTGTATACTGACCATAAAGCTTTGCAGTATTTGGGAAGTTGAAATAAATTGAATCAGAGAAATATGAAGTGGGTTGAGTTCTTGCAAAATTTTCCCTTTTCATTGAAGCATAAGAGTGGACAATCCAATAAGGTTGCTGATGCCTTGAGCCGAAGAAGAAGTTTGCTGACAAAGATGAGAGTTGAGGTACTTGGTTTTGATGATTTGAAGTGTTTGTATGAGACTGACATTGATTTTACAGAGCTTTGGAAAGCTTGTAAGGAAAAAATAGTAAATGATAAGTGGACTGATTATTTCATTCAAGAAGACATGTTGTTTAAAGGAGTTTAGTTGTGCATACCTAGAGGATCTATGAGAGAGAACATAATAAGACTGTGAATTTGATTTTAGAAAGATACTTTTGGCCACATATTTATAGAGATGTACAGAGAATGGTTAGAGGTTGCATAATTTTCTAAACAACAAAAGGAACTAGTCAGAATTTGGGATTGTATACACCTTTTCTTGTACCTAATAGACCTTGGGAAGATGTGAGTATGGACTTTGTTCTTGGATTTCCTAGAACTCAAAGAGGTAATGATTCTATTTTGGTAGTGGTTGACAGATTTTCTAAGATGGCTCATTTCATACCTTATAAGAAGATATCTGATGCATTGCATGTAGCTAAGTTATTCTTCAAGGAAGTGGTAAGATTGCATGGTTTGCCTAAGTCTATTGTTTCAGATAGAGATACTAAGTTTACTGGTTACTTTTGGAGAACACTTTGGAAACAAATGAATACTAAATTGAAGTTTAGTTTTATATTTCACCCTCAGACAGATGGACAGACTGAATTTTTGAATAAAAGTTTGGGAAACTTGTTGAGATGTTTAGCTGGAGATAAGCCTGCTAATTGGGATTTAGTTTTGGCACAAGCAGAGTTTTCATATAATAATTATGTGAATAGAAGCACTAAGAGGACACCATTTGAGATTGTTACTAGATTTCATCCTAAGGGAACCATAGAGTTGAGAGATTTACCTATTGAGACCCAAAGAAGTGCTGAATCTGAGGATTTTGCAGTATACATGAGAACTTTTCATGATGAGATCAAAAAAGAATTTGGAGGACAGTAATCTGAAATATAAATAGAGAGCAGATAAGAGAAGGAGACATAAATATTTTGAAGTTGGAGATGAGGTAATGATTCATTTGAAGGAGAATATATTTCCCTTTGGTACCTACAACAAGCTTAAAATGAAGAAGTTTGGACCTTGTAAGATTCTGAAGAAGTTTGATAATGGAAATGCTTATGAAGTGGAATTGCCAGAGGACATGGATATATCACCTATATTCAATATTGCTGATATCTTTGAGTAATTTGAATCAAATGATGAGACTGGAGCTGATCTAGATTATCCTAAGAAGAATAAAGACAGTATTGTAAATATCTTGAATAGCAGAGTAAGCAAGAGTACAAGAGGAAAAGACTACATGGAATACCTAGTTCAGTGGACAGATAAGCCAGTTGAAGACAGTTCATGGATTAAAAAAGATGAGTTGGATATTTATGATTTAGGTTAGAATATGAGTAGTTCCTGATGTGGACATCAGTTCTTTGTTCACCCCAGGTGTCTGATGTAGGAGCATCTTGGGTCTTTGAGCAATCTTGCATCAACCAAAAATATTTCCTATTTTTTGTTGTCTTTATTATAATCTTTTCATTTATTGGTTTCATATTGTGAGAAGCTTACATGATGTTGATGACCTATTTGGGAACCTTCTCCTATGAGAACATAAGGATTGGATGGACTGTTTTAAATTTAGAGATGTTTTCCTTGCTGTCAGAGCCATATTTTCCTTCTTTTTGCATGCTGATTGTGCATCATGTAGTTGTTGATCCTTAATGAATCATCCTTTTATCTCTTATGGACTTTAAGAGGACCTAAACTAATATCTTCACCTAAGACCACAAGTCCCAATTCATTATGAGTTGGGAGTTATGACCATTTTTCTCAGGTATCAATTTTCAACCAGTTTCATGTGAAATGTGGAGTTTTTCATCTTGTGCGATTTCGTGTGATGAAATGGGATCTTTCTAAGTTAGGGACATGTTCTTGGATCATGTGTGGACCTAAATATAACTTTGCATTAAGTTTTTTTCATTCTTTCTTTGTTTTGGTTTACTCTTCCAGGCTGGACCTATAATGTAATTAAATACCTAACTAGCCAACTTGTGGCTTAGCTAGCTATATAAGAAGTCTAGGTTGATGTATTAAAGTATCAAGGGAGGATGATTATCAAGATACATCATTGGAGAAAAAGATAGGATGCAAGCTGAGATTTTGATTTCATAATTTCTTTGTATAAGGTTGAAACTCGGAAGGCCTCATAGTCGAGCATGTTGAAAATATAATATAATTGCACCAGTGTTGCTGCCAGTTTCTTGTGTCATATACATTGTGTTTTCACTGATTTCATGTGGTATTCATATTGCTTCCATGTGTAACTCTAAGCAGGGCTTGTTTGTTGATTCAAGTGGACTCAATTCTGTTGATTCTACTTGTATCTACCTTGCCCCTGCATCAGTTTTGATCTTTCCTTGCCTAATATATTAGAGCCTAAGGAGGCTTTAGATGGCTTCTTACATTGTAGCAGTTTCCTTATAAAGATAACAATTATAATGTTGACTTATTTTTCCATATGAAAGAAATTTAACTCCGGTAAACACATTTCTTTGATTTATTTTTTTCAAAATAAATATAGCATGCATTTTGTGTAAGAGGGAGTATTTAATATGTTAATAATAATGACAATTTGTTTCTAACTAGTTATGTGAATAAGATAGTTAAAATCATAATATTTAGTCCCTTTATATTTAGATTTTATGGCTTTTTTTGGATGGCAAGGAATGATGAAAAGTAACAAGTTTAAAAGAATGCTTAGTGATCCTTTTAAATAACTTACATACTATCTTATTTTCATGTAGGTCATAGACATGATGAAAATATTAAATGCTAAATTCATATAGCTTCTTAGGAATGGACTAGTAATAGTGAACAAAGAGGAAAATAGATTTGGACACGTTCTATAATCAATTTGAAAGTATCACAATCCATAAAGAAATAATTGGTTTTTATAGAAATTATAATTAAAAACTAATCTCTAAAGAAAAAATAATAATACAGAATAAATTTCCATGTAAACAATGAAGAAAATTTAGGTATTGAGTCTATGAGATCAAATGATGAACTTTAAGTAGTGTCTTCTCCACTCGAACATTGAGAGTGGAAGACATTGAGAAATAGTCATAATATCCTATGTTTCCTTTTGTAATCTGGTATTGTATTATAATAATTTAATATGCCAGTTTTGTATAGTAGTAGTAGCTAATACTATAAAGAAAAACATTATAGGCTAAATTTTAAAATAAAATAGTAGTTATCCACTCTGTGATCTCTTAGTCTGGAACAATTACCTAAAGGTATTTTTCAATGTAATTTCTACCTCCTGTACTTCATTTTAACTATTTTGTTAAACAAAAAAATATATATTCATGTTGATAATAGAAGGAAATTTGAGATTTGTATTGAAGATAAAATTCCTTCAACCCAAGATATATCCTTAACTAAAATACTTGCATTCCTAGCTTAAAAGAAGACCCTTATGAAGAATGCAATCTTGATACGATGATAAAATAGTTGTAAAGGAGATATCTTGTGACCACTATAAAATTATCCTTATTAAGGGTACTTAACAATCAAAAGGGGAGGAAGAGATCTTTTCCTATAGATGTCTACTCCAAAAATAGAGAATGTCTTTAATAAAGATAACATATTTGGATAATTGATAAAAGGGAAGGATGTCTAGAATATACAACTTCCCTATTGTTAAAAATGAGGATACTTGTTAAATGATTACACACTTGGAACTCCATGGAGAGTTCATTTAAAAGATCCACACTTTTAAGAAAGATGCGAGACCTCAACTCTATTCTAGAAAGAAAAAAATTTCATAAAAAGGATGGACTTACTGCAAAAAACTAATAATAATTTCTATTCCCTCTTAATTTTCATTGGAGAACAACCAATAAGGTGCAACTTCAGTCCATTATGAGAGCGAACATTGTTCTTGATTGATTTCTTTTTTGGGATTAATACATGATTGGATATGATAAAGGCAAGAAATGACATAGGAACCAGGTGGACTTCTAGGAAAAAAATAATAATCAACATAAATATAAAGAGATATAGAATTGTCATACAAAATATAAGATCAGATCTAGAAATGGGATGCAAAAAGGAACCTGACACTAAAATTTGGAGTTGAAAGTGTCAGACTATGGAGTGAGGCACCCAAGAGTAGAGGTGTCTTTTTCATTATTATGGAGATTTCAAATTAGGGTTCTCTTTAAGCCATTCTCTCAAAATTTTAGCAAAAAAGTGTAGGTCACTAGAATGATGCTCCTTGGGCCAACATTTTTAGACTATTCAAAAAACTTATTTGTGTTTCCCAGTCTTCTATATATGAAACAATGATTCTTTGTTAGTGCATTTAGAACCTCTATACTTAAAAGAGGGGAAATTTGTTGGGCTATATAAGAGGTTTCTTAAGTCAAACCCTAAGTATGAATCAACCTCTATTACTACAATGTGCTTAGGTCCATAGTAAGGTAGGGGCTTAAAATCTTTAAGGAAATAATAAATTGGCAAGTCATATCAAAAGCTATGATCTTCCTTCCTTGAAACCTCATGAATGGTTGATGTTTCTTGACAGGAATGTGTGCATGCCTTCACTCATAGAGGAAACACATAAATTTGATCATAGAATCTAACTTGAATGCTCGACTTTAGATCTTTCCTTCACTACCTTGAATATTCTTGTTTTCTTTAGTCGATCAGATGGAGATGACTTGAAAGTAAAAGATGTGATTTTATTGCGAAATTTTAAATATGAAAAGAAATTACATTTTTAAAAATAATAATATAAAAATTAATTAAAGTAGGTATTTTTCTATAAGTATGGTAGCTATTTTTCGAGAACAATAATCTTCAATAGGTTTCAAATATAAAAAACAATTATATTTTTCAAAATAACAATATAAAATAATAGATTTAAGTTATTTGATAAAAGTGTATTTAAATTGTTTAATATATATTAAAATTTATTAAAAATAAAATAATATTTTAATCAATGCGCTATTTTTTGTGAGGTTGAGTGTTTTTAAATGAATTTATAGAAATCAATTATTGCTTAATACAAGACCCCAATATCATAAGGGACTAGGTTAAAATCAATGTCCACATAATTTTAGGAGAATGGATATTATAAGAACTAAATAGATTTTAGCCTAAAGTTTGTACTCCCTAGATTTTAATCTAACCCTTGAATTTCCGTATCAAATAACTAAATCTACTAATATCATACAAAATAAAATTAGAATCATACCCTATACACCTTTAATAATAATAAATATGCATCATAAGCTAAAAAAAAAAAAAAAAATTAATAAAAAAAAAACACACTTCCACATCAAATAATTAAATGCCCCAATATCATACAAGATAAAACTGAGATCATACTCCATTGGAACTTCAATTAAATAGTTATCCATCATAGGAAATTTCCATGTATGATTTGTGCTTCAAAATTCAACCTGATTCTAATACTACTCTCAAGTAACCAACCATGACGTATGAACATATAGAACCCCGTAAAAAAACGCCGGATATATGTGATAACTATGGCCATAATAGTAACATTTGGTTGACCTACTTGTCATATTTCAATTCTTTAAACAGTAAGTTCTCCTAAGAGTATGTTAAGCCTCCATGTTATTTTGTATTTATAAAAGACCGTGGTCCCTCAAAAATATGCTGCGAGTCAAATATCATCCTGAATAGTTAAAGCGTGAAGAGAGGAATGAAGAATAAAATGTGGTGTCCTTGTCCTACAATAATTCCTCCGCTTGATTTGGAATTTATAAAGTTGAAATGGCATTGGCAGTTATCACCGTGGATTTTCATATTGTGACTCATAACAATGCAGATACTATTACTTTCCTTGATCTCATGAAAGATTTCATCCAACTTCCACCTATAAAAGAAATGCGTGTGATGGCCTACTTGGACTAAACCAAATAAAGACCAAACGTTGCTGAAAGTAGATAAATGCAGCCATTTTTATAGGAATGGACAATCATTTATAACATCTCTTAGATAACATTCCTTAATAGTGAGGATAACTAACTGATAGCCTAAATTTATCCAAGACCTGACCTTCCTAGCCAAATGGAATGTCTAGAGTAATTTTGAAGCTTTTTTTCGTTTGTAACGACCATATTTGTATTCTACGCTAACATTACTTCTAGCAAGACAAATCCCCAACGGCTAGGCACCCACCCAAGTTACAATGGAAGATGAACTACTCCAGAACTGCAAAACAATAGATTGGTTTACTTCAATAATAATATACCGGATTGCACATTCTCTATGTTCACCTGGGGTGGAGCTGAGATGTATGTGATAATTAACTGTTAAAGGAGATCTGAATAAGAATGTGAGCTATAACCAATCCCTGGTCTCGTGGGATGAGATTAGATACTCATTGTAAACATTTTGGAATCGATGGAATATTTGGAGTTGTATATTAGAAAAGTTTAAATCTCATTGTTTGAGAAAAATAAAATAAATGAATAGTTTTATTAATATAAGAATTATTATTTCTTATTTTATTGTAGTTAACAATTTTTCTGAAATTCAAAATATAGCAAAATATATATCTGATAGTCCTTTACAACTTAGATCTAATCAATTAGCATTAGCTATTTCTCCAGCACATGCTATGATCAATATAAACAAAAAGATGATAGTTAAAACTCTATCGTTGATACTATGAACCCCAATTATATATGGGGTAAAATGTGTAACTAGGACCATCTTCTTCCCCTTCTTATTATTGTTCCCTCCACATAGTGGTTATTTGTGTAATGTATTTAATATGAGTTCCATCGACTATTGGGGGTGACTTTATATCTACTTTTTCTTGTGAATATGGGTACTATTATTTACTTTTAATCATAATGTTGACGCCTATTCATTAAATAAATAGTGATGCTATGATATTACTATCTATATTCAGCTACATAGTTTTTGAGTCAAATCAATTGACTTATATTTCATGAATAGTGGTTCACGGACATACATCTTTCATGGAAATAAATATTCTGCTTAGTGTTCATTACATATGAGGGATACCTACAAGTAAAAAACATCACTTGTTGAAAGATTACTCATTCCAATACTATTTTGACAAGGCTGTATTCAAGGATGAAATTTCTCCTAAGATCAAGTTCATCTAACTTGCTATCCTTTCTGAAAAACCTCCTTCAATAATAAACCATTCTTCATAAAGGTCCTTTAATTCATTAATTTACAAATAAAAAATATCTTACACAATATATAAAATTATAATATCAATATCAAATTCTAACTCCAACTGGTATATTAATATCAGATTCTAAAAATTATAATATTAATATTAAATTCTAACTCCAACTGGTATATTAATATCAGATTCTAACTTCGACTGGTATTTGTTTTTATGCAGCTTAAATGCCCTCACCACAACATATGACAAAGATCCCACGTAAATAGACGGTGTTATGGTAGTTAAGGTGCAAACGGTAGGTACTTTCTATTTCTAGCTTCTGTGTTCTATATAAAATGAAATGGCCTACTGTTTATTATTTAAGCAAATATGCAGGAGTAAAAGGCTCGATAATTAAATACAAACAGAAGAGAGGTAGCTCTTCCGTGTGTGTAGAGGTGACGGTGGCATCATTTCAAATTGTGCAATCCGTGGGTCCTGAATTTGATGTACAAGCAGTATGATTTTGGACCTCCAAAGATTATCATCTACTACCATATCAACACGCAACCAGCTAAATACCACCCGTTTCCCCTCTCAGATCGTATCGTGTGAAATGAACAAAAGGGACGTGCCATCAGAAATTAGGGTTATGGTTAACTTAATTGATTGCCTTCCATCCATTACAACATACCATGTATCTAACATTTTCCTTAAAACTGCTCAAACGGTTACCTATGTTTTGTCTGTTTGGAGAATTGTCCATGTTTTGAATAGAGGAGCTAATATGACGGCCTTATCATTCGGCCTAAACTGTTCAATTTACAGTAGTTGAGCACCTCTCCAAACATTCAATTCATGCACTGTTTTGGTCTTAGGCCTATACTACTAATCATTACTTTTGGAATATGAGTGCCTGAAAAGTTGCAATTACCCCACTCCTTGACAAAGATCGCTGCAGAGAATTTTAGTTGTTGGGACAAAATGAATGAATCTGTACTCGAGAGGATCGAAAAGACAAATAATGGCGATCCTGATGATGTGAAAGAAGAATGTTCTGGGTCCAAAATGAGCCCTAGGGGTCACTGGAGACCAGGTGAAGATGAGAAGCTTAGAGAGCTCGTGCTACAATATGGCCCCCAGAACTGGAATTCTATTGCAGACAAACTCCATGGAAGATCAGGTACACTACTCATTCATTCTAATCTCTCTTCTTTAATTCCTCTATGCCCAATTGAAGAAACTATGGAAAAACATAGACAGAATTGCTATAGGGCAATAACACAAACTATTAACACGCATGGGCATTTATTCGTTCAGATTAAATAAACAAAAAGTTTCTTGATCATATGATATAGGATTAATTCATCGAAATATCATAGATGAGTAATGCAATACAATTGCTTCAATCAATAGAAATCTTAGATTCATCCACGAACAGTTTAAAACAGTAGTTACATGCTCATTCGTACAAAACATTTATTAACTATATCATACAAATTACATTTTTAGAACTTCTAATTTAACTCTGCAAAACTACGTTCTTCCCATGCGAAGTGGAACAAAATTACTATTCAAAGAATTGTATCTTTTTTAACACAGTTTCAGTTTCCTCGATTCTGCAGATCCAATCTCAGTAAGTAATGATATAACTTGAATTTTATCTACGAACGTTTCAAGCAAACTTACAGCTCTTTCCCATCAAAAGTTTATTAATATTGAACAAACCATGAATAAATAAAGGAAACTGCAATTTTTTTGGTCACTCGTTTGAAATTTCTTTATGAATTACAGCTCATATGGGTCAGTTAATACTCTAATCTAAGACCTTTTATTTGTTGTTGGGGGCGCTTTATCAACTGAGCTTGTAGTCAGTCTTTAATGAGCCCATCATCCATCCAAATTATGTGGTAAGGTAACCGACTATTAGTTTTGCTCAAATCATTTTTCATACAAATCAATTAGAACTCACCTTCCCTTTCCGTATTCCAGTTCTCAACCAATTGAGTTAAACAGTTTAATCTCGACGTTAAAATGGGTTTACTAAATGGGTTCAATTGATCATTAATCATTTCCTCAACTATTCAAATGCATCTCTAAGATTATTCTTGCGCAGGGAAGAGTTGCAGGTTACGATGGTTTAATCAGCTGGACCCACGAATTAACCGTCAACCGTTCACCGAAGAAGAAGAAGAGAGACTTTTGGCTGCACACAGATTACACGGCAATAAATGGGCCATGATAGCTCGCCTCTTTCTGGGAAGAACAGACAATGCTGTAAAGAATCACTGGCACGTTATTATGGCAAGAAAGCATAGAGAAAGATCTCGAATCTATGGCAGACGAAGATCATCCACTCTACTCAAAAAGGCTGCTGCAACAGCAAGGCACTCTGTGGACCTTCATCACCATATTGGACAAACTTCTCTCAACAAATATGTAGGCGGATTTTATAAAGCAAAACCTTCTGACCTAATGTTTAATCCATGTCTCAAACCCCATTATAGCCTGAGACCCAAGGAGACAAGCTCAGAGATAAATGCACCAGGTACTGTTGGAACTAAATGTTTATAGTCATCTCAACAATCTTATTTATCAGATTTCTATAATTCATTTATAATTCATTCAAATTTAATGTTTGAACTTTTTATTTTGATTGTGTATGTTTTTATCATCAACTTTTCAGATCACACTCTGTGATCTTACATTCTCTTTGTTCCTATATTCTGATGATGGATCACAGGATGCGACCTAAAATGTTGATGATAAAAAGCATACACAATCAAAACTAAAAGTTGAAACATTAAACTCTACAATCCTTAATATAATTCATTTTTATTCATTTGGGTATTTCATTATTTTGTATCAGGTATTCAGACAATGGAAGGCAAGGACTATAACAGCATAATCATGGGCAAATATGGGTTTCAATCCACTAGACAATTCATGGAGTATTTGTCTCCTGAACCCACCATGAGAACACTTTTCTCTTTATCAGGATCATCCCGGCCTACAATCCTCAATGGATCTGTAACTTCCAAGGCACCGGATTCAACTCAGGCTGCCAGGTCAAATTTCATTTCATGGCCACAACAATTTGCACCAAGCTCAGAGACTAGAACAATCACTCAACATTTCAAATTACCACATTTTTATCATCATAGTGGAGAGACTAATCAAGACCCAGCAGAAGCTAAACAAGGGGAAGGCACTTCAGAACAAGTAAAATTGAGCAGTACCAAGAGCTTCTACCATCCTACACTAGAACTACTGGGTACAAATCATTCTCATGAATCTAGCTGCACAACTTCCAATAAAGAACAACTTCTGCCTTTAAATCAGCCTTTTCGTACAAAAAATAGCACATCCATGGAAAATCAAGGACTACAACATTCAATCGCTTATCCAGAGTTAACAATGTTTGCTTCCCATCGAAGGAGATTGGATGTTGAGCAGCCGAGCCCTAATTTCACAGGAGAGCAGGATGAAGGATGCAACAACACAACTAACGTTGATTTCATAGATTTTTTAGGAGTGGGTGAATCTTAAATCAACTTCCAAACAAAGTTGTATATTTTGTTATTAGACTTAGTTTATATCTTCTTAACCGCCAATCTCAAGGTGGTACACACCGCATGGGATGCTCAACCCATGAAAAACAAAGAAAAGCTGTGAATATAATCAACCAAACTCTCCCTTTCTTGTGCTTTTGTTGATGAATGGCATGAAATGTCTGTATTTTGTTAAGAACAATATTCAAATTCTACAATGGTTTTCTTTTCTTTCTCTTTAACTGATTTTCATCTCAATTAGGTGAGTCTGCAGCTTAGATTTTAACCACATTTTCTCTCCAAAGTTTTCCTACTAACCTCCATGCGGCTGATTTTTTCTGCATATGTTTCGAATTCAAATGAAATCCGTGACTTACTAACATGTCATAATGTATGCTTCAAGCTTTGAATTTTATTTGTTTAGATCATAATAGCGACGGCTCCCGTCATTTGAATTCGAAAGGACTCTTTCTATATTATTGACGATAATTACAATGTCATACGTGCTTGTCTACCGAAGCGCAGAAGTAGCTCAGTAGGTATGCATTGCAGCTAAACCTTTGAAATTTTATTTATTCTGACGTTGAATATTCCATAATATCCAATCTTTTAAATAGTTTGCATTTGCCGTTTTATTGAAACTGAAAAATCTTTTTATATTATTTTCCTGCATGCAAGATTACTTCTTCATATGGAACACTTCTATTTAGTTAAATATTCTTTTATTAAATTGTTTCAACCTAGATTTGCATTTTTAAGTAATTTTCAGTTTAATTTATTATATGAACAAGTGAGATATTCTTGTATTTCATTTGGTCTATGACCTTGTTTACATGTCTTGTACTTATTCTAACACATTTTTCTTTTACTTATCATTGTTGCATTTTTATTCATAATTACATTCTCTCCCCAGCTACATATTGTCATTTGATCTTTCTAGATTGTTTCCATATTACAAGACATTTAGAATCAATTTAAAATTCAAAAATTCAGATTTAATTTTTTAACATTCTTACCATATTCTACTTATCATCACAAAGAAACTTGGCACATGTTCATGTGATTTTTCTGTTGTGACATTTTATTTAAAGGCATGCTAAATGCAACTGGTAAATCATCTACAAAGAATATGAAATAAGATGTGAATATAAGAAAAAAATTAGAAAAAAAATTAAATTATAAAAAAAATAAAGTAAAAGATGCATCCAATCATTCTTGTGTTTGCATATGTTATATATAATATCACTCTCTATGTTGGACTAGTCTAGTGAAGGGGACCAATGTAGAAAAAATCATTCACATAATAGGCCAACAAGTTCTTAAATTGTATTTCTAGACATCATCTTGACAAAATTTGATATCAAGAGTATAATGATAATGAATTTAAAGGTGCACATTTTGTTAGGATATCCTCACATATTAATAAAACTCAATTACAATTATCAAATTAAGTTCTTGTCACTTGATATTGACCCAATAAGACTAAGGTTAGAGCCACAAAGATGTCAAAAGCTTCACAAGTTTTGTCATTTTTTTTATCGGTCACAAGTTTTGTCATTTTTTTAATCAGTCACAAGTTTTGTCATTATCATCAAATTAAAGTATTAATTTTTGAATAGTTATAAATCAATGAATACAAAGAGAAGTTAAGAAAACTCCATTCATCATGGGAAATAGATAAGAGGAACATCAATCAAAATTTAAAAATTTCATCAATAGCTACAAAGGGATAATAATAGGAGTAGCAGATATAAAGCAGAAAATATATATTATAAGAGAAGAAAATACTTATTAGGGAATGAAAGTAATTCATAAAGGGCAGAGTTTAATGTATGAAAAGGTGTGACTAGCAACACTAACTATATATTATGGACTTATAGTATTTAATTACATATTGTGGTATGATTTTCTATATATAATAGATAATTCAGTATACATCAACATACTTGTGACCTAATATGCATTTCATTGTTGACTCATGAATGCCTAGTATAGAATTTATGTGTAAAATATTATATGTTTTTTGTCTACTACAATTAGCCATGGTAGGGGAAATGAGGGAGTCATGGAAGGGTAAATGGTAAATTTACAAGGGGACAAGGGACTACATTCGGGCTTAGGAATGAGGGAATTTCTAAGCACCCTATTGTAAATTATCCTTGTAGACGCCTATAAATGTCCTCACAAAATTAAAAAACTTATCTATTAATTAAATAGATATTTATTATTTATTGAATTAAATCATTTGCAACTTCCTTTTTTATTTAAATAAACTCCCTATTTTATTTATCTAATTCTTTATCATTTTCTATTATATAATTAAATAAATTTTCTTTTTTTTAATTACCTATTTCCCACCCCCTTATCTACTATTTATCAAATAAATACTTCTATTTATTTTATAAATTAACCAATCCTCTTTCTTCTAATCGTACCAATTTTTTTCCAGTCACATGGATCAACACCACAAATTTTAGGCTTGTGAAAAATGGGACTTGTCTATTCATTTGAGATTTCCACTTTCACATGTCTAGATATTATGGCAAGTCAATATTTTTTTACCTACCACTTAATCAGATCCCTTCATTTTCATTAACATGTTAATCTCTTTACTTACAAAACTTTCTACCTACTCACTTATCCTTGCCACTCATTTACCACCCCTTAATCTGAGCCCTTGATTTTCAGGAGGAATTCTATAAAATAAGACTTTCTCCTATCATTTGGATCGTTAAGACATTTTTATACTTGAGCCTTTGGAGAACTTATGCTATCTTATTTCCCTTACATAATTGTAATTTTTAAGTGCATGTAGCCATCATCTTGTCATCCTGCCATTATCATCTCCCTATCACCCATTATCATTTATTTGTATCAAACAATCATGCTACAGTCTTTCATAGCCTTTGTGCAAGTGCTAACAAATCCTAGGTCACTAATATTATCACTAAAAGATCTTGGAAGATAGGAGGAAAATGGTGTCAAAGGTCTCTTGAGTACATTGGTATACATTTTTTGTTTATCTTTCTTTTGCATCATGAGTAATTTATTTAATTGCATGATGATGGTTTTATTTGGTGTACATAGGGCTTATAGTTGGATTTTATTGGGGTTCACACGTAGTTGGTCAATTTCTATCATCATCATTTTGTCATTCTTGGTGGGACCCGTGTCCCTTTTACTAATTATATTTTTGTTGTTAGAAGTGTTTTTGTGAGTTACAAGTCAAAAAAAATATTAGAGTCACCAGAATTGCATATTTTCCATCCAAACCAATGTATTTGATATTTCTATTTTCTATTTTATTGTGTATTTTATGCATTTTTGGCTAGCCATGCACATATGATTTGTATTGCTTGACATTTATTCTAATTGTGTTCATCTAGGTAGGGCTTGCACATCTAAGTAGGGACCCTATGTGTTTGAATCCCAGATCTACACATTTCCTTCATGTGCCACTATGCATTTTCTTTATTTCACCTTCTAATTGTTGCAAATCTACTTCCTATCATTGTGTATTTGCTTCTTGTTTCCATCCTATTTCCTTCCTATCACTATGCATTTTCTCTCTAAAGTTAAGAATTTTCTTCATATTCAAGTGCATTTTCTTCATCTTTCTATGTATTAGCTTCACCTTTCTACACATTTTTTCACCAAACTTGCACATTTTCTTTATCTTCATGTACTTTTTATTAAATATAAATTTTCTATTTTGTTAGAGTTTTGCAGGTTCTATTTTTGCACCTTTGTGACGCAGGGTAGGCAAGGAGGATCCAATTAAGGACAATCCCCACAAGCAGCCAAATACTACAATGCAGAATAACACAACACAATAATTGTTTCCAACTAAATTTTCATTAACATGCCCGATTGTAAGGCCTTCTAGATTAGGGCCAATTATAATCATAAATAGTTCTACAAGATCAACAAAGATCCAATCCAACTTTAGCTAGTCTAGCCCTGAAACAAATTAGCAACTGATGGAAACCCTAAGGCAGATATGAACTTGAGCTCGCAAGCCACCAAGAAATCTCCCTGTCTCCAAGCAAACAACCACTAGCTCAGCTATTACAAACTATCATAAATCAATCTGATCTTCAAGACCTCGTGGGATCCAAGTCTCACTTCCTAAATTTCATCCTCTAAACAACTACCCCAAATAGTCCTTAAATACTAATCTTCAGCCACAAGTCGGTTGGATGACACAATTAACTCCAAAGCCAAGTTGGCTTCTACTACAAACAAATATTAAATGCAACAACAGTCATCTCTCAAATAGCCTTACAAACATTTAATTCTCCATGTCAACCTCTAGATCTACATAGGAGAATACAACAAAATATACCAATAATAAATGCACCAAGTCAGCCAACCAAATCTCTAAGAACTCCAGTCGGTAAACTAGAACTACCGAGCGCCAGAGAAATAACCGAGCATCTATGAAACAACCGACCAAGCCAAGCAACACCAAGAAACATAGGCATCACTGAACACAAGTTCCACCGAGCACAAGAAGTTCCATCGAGTTCCTTCAGCAATCGAGCTTCCTTCAATAATCAAGACCATCAATTAGAGATGCAACCGAGTACCACAGAACCAAAAAAATACACCTCCATGCAGATTCACCGAGTACCCTAGAATACCCCTGCATCAGACACCCCAGGTTCAAAAATATGTTCTCATATGCTGGAAGAACATCTTCTGGGATTCAGCACATAAACCCTGAACTGGTTCTTCACATACATGTCCTCCAAATTTTCAGCTTGCATACTTTTCCACTTCAGTTTCCTTTGTCTTTTCAAGTCCTTCCTTGATAACACATAGGTCTGTTCTCCATACTAATCATCCATACCTTCAAGATCCACCAACTCAACTCAACTACCAATACTTAGACTGCTCCTACCGAGTGTTGTATCCAAAAAAGGCATCAGGGAAAACTTCCTATCCTCCTTCTCAACAGTAAACACATTCTTGACACAATCATACATATCTCTCCAATCATATTGCCAAGGTCTCCTGAGCAATATATCACAACTATTCATCTCTACAATATTACATAACACAAGATCCTTATACTGGTTGATCTGAAAATCAACAAAGCATTGATCCCTCACTTCCAAAGCATGATCATCTTGTAACCAGCCAATCCTATAAGGATAAGGATGCTTCATTCTATTCAAACCAAGTTTCTAAACCATGTCCTCAGCAACAAGGTTATCAGTACTACCACTGTCAACAATTACATCACAAAGTTTACCTCTATACTTGCATCGAGTCCTGAACAAGTTACTCCTCTAATAAGGTTCCTCCTTTGCACTAAGAAATGTTTGCTGAACCAGCAAGTTCTCAGATTCAGGTTCATTCTGAATGTTCTCATTTACCACAGCAGTCTATCGATCACCAAGCTTCTTCTATGTACACTCAAAAGAATGGTGTCCTTCTTCACCATAGTTATAACAAGTACCCTTAAAGATAACTCTACCTATCTTCTTCTTCAATTCCATAGGTTTCTATTCATCTATTACAATCAGTTTATCCTTCACCGAGTGATCAATCTTTTCCTTCCCTTAGAGATTACTATGTTGTTTCCTTTTCAAGTTATCTTCTTCCTTCAGAGCATACCGATAAGCATCTTCAATAGAATCAATCTTCAGCATACCAAGCTCATCCTGAATATTGAATCTCAAACCATTCAAATACCGAGCTATCTTTTCCTTACCAAGTTCTTTGTGTCTAGACCGAATAATAAGTTTGTAGAACTCCTCAGTATAATCTTCTAGAGTCAAATCCTTTTGCTTCAAATTCTGCAACTTCTTAAACAAGTCAAGCTCATAGTCATAAGGTATGAACTTAGCTTTCAATTTAGTCACCATCAACCTCCACCGATTGATCTTCATTTCACCTTCATCTTCTCTATCTCTTTGTAATTCTTTCCACCAAAGAGTAGCATGTCCTTTCAACTTAGTCTGTACCAATCTTACTCAAAGAGGATCTTTAATTTCTTCAAGCTCAAAGAAATCTTCTAATTCACCAATCCAGTCAATCAGATTCTTAGGTTTCAAAGTACCAGAGAAAGTAAAACTTTCCATTCAATAACTATTACTTAACCGAGCTCCAGATCTATGCAACTGACTAGTTCTATCTTCACTAGATCTATCTCTCCAATCATCTCTACTAGATCCAGTAGCTTCAAAATCTTCAGCAACTTCCTCATAACCATCATCAATACCAAGATTCCTCGGCATACCAGCAACAACTCTCATGATCTCAACGATCATGTCATTCTTCATCAGCTCCATCTTAGATCTAAAATCAAATTTCACCTTCTCTATAATTTTCAATTCCACAGCATCACAGAGATCTGCAATTGCTCTAGGTTCCAATCTTCTCAGAGGCATCCTTCAAGATTTTCAAAAAACTAAAGAAACAAGTCACCAACAAGGTCCTGGTGCAAAATAGCCTCAACTAGTTTACACACTCAAGATCTTCTCGCTCGGACACCACCTGACGCAGGGCAGGAAAGGAGGATCCAATTAAGGACAGTCCCCACAAGCAGCCAAATACCACAATGCGGAATAACACAACACAATAATTGTTTCCAACTAAATTTTCATTAACATGCTCGGTTGTAAGGCCTTCCGAGTTAGGGCCAATTACAATCAGAAATAGTTCTGTAAGATCAACAAAGATTCAATCCAAATTTAGCTAGTCTAGCCCTAAAACAAATCAACAACTGATGGAAACCCTAAGGCAGATCTGATCTTGATCTCACAAGCCACCAAGCAATCTCCTTGTCTCCAAGAAAACAACCACTAGCTCAGCTATTACAAACTATCAGAAATCAATCTGATCTTCAAGATCTCGCAGAACCCAAGTCTCACTTCCAAAATTCCATCCTCTAAACAATTACCCCAAACACTCCTTAAATACTAATCTTCAGCCACAAGTTGGCTGGATGACGCAATTAACTCCTAAGCTAAGTTGGCTTCTACTACAAACAAATATTAAATGCAACAATAGTCAACTCTCAAATAGCCTTACAAACATTTAATTCTCCATGTTGACCTCTAGATCTACATAGGAGAATACAAAAAAAGATACCAATAATAAATGCACCAAGTCGGCCAACCAAATCTCCAAGAACTCTAGTCGGTAAACTAGAACTACTAAGCACCATAGAAACAAATGAGCATAAGTGAAACAACCAACCAAGCCAAGCAACACTAAGCAACATAGGCATCACCGAGCACAAGTTCCACCGAGAACAAGAATTTCCATTGAGTTCCTTCAACAATCAAGCTTCCTTCAATAACTGATACCGTCGGTTAGAGCTGTAGTCAAGTACCACAGAACCAAAATAATACACCTCCATGCAAATTCACCGAGTACCCTAGAATGCCCCTGCATCACTTTGCTTCACCAATCCTGCATATTTGACTTGTCTAAGCTCATGGTAGTATATAAAAGTGACATAAATCACATTTAGAAAGAACTAAATTTAGGTACACTTGATCTAGTTTCTCTTGTTTACTTTCTAAAAAGTGATCATAATATTTTTCATCTATAATAGAATCTTTTCTTACTTAGGCTCAACTTTCTTGGTGTATTTTATATGTATTAAAAATGGGCTTAAAATTGATCATACACATTTGAATTTGGTCTTCAAATAAATCTTTTTCTTTCACTCCCCAAGACTTTTTTACATATGTTCTTGTCCTTCATCCTAGTAAGGATCTTGAGTGGACCATAAATAGATGATCTTATTTTTTATCTATTTAGAGGGCCTTCCTAGAGAGCTCTAGGGGATCACTCTAGGGGATGAAATCAACTCCCATGCTTTCCTCAAGTATAAATAGTAGGGATCAGATCATTTGAAAATAGAATATTGTCAATCTTGGATATGCCCCAAAGAAATTTATACATTTGAAAATTTAAGGTGGAGATTTTGGTTACCATATCCTTCCTGTTGTTTTGAATTATTCTCTTTCATTTATGGTGGCATTATGTCAAACTATATGAGTGAGTGGTGATTATGATTTTACCATGATTTTATTATATTTTATTTGACCACTATGGTTCTTACATGGTATTTGTATATATGTTTCTGTCATGCCCAAAAGTTGAGCAAAACACGAGTACAAATTTTTTTAAAAAAAAAAACCTACAAACCATCTAAACTAAACACACTTACGCAACTAGGAAGTGAAGCACTATCTAGCACAAGACCCTATGTGCATGCAAAACAGTGCAAGATAAAAAGACAACTGATAATAAAGGATAGTCTGACGATAGTCCAAAGGTCAATCAAAAGGGTTGACCAAGTTTGACCAAAAGTCAAACTTCATCAAACAGCTCTAAAATAAGCTATAAGGTTTCCCTTAGGTTACTAGCTACAACTGGCATGCAAATCGAGATAGTTGACTAAAAAGTCAACTAAGGTTGACCAAAAAGTCAACCATCACCAAAGGGTGCAAAATTGAAAATCTAAACTCCAAGGGGTGAAGGAAACACCAGGTTCAAAAATTGAGATGAATGAAGAAAACTTGACCATCGTTGACCAAAAGTCAACTATGCATGACGTTGGTCAAAGGTAGCGATAATACCTTTATTAGATATTTATCGTGAAGATAAGGAGTTGTTATGACCCACTTATCGATAAAACGTTATCTAGGTTATTAATTTAAAATGAATAATTTAATTAGATAAATAAAATTCTAAACTTTATTTTATATATTAATTATCAATATTCCTTTATTTAAAAATAAAAAGCCTAACATTAAAATTAGCTAACATATTTAAAATCATAATTCGATACAAAAACCTTAATCTCGAATTAAAAACTATACCACTAAGGCAACTCCATAACCTTAATTTACATGAGATCCCACTAAGATTTAATTTTGAACAATCCTATAAATCAAATAACTAATTCTATTTTTAAACAAATAAAATGCAATCATTATAAAAACTTAACTAATCTATCAAAATCATATAAATTTTAAGAAACATCTACGCAAAATTTTTATAAAACTTTACAAGATATCATGTTAGACGATACTATTAAAAAAAATGTTTCACAAGATCCAAATACAAGCCTCTTGTAAAAAGTAATTTCTTATTTACTAAGCCGCTTGCGGATAAATTTAACATTCGATTTAATACTAGACCCTAAACACTCCCAAAAATTCTTAATAACAAACGAAACCTTTTGAAATATATTAACAGCAATGAATACATTAAATTTTATCTTCCATTAACCTTCCTCTGCAATATTTTATCCATGCATCTGATCGCTGCTCAAGGCACGCGCACCGGATGGGGAAGAGGGCGCGGTGGTTGGAGATGCGTGCATAGAGGGCTTTCAAGGCTTTCAAAGCACATGCCGATATGGCATTTATCCATTGCATTCTAAAACTTACATAGCAGTGAGGTTTTGATCATTAACTATCAAACTAATTCAATTGTGGGGTGCTCCTGCACCATACTCCCGCTGAGAAAAGATTTCCATGTCCCATGGAAATGCCTAGGAACTGAGTCTACTGCTCTAACTCGTTGCACACACTTCTGGTGCGCTCTCTGATGCTGAAACTGACTCCCATCAATGGAGTGCTTGCGGGTTGCCATCACGGTGTTGCTTCTTGTCCACTTTGAAATGCTGCTATAACTCTGCCTCACCCAGGAGTCCTTTCACTGCCTCTCTCCCCAGGTCTGTTGGCACTCATGGACCTCTTGTGCAGGCCCTTGGACCATCTCTATGGCCCCCATGACAAACTGCTTGTCTGCCTTACTGCAGCTGTGAACTTCCACCTACAACCAAACACTGTATCAACAAATTCAAATATTCAAAGTGTTGTTCCCACTCGGTCCTGGCATGAGTTCCATTTCTCACATGCTCAAGAGCATCTAGCTCTGATACCATTCTGATGTAAATCATTTCAACCCAATTTCTCAACTCTACAAAACTTGTCATAATCTAACTTAAAACTACACATCTGTCTATCTTTCCTCCTCAACAGTCCATTAGAGGCTCAAATCCATACATATTCAACCACTTCATTCAATATGCTACATGCATGTCCATGGCTCCTTCAAGGCCGACTTCTCCTTTTCTCCATTCCATGAACCGAGCCACAACTCATGACTCCAAATAGACATATCAACTCACTCACCACCTTTGCATTATCAAAGGTCGAGTCATACATGTGGTGACATTCATGGTCATCTTTGAGATGACTAATGGCCATATCTTCTCATGGGCTGGCATGAAAAAATCCACCACTTTCTTCTTTGCAGGCATCACAGTTTTAGATGGACTCTACCAACATGCAAGGTGGTCACAACCCGAGCATGCGCGGGCTTAACATGGCCACCACCTTTTGTTTTGCTTTACTATTTCAAAGGATGATACTCGTCGGCTTCCCGGTGGCACAACCAGCTTCATTAACACCTTACAAGTTTATCATAGCTCAAATAGACATGTGCATTTTGTGCCACCACTTTATCCATTAACATCAGCCGAGTTACATATATCCTTCACCTTTTTGCCATTAACAAATTTGAACTACACACATCGATGGAAATGCAATGACCTTCACTGTCAACTTGGGAGTGACATGCAATAACTTATGGGCGTATTCCAAGAACACATCACTCTACAAACAGAGTTCGTAGGCCTCCATTAACTGGCCATTAAATGCCATTTCATAGCCTCTTTCCAGGCATGAAATAACAGTTCTTAAAAAAACCATTTTGAACTTAATTACAGTCCAAAATTAACCATACTAAAATTCATCATCTACCAGATAACACGGCTTCCACTATACCATGGATCAAGACTGTTATTAATATTGAATCACACAAACTCATTAAAAGACTATTACCAACTAACTTAAGGAACCCTACACATACGCTACCAAATTCTTTAACAGCAAGAAACCCGAAACATAGAGATTGCTAAAAACTAAAAGTCGATAGCAGGAAATATAATAAACTCCATTAATATAAATGTCTACAATTACAAAGGAATGGCTCTCTAGCTACCACCAGAGAGCCATTTTGATCTTCCTCACCTATTCACTCTATTCCCCAAAAAACTATTTTTCTATCAACTCTCCCCTTATTACATAAAGAGATCTCTATCTAAAAATCCTCTTGATGGTTACAAACCATTCAACTACCCATGGCTCTTCGAATACCATGCAGATTTTGGTTACATGCTAGTCTCGTTGTAGAGATTCCATATTGAATGGTGTCTAATAATAGACAAATCCATCATGATTTTAGTTGGCCACTCAAAACAATCTATCGCGGTTACAAATGCCATTTAATGACATTTTAAATTTTAAGGCTTTCAAAGCACATGCCGATATGGCATTTATCCATTGCATTCTAAAACTTACATAGTAGTGAGGTTTTGATCATTAACCATCAAACTAATTCAACTGTGGGGTGCTCCTACACCAAAATCCCAAGGCATCAATTCCTTCAAGCTATTATTTTTTTTTGTATTACAAAACCGGCGTAAAATTTTACAAGGGAGATCTCCAAATTTCAATTCACAACATTAAACTTGATAGTAAGATTTACAAAAAAAATTTAACTAAAATTTTCTTAAGTCCATAATCTACCAGGTCCATCATCCAGCTAGGAACTTGATAGAGCGAGGTTGACCACAGAGGCTCACCTCCCAACCTAGGCCATTGCATGGCCACCCCTGAGCTAGGGGATCCAATAAGGAAGAGAATACAAATAGGAAAACATGCATGAAGGAAATAGCCAAAACATAACAACACTCAACATACTTCCCAACATGGTATGACAATATGAAGATCTCCTAGAGGCCTTTCTAAAAATGGGGTAGAGGTGGACTACCAGGTGGAGAAGCCATAGTACAATACATATTACCCAAGCCACACATGGACTTGGGATGACCATCTTCAAGAAGATTCGGTCCTAACTCCTTACGCCCCCCCAAATTCCCGGAGGCCATACTTGGCATCATGGGTATCATGAAACCTCATGTTTATCACTCCATGCATGGGAGACTCTGCACAACCTGGGTGTACTACCTTCTAACCCCTTCAAGGTTACTCCACTCTCCCTAGGGTGGGTAAACCTTGAAGAATCCCATCCCAAATCTATACACAAATTAAACATAACAAACTAAAACTCAAAACAAACAACTTGAAATTGACTAGAAATTTACATAGGACTCCATTAATGGAGTTTCAAGCTCAAGAACATCAAGAAATAAGAAATATACTCTAAAGGAGACCAACCTTACTCCAAAGCTATGGTGGATTGAGATTTTGAGAAGAGCTTTCCTTCCAAGTTCTTTCCTCCAAAAGGCTTCCTCAATTCTGAATCTGTCTCTAAGAATAGAGAGTGGGTGAACACCCAACTCCTCATAAAACCCTCCTTAAATAGGCAAACCTCCTAAAATCTAGGAGCCAATCAGAAGAGGGAAAGAAACTTCCATTCCCTTCTTCCCACTTGTCTTCCTTCACCATAAATGGAGTTGAATGCAAGTTTGGGAAGAAGAGAGAGGTTAACCAAAACCTCACAACTCTTCAATCTCGACCAAAATGAAAACCTTGACTTTAAAGGGGTCATTAATGAGTTTTAATGCTCTTCATGGGTTGAAAATGACCCCTAACCCCTAAGGTATCAACCTGGGTAGCTAAACATGACCCCAGTTAACCTATGGGAGCCCAAATGACCCTCCTAAACTCCACCCAAAGTTTATGCACGGATTTTTGGTCTTGGTTGACTTCTAGAAACTTTCCAACCCAAGGTTAGTTGATCAAACCCTAAGGCTGCACCCTAGTCAAGCCCTTGACCCACACAATAATAAAATACTTAACTGTGCCAACACTTAAGCCACAATTTGCCAAATTTGGCACATTTAATAAAACAAAAGACATGGCTAATACACATAGACATTTGCTAAATTAGATACACTCATGCAAACCACATATATCAATAAAAGACTATACAATGAGGTCCACGTTTCTTTTACAAAGAGGACCTTGGAATTGCACGGTATAAAACATAAGCTCCAATACTAGATTCCCGCATTTAGATCCATGGTCAACTTATCCTGCACACTCATTACACACATCAGTAGGTCCAATAAACATGGTATAAACATATTACATCAATACTGCATGGTTTAAAACTATGTCTGTAAATCAATCAACTAAGCATAACTTTGATTTCCTAAACCAACTTTTCATCGCAATAGTTTTAAAACATCATGTAACATCACATGCAACATAATCGTAACTGAAACTAAAACATAACATGTAGTATCTTGAGTGTACCCTGATTACATAATTAGGTACCGAACATATAAAATAGGATTCAACAGATCCTCAAATACATAGGTGTCCAAGTAGTCTAGTATGTCTATGAAATAAGTACTGAAAGCATGGAAAACATAATGGTAATAGTATGACTGTCTGGCAGGTCTCACATCCACCCCCCCTAGGCATGAACCTCCTCCTAGAGTTCATCAAAGAGGTGAGGATACTATGACCTCATGTGTGCTGCATCCTCCCATGAAGCTGTGACCTCGTCATAACAATCCCACTAGACCCTAACCTGGTCTAGCACCTTGCCTCGAAGTGCTAGGGTCCATCAGGCTAAAATATGAATGGGCTCTAGTGCTAGCTATAAATCCAACTCTACCTGCAAAGCATCCCAATCTATCACATGAGACTCATCATAAACATACTTCCACAAAATTGAAACCTGAAACACATCCTAGATGCGTGACAGGCTAGGTGGCAAAGCTAAATGGTAAGAAACTGGTCCTATCCTCTCAAGGATCTCAAAAGGTCCAACAAAATGAGGTGCTAGCTTAGAGCCCTTTCCGAAATGGATTGGAATCTTATGTGGTCGCACTCTCAAAAAGACCATGTCTCCTACTAAGTAAACTCAATCGATCCTCTTTGCATCAGCATACTTCTTCTGTCTATCCTGATCCTCTTCGAGACGCTACCTAATCAAGGTCACCTGCTACTCCATATCTTTGACTAACTCAGGACCAATAGAAACTATGTCCTCGATCCTATCCCAACTGAGTGGTGTCCTGCAAGGTCTACCATAGAGAGCCTGGTATGGAGGCATACCCAAGGATGTATGATGCCCATTGTTATAGGCAAACTCCACTAAGTGTAGGTATTCCTCCCACCAGGTCTGATGGTCCATAACATACATGCAAAGCATGTCTTCTACCACCTGATTGACCCTTTCAGTCTACCCATCTGTTTCAGGGTGATAGGCCGTACTGAAATTGAGCCTAGTGCCCAACACTGCCTACAGTTCTCTCCAAAAGGATGAAGTGAAGAGAGAATCTCTATCTGAGATGATCTTATGAGGTATGCCATGCAGTCTGAAAATATCTCACAAGAACACTTGTGCCACTAATGGTGCAGTAAAGGTAGTATGCACTGGTGAAAAATGAGCCACCTTGGTCAACTTGTCAACTATCACCATGATGGCATCATGACGGTGAGCTGACATAGGTAGACCAACAATGAAGTCCATAGATATGGTGTCCCACTTCCACACTGGTATCTCATGAGGTTGAAGTAGACCACCTAGATGTCGGTGTTTTGCCTTCACCCTCTGGCATTCCAGGCACTTAGCTACCAACTCAGCAATCTGTAGCCTCATGCCTGGCCAATGATATAACTATCTAAAATCGGCATGCATCTTCTTCACTCCAAGATGCGCTGCATAAGGGGCTCTATGGGCCTCAAGAATGACAAACTCTCGCAATCCTCTAGAAGAAGGTATGTAGATGTATCCTCTATGACTTAAGAGTCCATCTGACTCCAAGGAATAATCTGCATACTTCCCTTCAAGGGGTCTCTAAGACTGAATCAACTCACTCACTTCTGCGTATAACTCATCATCATGCAAGTGATGAAGAATGTGATCTCTCAAATTTGTGCCTAAAGACATAGAAGAAAGCTCATGTCATCTCCTACTCAAAGCATCTGCAATAACATTCTATTTCCCCTTGATGTACTGAACATCAAAATCATATTCACACAAGAACTCCATCCATCTTCGTTGCCTAGCATTAAAGTTCGGTGGAGTGAAGATGTACTGTAGACTCTGATGGTTTGAATGAAGTTTGAATCGATGTCCTAAAAGGAAGTGTCACCATCTTACTAAAGCATGCACCACTATTGCAAGTTTGAGATCATGGGTAGGATAGTTGAGCTCATCAGTCTTCAGTTTCCTAGACTCATAGGCTATAGCTCATCCATCCTACATAAGAACTACCCCTAAACCATCTAAGGAAACATCTGTGCAAACTACAAACTCTGCTGAAGGCTCTGGCACAACAAGAATGGGTGCATTGGTCAATGCTCTCTTGAGCTCCTGGAAAGCTTGTTCACACTTCTCAGTCCACACAAATTTCTTTCCTTTTCACTAAAGAGAAGTAATAGGGTGTGCTACTCGAGAGAACCCTTCAACAAATCATCTGTAATAACCTACTAAACCCATGAAACTTCTCACTTCTATCACTGAGGTAGGTGCTGGCCAATTCATAATGGGTTCAATCTTTGATGGGTCTACTAAGATCCCATCGCCAGATATCACATGGCCTAAATACTTTACCTCTGATATGAAAAAGGTGCATTTTGACAAGCTGCCATAAAGCTAATTATCTCTAAGGCACTGCAATACTTGTCTTGGGTTCTCTTCATGCTCTCTCTCATTCTTTGAATAGATCAAGATATCATCAAGGAATACCACCACAAAATTGTCAAGGAAAGTATGAAATACTCCATTCATAAGACTCATGAATATAGCTGGAGCATTTGTAAGACTGAATGGAACCATGGTGAACTCATAGTGGCCATATCTACTGTGAAATGTGGTCTTGTGGATATCACTATCCACTATCCTTAACTGGTGATAACCTGACTTAAGGTCAATCTTAGAGAACACTCTAGCACCCTGAAGCTGATCAAATAGGTCATCGATCCTAGGAAGTGGACACTGATTCTTGATGGTTACCTTGTTCAACTATCAGTAATCCATACACAACCTAAGGGATCCAGCCTTCGTCATCACAAAGATCACAGGTGCACCCCAAGGAGAAACACTAGGACGAATGTGTCCTTTCTCTAACAGTTCCTCAAGCTGCAACTTGAGCTCATTAAGCTCATTAGTGATCATCTTATAAGGTGCTCTGGAAATTGGTTCTAGTCCTGGAACAAGATCTGTATGAAAGTCTACTACCCTTCAAGGTGGCATACCAAGTAACTCTAAGGGAAACACATCTGCATACTCTTGTAGTATGGGATGGTCATCCAATGAGGTTTCCTATTCTGCCTCATCTTCCCTATCACTAATGGTGATAGCAAACATCTAACATCCCTTATGCATGCTTTGCTTAAGCTACATAGTGGAGATCGTATGAAGGGATACCGGCCTCTAGATTCCAGATATCATAGTAGCATTGCCATCATCATCCAAACATTCGACCAACTTCTTATGACAATCTAGCTTGGCCCTATGAGCATAAAGCCAATCCATGCCAAGAACTAGTCCATAAGATCCAAGAGGTGTAACTCTGAGGTCTGCTAAGGTGGTTAAACCACTAATCTGAATCAGGTTCTCCCTAACCAAAGAGGTAACTGACACTCTAGCTCTTGAAGCTAACTCAACTTCCCATCTAACCTCCTACCTAGCTGCCACTAGCCCGCAACACTCCATGACTAATGGAGAAACAAAGGAGTCAGTAGCTCCAGTATCAAAAAGGATAGAGACTACACTACCTCCGATCATACCTGATGCCTCGATGATGGAGGCCTGGTGTTCTGCCTGACGGTTGTCTATCACTGCAAACACTTTGTGAGACCAGCCCATGTCCCCAGCTGTAGACTAAGACATTACTGCCTGTTGATTGCCCTTCTGAGGATATTCCTTAGATATGTGCCCCATGGCACCACAAGTATAATATGGCCCTCAATTCTGTACCTGAATGCCCTAAGGCCTAGACTGATGTGAACCTCCTATCTGAGTAGACCCACTATACCCACCCTTAAAGGGTTATTGTGACTATGTTGGGGGTGTGTAAGGGGCATGTGACTTTGGTCCCTTCTTAGGACCCTATGAGTTCCACTATTTGGGCTCTGTGCCCTGCTATCCTTGCGATTGCTTTGATGCCCGACTCTGTTGGGACTATTGCTGCTGAGGCTGTGGGGCTTTGAAATTCCTCGAATTGTTCCTGTGATTACCCTTCCAAGGGTTTTTTATAACTAGAAGACTGATATGAGGAGTTACAGTTCTGAGATCCTCTGTTAATCTCATCAACTATGACTCCTCTCTTAATAGTATAGTACAAGTCTCTAGGTGGTGTCATGCGTACCATGTCGCATAAGGTGTGGTTCAATCCTTTGATAAAGAGATTGACCTAAAGTTTTTCATCCTTCATGTACTATACATAAGGGAGGAGCTCGAGGAATTTCTCTCATATTGAGCCACTGAAAGCCCTCACTATTGTAGATCATGAAATTCATCTATACGACACTGATGGAACTGCTCTGACAAGTATCTGGCCCTAAACCTTTCCAAGAAGGTTTCCCAAGTGAGTGTGTTCATGTCAACGTGCCCTTTGAACTCCTCTTGTCTCCACCATGTGGAGGTTGTCCCTCCCAAAAGGTGAATGGCCATGTGTGCCTTAAGATTACTCCTATAAGGGCATAATCCAAAGCATCATCCAAGGCTTATAAGCCAAGATTCAGCCTATGTACCCTCAATAGATCTGGAAAAAGGTGGAGGGTTAAGTCGAATCAACTCTCTAATCTGATCACCTGTGTCAGGAGGTGGTCTCTCATATATACAAATTTCATCTTTGGGTGGAGGTTCTAGTCCCCTGATGGAACCAACCTCTAGCTTGGCCTAAACTTTTGCAAGTCTAGAAGGACTCCTACTATGTTCCCTAGTTGAGGACCCACGTCCTTCCGTACCTTGTTGCACATTTTGTGTTACAACTTGAGGCATACGATCAAGAATAAGTCCTGCAAGGTTTTGAAAGGCTTGAAGTAATTCTATATTCGCATTGGGAGGTGGTTCAGGAGGTGGATCCTGGTTCTCCTCTCGAATCTCTACCTCTGACTATACCTCTTCCTAGGATAAAGAGACATGCCTACGTCCACGTCCACGTCCCCATCCATGTCTATGAGCTAAGCGGGTGAGTGGAGGCATCCTACACATAACAAGACAAAATTTTAGCAACTATGAAGCAGGTTAGGTTCCCAAGGTTAACTAAACTATGCTCTGATACCAAAATGTCATGCCCAAAAGTTGAGAAAAACACAACTACAAATTTTTTTTTAAAAAAAACCTACTAACCATCTAAACTAAACACACTTAGGCAACTAGGAAGTGAAGCACTATCTAGCACAAGACCCTATGTGCATGCAAAATGGTGCAAGATAAAATAGACAACTGATAATAAAGGATAGTCTGACGATAGTCCAAAGGTCAATCAAAAGGGTTGACCAAGTTTGACCAAAAGTCAAACTTCATCAAACAGCTCTAAAATAAGCTATAAGGTTTCCCTTAGGTTACTAGCTACAACTAGCATGCAAATCGAGATAGTTGACTAAAAAGTCAATTAAGGTTGACCAAAAAGTCAAGCATCACTAAAGGGTGCGAAATTGAAAACCTAAACTCCAAGGGGTGAAGGAAACACCAAGTTTGAAAATCAAGATGAACGAAGAAATTTTGACCATCATTGACCAAAAGTCAACTATGCACGACGTTGGTCAAAGGTAGCGATAATACCTTTATTAGATATTTATCATGAAGATAAGGAGTTGTTATGACCCACTTATCGATAAAATGTTATCTAGGTTATTAATTTAAAATGAATAATTTAATTAGATAAATAAAATTCTAAACCTTATTTTATATATTAATTATCAATACTCCTTTATTTAAAAATAAAAAGCCTAACATTAAAATTAGCTAACATATTTAAAATCATAATTTGATACAAAAACCTTAATCTCAAATTAAAAACTATACCACTAAGGCAACTCCATAACCTTAATTTACATGAGATCCCACTAAGATTTAATTTTGAACAATCCTATAAATCAAATAACTAATTCTATTTTTAAACAAATAAAATGAAATCATTATAAAAACTTAACTAATCTATCAAAATCATATAAATTTTAAGAAACATCTACGCAAAATTTTTATAAAAATTTACAAGATATCATGTTAGACGATACTATTAAAAAAAATGTTTCACAAGATCCAAATACAAGCCTCTTCTAAAAAGTAATTTCTTATTTACTAAGCCTCTTACGGATAAATTTAACATTCAATTTAATACTAGACTCTAAACACTCCCAAAAATTCTTAATAACAAATGAAACCTTTTGAAATATATTAACAGCAATGAATACATTAAATTTTATCTTCCATTAACCTCCCTCTGCACCATTTTATCCATGCATCTGATCGTTTCTCAAGGCACGCGTGCCAGATGAGGAAGAGGGCATGGCGGTTGGAGCTGTGTGCATAAAGGGTGGTGGCGGAGTGGAGGCAGTGACAGCGGCGGAGCGCAAGGGCAAAGAGATCTCAACACCGAACAGAGAGAGCAGAAGTGAGCGTGGGCAAAGGGGGAAGCAACGGCAGAAATGGTGAGGAATAGAGAATGGTGGAGGGAGGAGGGTTTCACGCGCATGCAGGAGGCACGACATCGGTAGCGGTGGTGAGAAGAAGGGGGCGGAGAAGTGGCAGCCTAGTGCGAGCACCGCTCCGCTCACCACTGCACCAGCAATGGTGGGGCGAGTGCCGATACCGCCCAAGCAACACGACCACCGTGGCCAATGGGAGGAGGAGAGGGGAGGGTTAGCGGGGGCACGGGGTGGACACACTACTACATTTGAGGTCAAATTCTGATGGCCATTTATTAGATTTGCAATGCTAATTTGTCGGCATTTCGACAAATGAGTCCATTGCCATTTTTGCATAGGAAATTGCGACAGAAGATGTATCCATCAGTTTACCAACACCATGTCACGTCGAAAACTTGCAAATGGCAATAGCTTTGTTATGGCATTTTTTGCAGTTCATCCATCAGAATTCCAACACAACAACCTATTAGAAATATACAATCTCTGTCAGAATTAACTATCGAAAACATATCCTTTCTGACATTATAACTGTTGGAATAGCGATAGTTTCCACCTAATTCTGACAGATATACTTGTTAGTGATATGGCATTAATGTCGGAGTTTCTGTCTAAAAATTACTATTTTTGACACTTAAACTGTCAGAAGAGCGACAGTCCTTTAGCATTTCTCTGACAAGTTTCCCTGTCGAACGTATAGCATTACTGTCGAAAGTATTGTCATAAATTATTTTTCTCCAACATTTTATCTGTCGAATGCGTAGCACTTCTGTCAGAATTAATTATGAAGTGTCGAAAAACTGATGGATATGTAGATTAAAGATAAAACAACTCAAGAGACCATCATAGGTTCTCTCTTTCTTTGGTCTATATTATTGACAGAATGTTTTACCTTTCATTAGCTCATCAAATCCGGGGATTTGAAAGAATTTAATAGAATATTTTCATGACAACATATATTATTTAAGTTGACGTTGCATGAATTTATCTACTTTGCACACTTGTAGACTATGAGGACGGCAATAAAGAAGCATGGCCATAGGAGGAGATGCTTCTTTATCGTCATCTTCATAGTATACAAGTGCATGAAGTAGATAAATTCATGCAACATCAACTTAAATAATATACGTTGTCATGAAAATATTCTATTAAATTCTTTCAAATCCCCGGATTTGATGAGCTAATGAAAGGTAAAACATTCTATCAATAATATAGACTGAAGAAAGAGACAACCTATGATGGTCTCTTGAGCTATGTTATCTTTAGTCCTAGCTACTGTCCTAGCTACCTATGGATCGTCAAGAATAATCACCGCCTTGCATTTATGTACACTGTACAAATTGATCCTAGTCTCGGAAAAACATTTTACACTTGTACATCTCATCAATACTAGAGGCCTAAAGTAATTTTATACAATCACTAGCACATTTTGTGCATGGATGAGAAATAGTATCCAAAGTTTCTAGATAACCGTTTTTGAGAAGAGGAATGAGTGCAGGCCAAAGAAGGGATAATTCCACGACAGAAAGGAAAACATCTTTTTAGCCTGGGTCTGGATCCTACCCCAATTTTTGAAGGATCTAGGGCCAGTCTAAAAAGATGTCTTCCCATTCTATTTGCAACATTGTGTCCATCCATGATCTCAGGAATATCATCATCTTTCTACTCTTCATTTGCCAAAATATATCACTTATTCAAGCTTGCAGAGTAATCTTATTAATAAAAGAACTCTTGCCAACATTAGGGTACCCACAGATCAAAATAGTTGATGTTATTGGTGCTTGTGCTCAAGGATATCGATTCACTATTTTGAAATGGCCAAATCATTTTTATTTCATTTGTAGAGAAAAGGAGTGGGAGAAAATGAGCGGGTGAAAGTTGATCGAGTGTGAGAGAAGGCATTGCATTTTATTTGATCATGAATGCTCTCTGAAATGACCAATCATGTTTTCTATTCAATTTTTTTTGGTGTTTTTTTTTTCCCATATTCAGTAGATAAAAATCATGGTGGCAGCCACTTAGCCATCTTTTTGATGTTCCAGGTATTTTACAAAGATACAGGTATGTGGCTTTATCATTCAGTTGCTTGCAGTTATTGGTCAAATGCAAATATTTTGTCAAGTTGAAAGGGCAAGATATCAATTTGGTGTTTTTGGTTTATGTTAAAAGTTGATTTGGTAAAATCCTCAAAAAACACACTACATGTTCTAAAATGTAAAGAAGTTGAATGTTAAATGTAAGATATATATCTCATCCATAGTAATCAAAAGAAAGGACATGAAACTTATAAGGAGATTTACCAATCCAAAAATATAAGCAAATAGGAAACATGATTGGTACCTTATGAATTGGTTTTTGAGGTGCACAATCTTCATCAAACTCCTGAGAACAAGACCCCTCCTCACAAAAAATGCATTTAATGGATTAAACAAATCTACAAAACTGAACCAATGGCATGTTTAGAACAAATAAATAGATTGATAATAATATGCTGAAAATTCTATTATGTTTAATACATGCAAAAGGACCAGTCCCAACAATTCTTAAACATACTTTATCTGATATGATAATAACATGCTAATTAAACTCATAAAGGTGTTATTTCCATTTAATCTACCAATTACTAATTACACAAAAAACAAATTACAAAACTGAACCAATGGCATGTTCTTTGTGTGGTACAAGGAAGATTTGGCTATGAGAAAAAAAAGTGAAATGGCCTCATCATTTTTATTTCGATTGGATAGAGGAGCGAAAGCTGAGTGCGAGAGAATGTATGTGATTTCTTCATCTTTTGAGCATCTGGCATCATATTCGACTACAAATTTCAAATGCATTGCATTTTATTTGATCATGAATGCTCTCTGAAATGACCACATTCTACTAGTGTCATGCCCTAGCCCATGCTTTATCTCCATTATTTGATATTATTGGTGCTTGTGCTCAAGGATATTGATTCACTATTTTCAAATGTTTGGATCGTTTAGATAGTTACATTTCCTAATTGTTCCTCTAGTACACAGTCAGGAAATGTAACTGTCTAATGATTATATGTAATGTTGAATGGATTAAATGCTTTATTCTTAGTAGAAGTGAATGGAAGGAATAGTGTGTATTAAATATAATCCAGTCACTTATTGAATGCTTTGGAGACTACTGGTTTGATTGTCCATGCGCTACCAGTGACTAAGATTTACTAAAAGATACAAAACCCTTCATTTTGGGGTTATTGTGTGTGGATTCAAATGTAGTTTTGATTTGGTTAATGTTTAGAAGAGATCAATAAATTATTTAAAGACAATCTTACATGTTTGGAAAGGTTTGAGAGGCACTTATCATGACTGTACCCTCACAAACATCGGCATAGACTGGTTTAACTAAGTTTCCTTTCTCTATTTTGAGGTTTCCTTTCTCTACCATAGGGGTACAGTCAGAGGGTTCATTGACAAAATGATCCTTTGAATGGTTACTATGAATATGAATGATTTGATATAGTATATTGCTCATTTTACTTGAAGTTTGGAAAAGCTTGTGCAAGGCTGAAAGTAGTTTTGATCATTTTGATCGTGATTGTTCCTCTACACAGTCAGGAAATGTAACTGTCTAATGATTATATGTAATGTTGAATGGATTAAATGTTTTATTCTTGGTAGAAGTGAATGGAAGGAATATTTTTGGTGTTAGGTTTCATTTATTATTGAATTTAATGGTTTCCAAGATGTGTTGAGGAGTTTGCTCCTTGTTTAATGTTAACTGTTCCTGAACAATCCACTCATACAATAGTGAAATTCTATGTGGAAGGGATGGCTGATAGTGTTCCTTGAGGGAAGGGGGATTGTGAAAGACTTTTTATCATTGTATTGTGTATTTCCAATATGTTTGGTTGCAAGGCAGACCATGAGAATGAAGGATCACTCACCGATTGCATGATAACCCAGTTTTGAAGGGTCACTAGTTGAGGGGACAGTCAAGATCTCGATGATTGGGCCGTTGGAGGACCCTATTTATTTTTATTAATTTCTATTCAAATTGGATGCATGGATTTCTTGTGAATTATCAGCTTCTATGTATCC
This sequence comes from Chamaecyparis obtusa, assembly GCA_027943335.1. NCBI lineage: Eukaryota > Viridiplantae > Streptophyta > Pinopsida > Cupressales > Cupressaceae > Chamaecyparis > Chamaecyparis obtusa. The sequence goes on along the minus strand of BSBK01007177.1, from coordinate 530,688 downwards.
AGCAACTGCATCCATAAATCTGTATATACTTCTCTACGGTTGTAAGCCACCTAGAGATCAAAATAGAGAAACTAAATCAAAAATTTTCTTTGTCCTATTTCCTTTTAACAAAGTCTCAACTATAAATGATACAATATACATTTGATGCCCTAAGCTATCAAATATACAAATGGCACCTACCTAGAAGCTCACCAGGAGAATGAAGGATCACTCACTGATTGCATGATAACCCAGTTTTGAAGGGTCATTGGTTGAGGGGATAGTCAAGGTCTGGATGATTGGGCCATTGGAGGACCCTAGTTCTTTGTGTTAATTTTTATTCAAATTGGATGCATAGATTTATTGTGAATTATCACCTGCTATGTATCCTGCAACTGCATCTATAAATTTGCATATACTTCTCTCAGGTTGTAAGCCACTTAGGGATCAAAATAGAGAAACTAAATAAAAATCATTCTTTGTCCTATTTCCGTTTAACAAAGTATCAACTATCAATGATACAATACATTTTATGCCCTAAGCTATCAATACAAATAGTGCCTAGTTAGAAGCTCACGGGCTGTCCATTTGATAACCACAGTCAACATTTCAAAAAAATGGATATCCTTGAGCACAAGCACCAATAACATCAACTAATGGAGTTAAAGCATGGGCTAGGGCACGACACTAGTAGAATGCGGTCATTTCAGTGACAATAATTTACAATGTGGTCCTTTGGCATGTATTAAATAGAATAGAATTTTTAGCATATTATTATCATTCTATTTCTTTGTTGTAAACATGTCATCAGTTCATTTTTGTAACTTCACTATTGTATGATTGGATTGTGCAGGAACAGTTAACATTAAACAAGGAGAAAACTCCTCAACACATCTTGGAAACCATTGAATTCAATAATAAATGAAACCTAACACCAACACTATTCCTTCCATAGTTGCAGGATACATAGCAGTCGATAATTCACAAGAAATCCATGCATCAAATTTATATAAGGATATCCTACTAATCAATAGGAATTTTCTTGAGATGAGCAATGATTATGCATTTTGATGGCAGTGTGCTAGTTCAAAAGGATAATATAAATCTAAAACAATTTTTTCTGATTTTCTCAAATTATAAATGTGGTTAAAGGGAAAATATTATGTGGAAAACCCACAAACCAAGCTAGAAAATGATTGTACATCAAATTATTCCTATATTCATTCAAGTATTGCTATGCTTCAGCTACCTGACCTTTGAGCTTCATCTAGAGGAATGTGTAGCTTTAAGATAGAGTTACTTCTTGGGCCTTACAATAGGGTGGAATATGATCAAGATTTGTTTCGGTTGTATCTTTGTTAGTCCCATTGTTAGGTTCTTATAGTTCATGGTTTGAATCTATTATGGTTGCATAAGGGATTTGTAGATACTTTTTCTAACATAATTATTGGAAACCATGATTGGAACAACTAGTTGTTGGCTATTGTACACATGAATCATATCTATGAATGGTTCTTTGTGTTCAAGAATTCATTGATCAATCTTTGAGATTTATTGTCACAGCTTTAAAAGAGTGATAAAAGATATAGTGAGTGCTATCTTTTCCAAGTGTTTTGTGGGTGCCATTATCTTCTAGGAGTAATTGCTAGAACCAAATTATGTTCTTTGCCTCTAGTAAATATTGCAGACACAACCATCTTCTTGATGAAGGGTTTCTTCCATCCCCATGAGGCACTATTGCATGGTTTCCATTCCCTTGTAGTATACTGAACCTAATTTAATACAAGTGTGCACTATTTTGGGTTCCATAATTTATGGCCCCTACACTGTGGTTGTTAGCCTAATTAAGACAGGCCTACCTTTGCATATAATAAGAGGCCAACATGAAACAAACATCCAGAGGTTAGGGGGTTGTTCCCTATCCATAATTTATTATTTAAGTGCTAAGTGATGAGGGGTATATCATGTAATTCATACCTAGTGTGTCTCTTTATTTCTCTCCACATTTCACATTAGGAGTATATGTTATAAAATACTAATGAAATCAACTATAGGTCAAATCTAATCAAAATTGCCACATAAAGATTAAAATAGATCTTGAAAAAATATGGGAACCATTTTTGACAGATATTGTACAAATGAAGAAAATACTCCAAAGAGGAAATGCTTCAATGTGGAATGATTGAAGGACAATATTTTACTTTTATATGTACATCTGCAATGTTTTTGATATATTTCTAAGATAACAAAACCATAGAAAGAATAGCATATAGAAGAAAGTAAAGAATAATGATCATACTTTGAGATATTGTGGAAAATTAAAGGAAAGAATACTTGGTGGGGTTATCATGCAATCAGTGAGTGATCCTTCATTCCCCTCTTCCAGTGACCCTTCAAAACTAGGTTATCATGCAATCGGTGAGTGATCCTTCATTCTCCTAGTCTGCCCTACAACCAAACATATTGGAAATACACAATAAAATGATAACAAGTCTTTCACAATCCCCCTTCCCTCAAGGAACACTATCAACCATCCCTTCCACATAGCATTTCACTATTGTATGAGTGGATTGTGCAGGAATAGTTAACATTAAACAAGGAGCAAACTCCTCAACACATCTTTGTTGTAAACATGCCATTGGTTCAGTTTTGTAAATTTGTTTTTTTGTGTTAAATGTATTTAAATGGAACATTAAGCATAGTAATAATATGCTTAGTCTATTATTAATTGAAGATTAAATGCCCATAACACATTTATCAGTTTAGCATGTTATTATAAGATACTAAAGAAGACCTATTATTTGTCAAAGAAATCTTCACTGTCCCCCACAATGAAGACAATGAAGATTGACCTCCTTCCCCACAACAAAGAACATTGTAATAAGAATAAGATAGTGCCAAGAAACATTTTCACAAATATGAAACATGAGGAAAAGTAATAACATTCACAATGCCAAGATTCACAGCATTAAATTTCACCTGTGAATGAGTTTCTGCAGTGGGTTGCCCAGCATGATCAAAAATATGTTGAGTTGCATTTGAGCTGTAACTAAGAGTATCATGTAGAACAGACCCTAAACTTTGAAAGTGTTCTCCAACCTGGCAATTCAAAATTCAATCTAGGCAAGTATCAGTAAGTGAAATAAATTATAGACATCAACATCAACATCATCATAATCATTAGACATAAATTATAGACATCAACATCAACATAATCATAATCATTTGGAGGGTATTCGTTTTGGTCCTTGGATAGTACTATGTTTCTTGAAATTTCTTGTGATGCTTCTAAACTTTAAAGACATATTTATGGCTTAATGATAATATAGATTAGTGTTTTGTTTTCTAATGGAATGTTGTTGATCATTCATGGTCTTGAAGAAACTTTTGATTATTTTGATTCTTGAGTCTTGACGTTGTTTCTCAATGTGATATGGACTGACCACTGGATGGTTCAATTAGTCCTCTCTTTCTATTTAATCATTTGTCTTCTTCATGGTGTAAGTGTCAATATGTTATAATCTAACCAGCATGTCATACCCCCACTTCTGACAAACCTCACAGCATGCAAATCATAGCCAAAGACTTGGGTGATCAGCATACACAAACAACGATTACCCTTAGGAAATAATGATCATTAATATTCATTAATGGTGGGTGGTAATTCCTTGGTAATAAAGGCATTGCCAGCATTCATCATCTTAACCAAGTCATGGGTGGTGATCCTTGAATTTGGAGTGAGGAAGAAGGAAAATTGGAAAACAAAATATGGAATAATCAGGTTGGAATTGGAGAAGAATTCAGAAATAAACTTGAATTAGAAAAAAGCCAAGTTATCTGGTTCTTTGTTTGAGGCTGGGTTCCGATTCTACTTTTGTTCTCCTTTGGGTTCGACTTGGGTTCCTTTGGTAGGAACTTGGGTGCCTGGGCCAATCCCGGGTGCACCTGCAGTATTATAAATATGATACATGAGGTATTTTATTCATAATTTCATAGCTTAACTCATTATTATGGTAACATGGGTATGACCACACTCCATGCTTTATAATGGTACCCAACATGGAGTGTGGTTCAAATGAAGTTGAACCAAATGCTAACCATGATGGCTATGATCATGATGAAGATAAATATGAATATTAAATCTAAAATATGGCTTGTAATTTGAATTTTCATTATGAATGAAGAAAATATAGACTCAAGTTGACTCATTCTATGTTGTAGTATATTTGTTCCCTAGATCTACCATATTATATATGTGTAGCCTATAAGGGACATCTTCTACTCATCCATGTATCATAGCTCGGTGAGAGTTCTTAGGAGAAAGACAAGATGTCAGTGGGAGATGAAGAAACCAATATCAAAACACCACTTGAAGCCTTGCATTGTTGAGAGTGGGATAAAAGCTACACTTGAGACCCTATATAAGGAATAAACTTATTGAGCTTCACTTTGTTTCAAGAATAATTTTATATTCTGTACTAAACAGGGCCAACCACGTGAAGGTGGAAGCTCATTTCCCCCCCCCCCTAACATCACTCTAAATTCCCCATTAACATCTAACATTCATTCATTATTTCATCCATTAATAAAATGTAACATTCATTAATTATCACATGATAACATTCATTCACACATTAATAAAATGTGACATTCATTAATTATCACATGATAACATTCATTAACACATTATAAAATTTATGAACATTCACTACCACATAATTAAATTCATTGGCATATAAAAATCAGTCATTATCAATTAAGGTGCATAGATGACAATCATTTCTTTTTTTTCTTTTGATTTCTAGTTTTTAAGATGTAATTGTTAAGATGAGTATCAATATCATCATCATGATCATCTACCCTCTCATTAGATCTCAATGCACACCTAGTTCTCTATTGATGCAAAGGGGGTTCATCTGCAATAACATATAAAAAGGTTAAATTAAAAACATTTTAAACATTTTAAAGTATTTTAGTACTTTACAAGCCATAATCATATAGCTCTTTACCTAATCTAGTCACATCATCAACATCGAGGTCAATTTTTCTGGCCTCGGCCTCAACCTCAACATGCTCATTAACAGTGGCCTCTACACTCTCTACAGCTACAATACAAATTGTTACATTAATCCAAACACCAATTGCAATTAATTTTGTATTACTACACCAATCAATTTAAGATGTTTACTTGTATTACTGTGATGCACATCCTCATTGTCATCAGCACACACAGGTTGTGTACGGCAAGAATCAGCAGGCTGCATTTCAATTTCATACGCATTCATGTTATCATTATTTTCTTACTTAAAACAAATTTACTCACTTTATGTTGGAACTTAACATCAAATAAACTAATTGGTAAATAATTAAATTTGAAATATCATCTATTTAGCTTACTTACCCCGGCAGATCCATCAGTAGAACCTTGTGCACTTCTTATTCTTTCTACCACAACTTTATAGCCTTGTTGGAAGCCAATTCTCTTGTCCTCTTCTGTGAGACTTATATTGAACTCCGTGCCCTACATTTTTGCTTGGTATCATCAAATTTTATTTTATTGTTTCATCAAAACAAAAAAAGATTTCAAATTATAAATAAATATTTAAAGATCAAAGAATTATTTTCAGTGTTAAAAGCCATGTAAAGATTATATTTTTCCAACACTTACAACTCGTGTAGCAAGTTTCGAATAACCACCAGAGCCTAGCTTGTGTTTCCCGTGCTTTTGCAATCTTGTCTTTGTTGCCTTTGATGTGTTAGGCAATCTATGAAGAGATTGAAATATGTTAGTTCATATAAATACGAAGAGTATTTAGTACATAATTACATTCTTAACAGTATCACATACCTTCTTCTATTCTCTGGTGGTGTATTTCCTTTTTTTACTTCAGTTTTCTCATTTGCATCTAGAATAATAAATTTCCACTCTAAATCAGGAATGCAAGGGGGGCACTGGTAATGTGGGTTTTTGGTTAATGTACACCTGTACTGGTCCCTAATATACCTCAAACATATCCCAGCTCCTTGAAGGAGCCTACCCTTCTCAAATGCATGAGGTCCAAACAAGTTTGTCATACTCTCTACGAGATCATCCTTTAACTTTTGATTTTGGGTTTTCCACCTTTTAAGAAAGAAAACAGTGTTAGATTCAAAAATGGATGTAATGATAACTATCCTAGCAATGATATGAAATCAAAATAGTGGATTGGGCTTTTAGTTCGGATATGATGTTTCACCCTGTACATATGGTGGGCCCGAATATCTGCAAACACTCATCATTAAGTTTACTATAGAAAACATCATTCCCTACAAAATAATCATGGGATCATTAGTCGAAGGATATAATAGTATAAAATAAGAACACAATAGATGTAAGCTTCTCATATTGAATGCAAGGTGTAATTAACATATGATTGTATAGTAAAAGAAAGGTCCAATCTTTAAAGTACCTGGAAGTTTTTCTATTTTCAAGGGAAGTCCTTCTTCTTCAGACATAAGCAATATGCAATCCTTCACCATTCCCATACTAGCAATACTAGTACATCCAGGAAAATCACCATCAAGTGTTGCATCCCCTGTTGCATAAATTGAATCCATTACGAAATGGCCCTAAGAAAGAACACTTCAAGGAAAATAAACATATATATAATGATAGGGAAAATAAAATACATGTACGAGTAGGTGGTGCCATGGTGTCTGTGGCCATGCTATGTGTTGCCAACATTGTAGGATGCGATACATCTGAGCCTGCCATCATATGAGGTGACGATAGTAAATGATCATTGACATGTGCTAATGAATAAGATTGTTAGAGTATAATAAAACCAATGATTAGCATGTACTATATTGTTAGAGAGTAAAAAAAATATAGTCCAACATACGATCTACCTGAACCAGCTGTAGTACCCTCATCATGGCCGCAAGGATTAAAATTACGCAAAACAAGCTATAAAAGCAACACATCCGCTTATTTTTTAATGACATAAAAGACTACTATAACATAAAAACTATTATTGAACTTTTGTTATAATTAAAAATTACATTAATAGTACTCGGTAATTTTGAGATAGGTGCATCAGTTTAGTTGCCCTCTTTTGTGACTCAAGAGCCGAAGGGAATATAGATGCCAATTCAGCCAATCTATTTCCAATTTTGTGGAGGCATTTTTTAATTGCAAAGGCCGGCTCATCACAAGCACCCAAATCAACAACTAGGTCCTTGTCAAAGGACTCCTCTTCAGGGACTGCAAGTTCCTTTCCCTTTCTCTACTAACCACCTATCTGTGACAACAATATTACTAAGACTATTAGAATTAATCTGAAATAGTGATGAAAATAATATAATAAAAAACTTTATTTAACATTTTTCTTCTATCTAATTTGTAGTTCAATAACAAAGAGGTTTACCTGCTGGGAAGAAGTGCATGCATGATCATCATTGTCCCCACTACATGGTTGCTCCATATTGTGGTCCTGTGTTATTATTTAAAGTTAACCAATAATTAGAAAGGACTACATTAATAAATTTCATTAGAAGATGATGATGGAGATGAGGTGGATGGTGAGGAGACTCTCTAAATGTGGTTGGCAAAAAAACTCAATTATTTAATGGTACATAGTATTTACCTGCACCCTAATGATAGTGGCATCATTTGTATCTATGCAATTCAAATTGTAATCAATAAGCAACTCTTCCCTGCACTTATTGATTTTATCGCACATACAAATACATGATTTCCCTCGCATGCCTCAAATATGCAATTGGGTTGCTTAATAGTTGACAGAGGTCACGTGCTATTTATAAAACCTATAATATTCCCAGATGCTTTTGGCCTTCCATCAATGTATATAGTCAATCTTTTACTTTTCTCATTGTCATTTTGTTGAATATAATTTTCTGAGAGTGCATACCTACGCATACTTTTTTTATATTGAACAATTCGCATCCAACTTTTGTAATCATAACAAGGTCCAACATACTCCATCAATTCAACAACTTTGTTGTAAGAGACCTTTATGCCATCCATGGAAAATAATCCCAAAGCATGTATTGACGATGGTGCAATATGATATATCTTGCCTTTAACACTAAAATCAGTGTTTATTGGAGGAAGTTCCTTGGGGACCCATTGTTTCTATAGATTTTGGTACCTAGAGGGCACCTCGATGTCGCCTTTGCTCTCATCATCATTAGAACATGACCCCCCTTGAGAAAGGAAAAATTTCATGTGTCTATTGAATTTCCTTCTAGTCTTTTGACCTCTAGTTGATCTTCCTAATTCAGACATATTAAATGAGTCACTTTCTTTGCTTGAGGAAGACACATCTGACAAATACCTATTTTGTACTACCTGCACTCCATCAAATGAGAGAGATAGCAAGTAATGCGAGATATTTTGCAAAATGTGAAATACATTAATCTCTATAGGGTGTATTGACTTATACCTATCGATCCATGAGACTGTGTGGGATGCTCGTGAAAGGAGTCTGGGTACCTACATATGTAATTCAATTATCTAATGTTAGCTAAAAAACTCATGATACATATTGTGAGTTTGAAGAGAGTTCATGCCATGTGTGATAGAACCTAATTTATCTAATATGGTGCATTGTTAAACAAATTAAGGGTAGAGTAGTTATTACTTAGTTTTTTGTGGGGAACAAAGAAGATATGTCTGACAAATAGCAGGTCTTCTTTAGTATTTCATGAATTTTTACCACATATACTGTTTCAAGCCTTTGAGTCTTGGAGAAGAAGAATGGTGTAATTTGAATAGATCAGAGTGAATGGGGTGTTGAAACATGGTGAATAGACAATGATGAGATGATACTTGATGTCATGACTAAGTTTCCCTCACAAACATCGGCATAGACTAGTTTTACTAAGTTTCCTTTTCTCTATTTTGAGGTTTCCTTTCTCTACCGCAGGGATACAGTCAAAGGGTTCATTAACAAAATGATCCTTCAAATGGTCACTATGAATATGAATGATTTGATATAGCATATTGCTCATTTTACTTGAAGTTTGGAATAGCTTGTGCAAGGGTGAAAGTAGTTTTCATCATTTTGGTCATGATTGTTCCTCTACACAAATAGGAAATGTAACTATCTAATGATTATATGTAATGTTGAAAGGATTAAATGCCTTATTTTTGGTAGAAGTGAATGGAAGGAATAGTGTTGGTGTTGTTGGTGTTAAAAAACACTTATGCCACTTAGGGCTGCCAATATGCCTTGAGACTGATGTTAGGACTAGTTAGTTCCAAGTATGAGAGCTCTGCAAGACAACTGGACCAATTATAGGGTCTTAATATGCCCTCTTCTGCTTCTAGCTCTGCAAAACCAAGGTGGGTGCACCTAATCCAGACAAAAATTCACTCACTACACACCTTATACTTTTGGATTCATAAAGCAGATCATATTAAAGGATTACTAAATACTAACCAGGTATTCATTGAATCAAATCTACTATGCAGGGAAAAATAGTCTTGTGAATGGTATTTACTACTATCAACCAAATAATGAAAAAGACTTGAAAAGGTGTTGATATTCAAAGATGTAGGAAATAGCCAAAACCCATCAAACACTAAACTCAACTGAATGTACTAATCCTTGATCAGTGCCATTATCCATTGGGCAAATCATCAAATGCAAGTATAGAAACATGAACCAACTACTGTCAAAGACTCAAAGCCATAAATACAACTATTCCAGCCCATCCACTACTTATAAGATCCTTCTATAGATGAATCTAATGAATCTATGCCCTATCCAAAGTATTTTTCACTTGATCCTAGATCAAGAACTAAAGACTAGAACATATGCAAAGGTAACCCTATGCAATGGACAAGAAAATCCAAAACTCATAAAACTAACACCAAGGAGAGACTTGAAAGCTTGAAACAATTATATTAAGTATGATGAATCATGTACATGTCTATACCAGAAATGAGACTACCACTTCAATAACCTGCAAAAGATACAAAGAAGTTCTATTCAGCCTCCTACAATGTGACAAAGTTCACTATTTTCCTGGAACTAATCAAAATCAGAACCCTTGGAACTGATCAAAAATTTGAACCCCGACTCTATCAAAAACTAACAACTTATACCACTAGCCACCTTGGGAATCTCAAAGAGATTGCATGAAGCTTAGGGTGACTAGGGTTAAGACTACAACCACCATACCAATTGGAAATGGTTAAAAACTTATTGTAGGGGTTGGAAACCAAGCAACCTAGAGAAAACAAATCTCAAATAGATCTACAATTATGAAAATCTACAAGCTCAGTATAGAACACCAGGGAACTGCCATAAAAATTAGTCTAATCAACCACCTGCAAACACACCCTGAGCACAAAACCACACTCCTCCAGGTACAAAACAACTTCTTCAATCAATCACCCAACTCACTGGACCAGACTACAGCAATCGATGCCACCAACCAGATCAAGAAATGGCCAAAACAACCATAAATTCTAGGTGTACCTCTTGTCGCAAAAACCATCTGCAAGTTTAAATTTGAATTCCAATGGTCAAGTCTTGGCACTAGTAGTGAATTGGTGGTCATGATTCAAACTAAGATTGACATTAAATCCCAACTGTAGATCCTCCTATCTTCCCAAGTTCATGACTTTAACTCATCCAAGCACCTCGAGTTACTTTCAGCGAACACATGACAAAGGAAAATCCCATTCATGGAATGAAAGTCTAAACCCCAGTTAAATTTAGTGAACACATGACTGCACATGTCAAAATAACCCCTTAAGTTATCTGGTGAACTGGTGACTGAAGAAATTTCACCAATTCACAGAAATAATAGCGCTTAAAACATCACACGAACTAGCGACAAGAAGAAGATTTTTTTGGGCCACTACTTTTATCCACACCACCAAAAGCACTGAGAAACCCTATTGGGCCTACCAAGGTAAGTCGATGACTAGTCTCATGTTTGCATAGGTCTAACACACTTCATAAGCTTTTATGCCAACCGTTGATTTTATACAGATGTCAGGTCCCACTATAATTCCACATCACCATTCAGCTCAACCAACCGAAAACTAACACATCAGTGCCATCGAGCAGATAGGTCCCACCGCACTTATCCACCAACGGGCCCCAAGTGACAGATGTCAACCGGTCGCATTGTCGCATGTCAGAAATACCTAACATGCGATCATGCGACAACCAATAAAAACATGCACCTTCACTTCCTTTCTGACACCAGGACCACCGCTGAAGAAATGCTTGTAGCAAACAAGATCAATGATTGGTGCATGAACTCATGACATGAGAATATTCTTTAGGATCACATGCCCATTGTAGATCAAAATCCTCTTGAAGACCCAAGCTCGTGAGATTTTCATGTCATTATCAGGCATCCAATAAGAAAACTCTAGCTCAGCAGCCTCTAATAGTGATCGCACGGTCCATTGCATCACCGAAGAAGATCGATGGTTGTCATTGTACTGCAATCTTAAAAAATGAGCAGCTTTCCCTAGCGGTATAATGAAAATCATGAGATCTTACTAAATTTTAACCCCTTGGGAAGGAAAAGGTCCCACCAACCGATCGCACTTGCACAATTAAGACCAACGAACAAGGAATGCCAGTAAAAGGGAAGAAAAGCGAGGTCAAAAACATCCAAAGTTTTTACAATAGTGAAGGATTAAAAATATATAGGGTTTTTGATGCCAGAAGACAAGCGTGCAAAAATAGGAAGCACAAGGTTGAAAACAACTAGGGTTTTCATACAGATGATAGAAAACATCATGGGTTCTTGACAACACTGTGGGTTTTTGACACTTAGGCATATTTTGAAACTATTTCCTGCAGACCTTAAAACTTGAATAACTCTCTGGATTTTGTGAATTATGAGACATGATCTGGACTAGAGCATGGTGAAAACATGAACAACCTACGGCTAAGGGTGCACACCATAAAACATCGGGGATCTACTTTGCATGATAGAAATTTGATTGCAAGCTGGGTAGGACAACTTAACAAAGATTGCAGGGAAAAGGCTATTTTCATAGGATTTCACGTTGACTAGAAAATGGACTAATAGTGGCTCTAGTTGGGGACATGTATCTCTTGCAGGTATAATGAGGACCTCAGATCTTTGGGAAGAAGAAGACCACCCACTAGAGAAAACAAAATAGGCCCTCTCCCTACTCTTTATCCAAGAAATCATAGATTGGCTCCTCACAAAAACTTGGCACCATTTGTACAAAATATACAGAAAATACATAAGTAACATTGGTATGCCAGAAGAAAACCAACCCTTTCCTCTATCAAAAACCTAGTTTCTGCTCACAAAATCAAACAAAGGTCTAAAACCTTTTCCACATGCACAATGATAGAAAACACTGTCAAGTACCGACTACAAAACACCCCTTGGTTTATCATCACCAATGCCCTCCTTCACATGTCCCCCCACAAACTCACTACTTGAAAAACAAGCATCATCAAAATCATAATGGATTGAAACATATGGAAGGGGACAAAAGACTGACATCTTCCCTCCCTGGCTGCAGGCATCCAGCTCATCTCTAATGCACTCTTGCACATCGAAAGAGAAACCATTATATTCATTTTCACTTACCTTAGCCAAGACAACCGATTCATCCTGATGAATTATACCTTTATCTTCATAAAGATAACTCTCATGACTAACATCATGAATCATATTATCTTCATCACTGTCAATACTTGGTGACAAGAGAAAAACCCTGTCACAATGTAATGCACCTCCATCAGGAAAATAACATTCATTTTGCATTACCTTTCCTTCAACTGGCTTCATTGGTAATGGGGACTCAGGATCAACCACATATGGAACTTCAAGTATAAGAGGTGAGAAATCCTCAACAAAATCCATCCTCTGAGCACACTCCTCAAATAGTGGGTTAGAAACAACATGGAATTGTTTCTCATAATAATTTGGACAAAGTGCCAACTGGTTCTCACTAGTGTCCTCATCAAATAACTCATTGGCAACCACACTATATATGTCTTTATTTCCATCATCATACACATCTTCAAAAGAAGAAGAGAATTCAGAGTCAAAATTAGAGCATGACTCATTGTCACTGCTATCAACATATGAATAATCAGTGTTGTACTCATCAGAAGAACCATCCCATGGATTTCCCCACAAATCTTCAACTTCCAAGACCTTGTAATCAGCATCACTATCACCCACTGACATAGAAGACTGCAAAGAAAAAACCTCAGCAACATGAGAGAAACCCTGTGACATATCATCAAAAATAAATTCATTCTCAACCTCATCCATGCATCCACAATCAACACCTTTCTCAGCATATGTATCAACATCACTTGGTGGCAAAGAATTTTCACAATTATCATCACTATTCTTGGGAAAATCATGTAAAGGGAAAAGTGCCTCCTTATTTACTATACCTTTGGCAGTAGAACTCATTTCACCTTCATATACAACACTGTGATTAATACAATAATTAAAAGGATGATAGCCATGATGTCTCTCACCCTCCTCCTAGCCATTTACCCTATTCTGAATATGCAAACTAGCAGAGGCATATCTTCTTATAACTCCATACTTCAGATTGCACTCAATATCCAATGCAACCTCAAAAGCCTGATGTAGACTTTGTGGTTGTTTATCCCTCAACAAGAAACCTATTTTTTGATTAAATGCACTCCAGTAAATGACTAGACAAATCTGATCATGAGGTTTAAAATCCTCGGGGATATCCATTAATGTCCTAGTGAATCTGTTGTTAAATCTTTGAATCAACTCATCTTCTTCAATCTGAATTCCCATCAAATTGTCCAACATAGATTTTACATTTACCCCACTATCAAAATAATCAATGAAGCAATAACTCAACTCTGTATGCACCCTAAAATGGTCGCCTAGACTTTGGGCCCCCATTCAACAATTTGTCAAATCCCTGAATCAATATTTTCAAATATCAACAATATCAATTATATCAATTTTCTTGATCAAATCATAATCAATTCAATATTTCCTAAGGTTTGAGCCTTATTTAATTTTAAAAAAATAAAAATAAAAATCTTATTTAATTAAGAGAACATGCTCCTTTTAATTAATTAAAAATCTCTTTTAATTAAATAATAAAATCACTTTATCCTAAGCCTTTATTTAATTAAAAAGAATTTCCTCCCCTTTAATTTAAATAAAAAATCCTAACTTTTCTTCTTATCCTATGTTGCACAAATAAAGCAATATTCTTATTTTATAAAAAGAGAAAAAGTATTTTTTGTCTCATATGGACACTAAAGTCAACTCCTATTTTCCTATTGGAAGATATTTGTGCACAAGGATCAAGCTTCTTTTTTTTTTCACCGTTGATTAAGTCTTTTGCCTCTTAATCTCAATGGTCCATTTTTATCTCATTTCTTATAAAAGGAGAGCTCTCTTCCTCATTTTCATATCTTAAATTTTTATGCTAATGTTATGCTGCAAGTTTTCTAGGTCATTTTGGAGCTCTTTGAAGACATTCTACATCCAAGCTTTGAAGACTTTTTATTGCATTTCATTGTAATTGCATATTTATTTTCTTAGTTGCATTATCATGGCATATTAGCTTAGATTTCTTTTTATGCAATAGATTAACTTGCATTGTCATATAGATTTGCATTGCATTGCATACATTTGGTTTCATTGGAGATATTGACATTCTTGCCCTTATTTTCATTGTGAATCTCTCATTGTATGGTTGACTAGCAAGGTCATGAGTTTATAGCTCTAGCTGAGAGCAATTTTACAAATCTTGCAACTCCATGCATAGAGAGCTATGGATCGATTTGTGAGGGCTCATTCTTGAGTTTTCTTGCATGTAAAGATTCATAGAAGTGTGGTCACATTTTCACCATATATTTTTGGCACCCACTGTGGGGCAACCCACCTCTTGCATGCTGGTTTTGATTATTTTTGGAGCTAACCCTTGTGCAGATTTGTTTGGAGATGAAAAACCTTAGATTTGAAAGATTTGATCATATCTCCCAAATGGATTGGTGTTTTGATCTGAAAATTTTTTTGAAAGTTGGTGACAAATCAGAGAAGCTCCAAAAAAAAATTTAAAATTTTTAGAGGTGATTTGTATTTTTTATGATTTTTTCTTGATTTTTTATAAAAAATCAATTTTTGGTACAAATCAGCATATTTTTCAAAAAAATTTACATTTCTAGAAAGGTCTTAGAATTATATAGGGGTCCATTCACTATTTTTTTATTTTAGAAATCATATCATAGCTCATTTGGTCAATTTATAAAAACTAGTATGTTTTGGTAAAATGGGTCTCTAGGGCACAAATGAAGAGATTTTTTTGAAATTTTTATATTTTTGAAAAGTTTTCTATTTTTTGATAAAGGTATCTTTTCCACATTTTAGGTTTAGGGTTCGAATTCATGTGGTAAAAATTAGATCTTGTTGACTAGTTCAAATGCAATAAAAATAAAATTTTGTGATGGGTATGCACTTATTTTTCATTGTTCATTGCATGATATGAGTTATCATTTGGATTATTTGTTGATTATAATTGCTCCTAACAATTGATTTTTAGATCTAATCCTAGAGTTTGCATAAGTTGGATATACATTGCATATCTTGTTTGTTTGTTTTCTTGTCTTGTTAATTTGAAAGTGCTCTTGCTTTCATGGAAAATGCTTAAAACAAAATGTTGGACTTGAGGTACTTTGTTCCATCTCTACAATATTTGAATTTTGGGATTAAAATTGAACCTCTCATGTGTTGGGCTTGAGTGTTTTACATGCTTTCATATAACACATTTCAATTGATGCTCTTAATGGAAAATGAATGAACATAGATTTACTTTCATAAAAGTTTGTGTAAGCGAATGCTTGTGTTTAAACCTTAAGTAATTCTTGGTTCCAATATCAAATATCTCATTGAGTGATTGAGGGTATGGATTCATTCTTTGTTTACATAAGGAGTTAAATGCACCACTTTGTGGACTCACTCTATGTTTGCTTGGAATGTTAAATATTCCATTGATTCAACCCTTTGTCATTTGTGAGTAGTATTGATAAGAAACTTTAGATTACTTTTGATTGATCTTGTTAGCTAAATTGGGTGTTGGACTCACTTATTTCTAATCACCCCTCATTATCTCCCTTTGGATGCAAGCTCAGCATTCATACATAGGGGAGGGGTCTACTTGAAAAAAGCATTAAGTGTTCTACAAAGTTTCCCTTTTTTTATGCTTTCTTGATCTCATTAGTTTTCTAAGGTGTGGACTCACTTTGAGTTTGAGTGAGGAATTAAATGTTCCACTTTTAGACTTGTTATACACTGAATTTGTGCATCTGATCTCAAGCTCTCTTGGTCTTGATAATCCAGTATAACATGGGAATCATCTCAAGGTTGTGGGACCTTTTGCTAACCGAGATGAGACCTCCAAATTATAGGCTGGTTCCTCTTGGATAATCACCTTGATTTTCTTTTAACATGAAAGTAAAACTTTTGAGGAAAAGGGATAGAAGGAGTGCATGGAAAGGGAAATAACTGAAAGAAAATCTACCTACCAGGTGATGCACCAAAACTAGGGTTTGGATCTCAGTATAAAGGAATGAAACCAATGAGAGACTTAGGTCTGGGGGATCATAGCTTACTGAATAGGCTTGCATCAGTATTTCATAAGAGGGCCTAAAAATTAGACACAACCTATGACCTGCAGGTAGACATTCTCTTCAGCAAAAGGATATAGGAATGAGATAGAATGATAGGGGCTGAAGAATACCCACAAACTCACTCAGATCAAATCAAACACAGTAGTGCACATATAAGCTGAAAGTAAGAGGAATCAAGGAAACTAAGAATCACTGAAAGCATTCATAAACTTCAATCCAATAAGAGATAAGCCAAACAAGAAAGCATAAGGACAAGAAAACATGTCACAGAATACTTTGCAATATTTGTATTATCAATGACAACTTATAGGATGTGGAAAAACAGAGAGCAGGCAGAAATGCTACAGATGGTTTTCCAAGAAAAGCCTTTCTTGTTTACAAAATGTGTATTCTGAGCACTATAGGCTCCAAAAAAAGAATATATACATCCCCTGCACATAGGTAGGAATCAAAAATATCTCCAAATTAGGGCTACATAGATATGCATTATAATAATCATCCCTAAAATCGATCACTTCTGATCATAAATGTGCTCTGCAAATATCCATGCCAAATCAGATATTTCATTTGCATGTCCATCCCTGAATTGATCAACCTGTAGACAAAAAATGACCCCTGACGACCGCCCAGACCTCCTCATCATCTTCCCTTAACTACACATGCCCTAGCGACATAAATTTCTTGAGCTACCCGCACCTGCAACATTCACCTTGGAAGAGAGTCCACAAAAATAAGCTACACTACTTTGACAAAGTAATGGTCACATGATCACATGAGCTGAAAGGCCTTCATGCGATCATGCGACAAGCTTTTTTGAAATCTATCGCACAAGACACTAGGGCTCGCAAGACCGCCTGTAAACTTAACCCTGGCTTACCTCGAGTTCAATTTTCCTTCAATCACCAAGTCACATGAACCTTTCTTAACCTTGGGTTACATCCAACGACCACATGAAACATGTTCCACTTGCGTAACCATGAAGAGCCTACCAACCCCGGGCCTACACTGAGAAGTTGCACTACTTTGAAAAAGCCAATGGTCGCATGATCGCATGAGCCCGAAAAGCTTCATGTGATCATGCGACAACCCTTAAGAATCTATCACTCTTCACCACAAATGATACTTCGGGCTTGCAAAAAATAGCCACCTGCCAAACGCTTGACATGTGGCCCAACCAGAACTGAACACATGGTTGGACCCATGACCACACCAATCGAAAGCATTAGGAGGATCTAATAGTGGTTGTATGATCACATGGGATTGAAAGATCCCATGCAAACATGCGACCACCATAGATCTTGCATCTATGTGAGCCCATGTTACCTGGCCCACAACAACCTCTGCTGACCGCCACCAAAAATGTTGATGGTTTGTTGCATGGTCGCATGGGCTCAGAAGAGCCCATACGATCATGCGACCAACTAGAAAATGCAACCACTGACCGCCACTGAAGTCCGCCAATCTTTTCTTGACTACTTACCGCTTGTCACATGATCGCATGCGGCCAGGAAGGCCTATGTGATCATGTGACCAACTACATGGTGCTAACCGATGACCGCTAGACGTTGCAGTTGACCACCAAATCTTGACCACCGAAACCATGTCAATGGTTATCATATGATCTTATGGGATTGAAAGATCCCATGTGATCATGCGACAATCGTCGGATCTTTTCTGCACTGAATTGAGACCCGCCTATCGAAGTTGCATGCTTAGGGTCAAAAATATAAAAGAGGTGTCAAAAACATAGAGGGTTTTTGAGTGAAGGTCAAAAACACACTAGGTTTTTGGGCCAAAGGTAGAAAACACACTAGACTCTTGACACTAAAAGGTAGAAAACATAGAGGACTTTTGACACTTAAGCATTTCATTAGAAAATAGGACTGTGGCTGAAAGTGAATGAGAGGGAAATTTGGGCAACAGGACTCACTTTGAGTTTGTGTGAGGAGTTAAATATTCCACTTTTGGACTCACTTTGAGTTTGTGTGAAGGGTTAAGTGTTCCACTTTTTGGACTCACTTCACATTCTCTTGAAGGGTTAAATGTTCCACTTTTGGACTCACTTCACATTCTCTTGAAGGGTTAAATGTTCCACTTTTGGACTCACTTCACATTCTCTTGAAGGGTTAAATGTTCCACTTTTGGACTCGCTTCACATTATCTTAAAGGGTTAAATGTTCCACTTTTGGACTCACTTCACATTCACTTGAAGGGTTAAGTGTCCCACTTTTAGACTCACTTCGCATTTATTTGAAGAGTTAAGTGTTCCACCTTTAGTGCTCTAAATACTTTTGATAGTGAATTACTTAGTTTTTATTTTTAGAAGGCCTGCTTGGGGACACACCACCTCAAGGGATGACCTTAACTCCTATGTTCCAGTGGAGTATAAATAGCGGGTGGTGAATCAAAAGACACCTCTCTTGGGAATTGAGTTTGATATCACTCTTGGCTAAGCCTCAAAGAACTTTATACCTTTGAGAAGTGAAGGAGGAGATTTGGGTTACCGTCTCCCCCCGGCTATGTGATTTTAGATTCTTCTCATCTACAGAGTTGGGCCTCACGTACCTTGCATATATCGAGGACTCTTTTTAGAAAGCCACGCATATCCTTGTAGATAGGTTGTTAGGGTGTTGTTGTGTTCTATGTTCCTGCTAAAACATTTTCAAGAACATACACAAGTAGAACCTTTAAGGAGTAGAAATACTAAGTCACTATACTTTTTCATGTGCAAGGTTGCTTTGTCCCTTGCCCATTGTTTGAAGACTTTTTGCTTGAATTCCCTAGTTGTTGTTCTATGTGCTTGATCATCATTGCAAAATCTTTTGAAAAATCTAATTGGAATACTAAAACTAAGTTCCGTCTTAGTGGGTTCTCCTTAGAAGCTTGGTCTTTCTAGGTTAGTCCAGATCTCAGATCTTAGGTGCTATCATGTTGCTCAACATCTCAATGAACATTATGGTATCAATTGCATAAGATGAATCTTAGTCTTCTTCTTTCTTCTCCATTTCTCATGTTCTTCTGAAGTCTTCTATTCCCATGGGAAATTCTTCTTCTTCTTCTTCTTGATTCTTTTCTTCTTATTTTCTAGTCTACTTTCTTCTATTCATTTATTCATTTCTTCTACACTTGATTCCTCCTCTTCTAGAACCCTGAATTTCAACTATCTTGTTAAGGAACCTCTCTTGAGAATAGATGATCTTGAACTCATTGCTCAATTTGAAGAGTATCTTTATTCCTCTAATAGTCCTTCCAACTATCTCATGGGTGAGAAACTTATGGAAAAAATAAAAGAAAAGATAATTAAATCAGATGCCTTTGCTAGAATCATACTCATGATCTCATCTAAATATTCTTCATCTTCTAAATCTTATCACGATTCTTCTAAACATTATTCACATTCTTCATCTTCCAAATCTTATCATGACTCTTCTAAATGTTATTCAAATTCCTCATTATCCAAGTCCTCTTCCTACACTAAGTCTTCAATTTCCTCTTCTTCACAATCTTGTTCTTCTTCTACTTCTTCAAAGATTCTTACTTCTCTTCACAAGACATACCATAATGAGCAACGTGATAGTCCTTATGATACCTCTTCCATGAAGAGTGATGCACCCACCTTTGATGACTATGATGACTATGATGATGGATAATGTAGTGATACCTATGACACCTCTATTCCTAAGAGTCCTCCTAGTCGTGTCCTTGTGCTTACTGGAAATGGGTCCTCATATTGGAAAGATCGTGATGGTGATCCATATGATTCAAATTTTGAAAGAAACTTTGATGAGTTTTGTGAACAATACCTTGATTATAATCTAGCTACTACTATTGAGGAATATGAAATGCACCGTACTAATTTGAAATGTAAATATTATAAGAATCCTTCTTCTAAGAACATTCATGCTAAAAATAAAGATGACACTCTCAAGCAAGATCATGTTAATGTTGAACCTTTGTCTTGTGATGGTTCCCTTCCATCCCCTACTTCCTCCAATACTCATACATTTCCTAAAGCTTTCGAGTCTTCCAAATCTTTCAAAAATCCTTCATCTGACAAAGATCCTAATGCTTTTCATGCAGTTCCCTATAGTTATCCTCAATGGCTATCTCTTAAAGAAACTCAAGCTAACCTTCACTTGGCTGAAAATATTTTCAATAATGCTAAACCTAAAGAGCCTAAGCCTTTATGCACTATAATGGCTACTTCAGCTGGTCCTTCACCATCTCCTCCAAAGTATTCCATACAATTTCAACATGCTTCCTTGTCCTTAGAAGTGGCTCCATGTCAAGAGGACTCTAAAAATGATAAAGAAAAGAACATAAAGAAAGATTAAGATCAAGAACCCTCCATGTCATCCAATCCTATTCATGATATCTCTCATTCGTTTCATGGTTCTTTCAATCCTTTACGCCCTTCCTCATTCATTCCACCATGTCTTAAATCTTCCCCTAAGCAAGATCAAGCTACTACTTACACCATTGAGCTTATTGATAAACAAAATAACCTTACTACACTTACGCTTTCCAAATATGATACTTCTATTAAGGTTATTAAAAATGGTTTCATTACTTCCAATGTTAAGCCTATTGAAAATCCAAAGCAAAATGATACGCTTACGCTATCCAAAGATTCTTGTCAAGATCAAATTCTTCCATCTTCTTGTTCTACCACTCCATGTTCACTTCCACTTTCTACTCTTCCTAAGTCTTCACAAGCTTTGAATGATCCTATCAAAGAAGTTTCTCCTATTCAAGATGTGCACGATCCTATTGAAAATCCTAATGCTCACTCTAAAGATGCTGATGTCCTTGGTTGTCATATAGATGTTGATGAACTTATTGATTATCCTTTTGCATCTTCCACATCTATCCTTGGACCTCCTCCACCAATACTAAGGGCTTCATATATTTCTTCCATCTTGGGCCCTTATGTCCCTTCACTTTCCTCTCCTAACTCTCCTAATTCATCATCCATCTTGGGTCCTTACATCCCTCCATCTCCTATCTTTCCTCAAGATCAACATAGATGCATACCCTTGAATCATTTTCATCCATCCACTCATCTAAACCAGTCATATCCTCCTTCTTCTTCCACAAGTTCCAAGTCTTTTGGAAGTAACTTGAATGTTCAATACAATAAAAAATATATATATAAGAATCCATCAAAAAAAAAGATCACCATGTCTTCTCTAATCGACATGGGGGCATAAAGTCAAAAGAGATATCTAAGAAGAAAACTACAAGACAAGTATGGGTTCCAAAATCCATCATTCAAGATATTCTCTCTAAATCATCAAAAAGAAATAAAAATCCTAAGGCTATATGGATTCCAAAGTCTCTCTTAAGAGAGTCTAATATTGAACAAAAAGTGAAGTTGACATTTAAGCTTCCAAAGGCTTCCACTTCATCTTCTTCTAAAAACATTCTTCCATTCCATGCGCCTGAACCGCAACCTCTGCTAAATATTCACCATATTCCTTCACGAATTTCTTCATTCACATTTCCTCCATCCTCTCGCCACCCTTCAAGGTGTGTGTTGATGTTGATCTTGCCTTCCTTTCCATCTACCCTTTCACAATTCTTCCATTTATTATCCTCCTACCTTCTATCATTTTTCTTCATTTGCCTATTCCTCCTATCTTCCAACCTCACTCACTTTACATAAAACCTTATCCTCCATTTTTCTCTTCTATCTTCCTTTCCCTATCAACATCTTTGAGCATATCATTTTGAATCCTTGGCATATCATGGTCTATCCTTGCAAGGAGCATTATCTAAGAAGCTTGCCTTCTTCCAAAAAAAAGAAAAAGAAAAAAAATTCAAAAAAATAGAAAAAATTCAAAAATAAATGAAAAAATAAAAAAATTGAAAATGTGTCATGGTGAAAACCTGGAAACAGGCGCCTTGGCAGCAAAAGTAAAGAGAAATAAATTCATCCTATGGTGAAAACCACTCCCTTGTGGCACCTTGGATAAGTACCGTGATGAAAACTTGGTAATCAGGCATCATGCATAGTTCTTCTACATATTGCATCCATTCCATCTTCCATCTTTGACCTTGACAATGTTGAACTATACACGAACATTTGGCTATCTTGTGAGTCATCTTACAATGATCTTTCTTTCATTCCATTCATGTCTAGCTTTTATTTTCCTCCATTCATTCTAGCTTGTCGCTATCCTCTTCCCCTTTGGTCTTGATCTAATAAAAAAAAGTAAAATACGATGCTATGAGGCCTCTTGACATGTCTATTCCTTTGGACTGCATCCTTTCATTCTTTTGCATTATGCCTTTGTGACTTATCCTATGCTGGCCTTTCATTGCTTTCCCAAATGTACTTTATATGATAATTTTTCCCTAGCTTGGGTACTCTTGAGGAGTTTGCCTTTGAAGATTTCTTTCATTCATTCTCTTGTCTTCCATCTCTTCCACCAGCTTGCTAATCGCTCTTGTTCCCCACCTTGCTAGACATTGGGACTACATGATGTGATCTTGCTTGGGAGTTTGATGCTCATTCTGTCTGGGGGCATCTCTTGTACATATTTTATGATCCTGAAAAAATATCAAAAAAATTGATATATGATGCTGAAAAAATCCTAAAAAGCATATAAAGTCCTGAAAAAATATAAAAAAATTTAAAAATTCAAAAATTCAAAAAAAAAAAGAAAAAGTGCCTTGGTGAAAACTTGGAAACAGGCGCCTTGGTAGCAAAAATACAAAAAAATTAAAAAATCAAAAAAATCTCCAAATGGTGAAAACTTGGAAACAGGCACTACTTGAGGCCTTTGCACTCCTATTTGTTAGCATGCATCCTCAACACTAAACCTTTCTCCATCATGTCTTGACCTTATTTGGCATAGTCTGAAATTGGTCTTTATCTTTGTCTAGGAGGCATAACTGTTAGCATTGGTCCTTTAGGTGTGTTTGTCTCTTGGGGCATTTCACAAAAGGTGTTTTTCAACACCACCCCAAATAGTGTTTCTCAACACTACCCTTGCGTCAAGTGTTTCTTAACACTTATCAGATGTCTTACCCAATAGTCTAGTATGATGCGACGTTGCTCATTTGTAGATGCAATAACTAGAGTCTGACTCTATGACCAACACACACGCACTTAAACAATCAACTCGCTTGAGATATATTGACTTTATTTTTCTTTGTGTGCTGTCTATGAGGATTTCTTTGATGAGTGGTCTCTCCTTGAGAAGTTTTTGATGATGCATAGCTAGAAGACTGAGGGTATGAGAACATGTTTTCTTTCTTTATCTGCTTGTAGGTATATTTTGTTGATCCTAACTGTCATGAGCATTTATGCTGGTCTTACTTGACACTATGGATTGACAAGCTATTATCCTGGACTATTTTGCAAGTGCACGCTTCTAGTTATCCTGACTTTCATATGTCTTGATACAAGCATAATCTTACCATATCAAACTTAGGTAATCTCACTACATTAGTCATCTTGACCTCCATGTCTTTGATGCCTAGGTGGGATTTTCACATTTCTATAGATGATAAAGATAATATTCATATCCACATAGTTATGCTAGTGTGCATTGAATGATCTTATGATGCTACTAATAACACTCGATGATGATAATTAGATGTCTATTAGTGTTGTGACCTTGCAAGTCAACCACTTTTCATAGTAGCTTGCATTCTTAGGTTCATCATAGTTTAGTTTTTGCATCTTGTATATGGAGAGAGCTCTCCTTTTTATCATCTACGGACTAGTTGGTCAACTGTGCTCATTTTCTGATTCTTCTTGATCATATCTTTTATTTCTAGTCTTTCATATCACATCATTTTCTATCCATTTTTAGACTTGAAATCAAAATCTGAGTCATGTTTCCAAGTTTTCTCATTCTTCTACGCAGTTGACTGACCTTTTGAGGCATAATTCTTTGATCTTTGATGGAATTTCTTCCTTTCCATGTCTTCCAAACTTCTAGTCTTTCATTCACCCCTTTCGCTTCCTTTCTCTAAGGTTTGACTTAATTTTTATCCTATATCTCTCCCAGTCAAACCTAGTCAACCTGGGACATATCTTCACTATTTGATGGTTATCCTATCATGCTCCATCCTTTGATTATGATTTATTATGACTTGATCAAGTTTATCAATTTTTTGTTCTCCTCTATCTGATTTCAATTTCAATTCCGAGGGGGCAGTACCTATCAGCTTTAATCTTTGATTCAACTTTATCATTCAGCTCAGCTTGAGATTCTTATTTTGAGACTTGATTATCACCTAGCAGTGATGGTGGTGATTTTGTCTTTCAATTTTTATCTCCTATTTTTTAGACTTGATTATTGCCTAGCAGTGATGGTGATAGTTTTCTCTAAGGCTTGATTTGCACCTAACAGCGACGGTATTGGTCTTGTCTTTCAGCTTTTGCTTATTTTTGTCCTGATGTGTTCCCAAAATGAACACACATCTAGGTTGTTTTATGATCCCAAATCGATCTCACATTTCAATTCTTCTTTGACTGCATGTGTTCTCGAAATGATCACACATTAGTCAAAGAGGGGCAAATGTATGCACCCTAAAATGGTCGCCTAGACTTTGGGCCCCCATTCAGCAATTTGTCAAATCCCTGAATTAATATTTTCAAATATCAACAATATCAATTATATCAATTTTCTTGATCAAATCATAATCAATTCAATATTTCCTAAGGTTTGAGCCTTATTTGATTTTAAAAAAATAAAAATAAAAATTTCATTTAATTAAGAGAACATGCTCCTTTTAATTAATTAAAAATCTCTTTTAATTAAATAATAAAATCACTTTATCCTAAGCCTTTATTTAATTAAAAAGAATTTCCTCCCCTTTTATTTAAATAAAAAATCCTCACTTTTCTTCTTATCCTATGTTGCACAAATAAAGCATTATTCTTATTTTATAAAAAGAGAAAAAGCACTTTTTGTCTCATATGGACACTAAAGTCAACTCCTATTTTCCTATTGGAGGATATTTGTGCACAAGGATCAAGTTTCTTTTTTTCTCCATCGTTGATTAAGTCTTTTGCCTCTTAATCTCAATGGTCCATTTTTATCTCATTTCTTATAAAAGGAGAGCTCTCTTCCTCATTTTCATATCTTAAGTTTTTATGCTAATGTTATGCTACAAGTTTTCTAGGTCATTTTGGAGCTCTTTGAAGACATTCTACATCCAAGATTTTAAAACTTGTTATTGCATTTCATTGTAGTTGCATATTTCTATTTTTAATTGCATTATCATGGCATATTAGCTTAGATTTCCTTTTATGCAATAGATTAACTTGCATTGTCTTATAGATTTGCATTGCATTACATACATTTGGTTTCATTGGAGATATTAGCATTCTTGCCCTTGTTTTCATTGTGAATCTCTCATTGTATGGTTGACTAGCAAGGTCATGAGTTTATAGCTCTAGCTGAGAGCAATTTTACAAATCTTGCAACTCCATGTATAAAGAGCTATGGATCGATTTGTGAGGGCTCATTCTTGAGTTTTCTTGCATGTAAAGATTCATAGAAGTGTGGTCACATTTTCACCATATAAACTCATCCCATGAAGAAATAAAGGCTGGAGGCAAAAATGAAAACCACTCCCTTTCATCTCCCTCAAGAGTCTGCACAAATAGCCTCATCCACAAATCCTCATGGCAGACATCAAAATTACACATTAAATCAAAAAAAGCCATCACATATTTTCTTGCTGATGGACACTGATTCCTATTGAACTTTGGTAGATACTCTCTGATTTCATTAAGGACTTTATTGGGGAAACCAGGTATGCCATCATAACAAAATGGTGCATAACCCCTACCAATAGGACCCCTAAGCACATCCATCACTGATATACAACCTTGTGCCTATACACTTGAGTCTTTGTAAATAAAAAATAAGGGATCAAAACACTTCTAAATAACTCCCACCTCTCACTTAGCTATTTTGAGATACTTCACACTTGTCCTATCCCTTTAATGACACAATCATTTGATTAGGACCATGCATATACATAAAATTTTGATGGAGAATACTTGGATCACCCTGTTGAATGTTGTTTCCTTTGTCTCAGCTAAATGAAGTCCCAAAAAAATTGCACAACTTAGGTTCTTTCTAGCATAGAGTCGCCACCTCTCTTCAGAGGACACAAACTTTACTGATCTATCTTGAAACACCGATAGACTCTGAGCACTCCCATAACAAAGCCACATATAACTCAATCAGCAAATCTAGGTAGCACACTTGTAAATCCCCAGTAGAGTCACCATCTTAATGGTGACTCGAATGGGCACATCAATCTGGTCAATAAAAGATTTTGAATATAACAACACAAGCCTGACCAGAGATCTTAATAGATATACTTCTTCATTGTTGTTCTCCCCAGCAGAGTTGCTATCTTGTTGGTGTTCAAAAATACTTATGCCACTTAGGGCTACCAATATTCCTTGAGACTGATGTTAGGAGTAATTATTTCCAAGTATGAGAGCTTTGCAAGACAACTGGGCCAACTATAGGGTCTTAATATGCCCTCTTCTACTTCTGGCTCTACAAAATCAAGGCAGGTGTACCTAATCTAGACAAAACTCCACTCACTACACACCTTATACTTCTGGATTCATAAAGCAGATCATAGTAAAGGATTACTAAATACTAACCAAGTATTCATTGAATCAACTCTACTATGCAAGGAAAAATGGTCTTATGAAGGGTATTACTACTATCAACCAAATAAAGAAAAAGACTTGAAAAGGTGTTGATATTCAAAGATGCAGGAAATAGCCAAAACCTATCAAAAACTAAACTCAACTGAATGTACTAATCCTTGATTAGTGCCATTATCCATGAGAAAATCATCAAATGCAAGTATAGAAACATGAACCAACTACTGTCAAAGACTCAAAGCCATAAATACAACTATTCCAGCCCATCCACTACTTATAAGATCCTTCTACAGCTGAATCTAATGAATCTATGCCCCATTCAAAGTATTTTTCACTTGATCCTAGATCAAGAACTAAAGACTAGAACATATGCAAAAGTAACCCTATGAAATGGAAAAGAAAATTCAAAACTCATAAAACTAACACCAAGGAGAGACTTGAAAGCTTGAAACAATTATATTAAGTATGATGAATCATGTAAAGGTCTATACCAGAAATGAGACTACCACTTTAATAACCTGCAAAAGATACAAAGAAGTTCTATTCAGCCTCCTACAATGTGACAAAGTTCACTATTTATGTGGAACTAATTGAAATCAAAACCCTTGGAACTGATCAAAAATTTGAACCCTAACTCTATCAAAAACTAACAACTTATACCACTAGCCACCTTGGGAATCTCAAAGAGATTGCATGAAGCTTAGGGTGACTAGGGTTAGGACTACAACCGCCATACCAATTAGAAATGGTCAAAAACTTATTGTAGGGGCTGAAAACTAAGCAACTTGGAGAAACAAATCTCAAATAGATCTACAATTATGAAAATCTATGAGCTCAGTATAGAACACCAGGGAACTGCCATAAAAATTAGTCTAATCAACCACCTGCAAACACACCCTGAGCACAAAACCACACTCCTCTAGGTACAAAACAACTTCTCTAATCAATCGCCCAACTCACTAGACCAGACTGCAACAATCGATGCCACCAACTAGATCAAGAAACGGTCAGAAAAACCATAAATTTTGGGTACCTCTTGTCACGAAAACCATCTACAAGTTTAAATTTGATTTCCAATGGTCAAGTCTTGGCACCAGCAGTGAATTGGTGGTCATGATTCAAACTAAGATCGACATTAAATCCTAACCGTAGATCCTCCTATCTTCCCAAGTTCATGACTTTAACTCATCCAAGCACCTTAGGTTACTTTCAGCGAACACATGACAAAGGAAAATCCCATTCATGGAATGAAAGTATAAACCCCAGTTAAATTCAGTGAACACATGACTGCACATGTCAAAATAACCCCTTAAGTTATCTGGTGAATTGGTGACTTAAGACATTTCACCAGTTCACAGAAATAATAGCGCTAGTGCTTAAAACATCACGCGAACCAGTGACAAGAAGAAGATTTTTTTGGGCCACTACTTTTATCCACACCACCAAAAGCACCGAGAAACCATATTGGGCCTGCCAAGGTAAATCGACAGCCAGTCTCATGTTCACATAGGTCTAACACACTTCATAAGATTTTATGCCAACCGTTGATTTTATACAGATGTCAGGTCCCACTGCAATTCCACATCACCATTCGGCTCAACCAACTAAAAACTGACACATCAATGCCATTGAGTAGACAGGTCCCACCGCACTTATCCGCCAACAGGCCCCAAGTGACAAATGTCAACCAGTCGCATGGTCGCATGTCAGAAATACCTAACATGCGATCATGTGACAACCAATAAAAACATGCACCTTCACTTCCTTTCTGACACTGGGACCACCGCTGAAGAAATGCTTGTAGAAAATAAGATCAACGGCTGGCGGATGATCTCATGACATGAGAATATTCTTTACGATCACATGCCCATCGTAGATCAAAATCCTCTTGAAGACCCGGGCCCATGAGATTTCCATGTCATTATCAGGCATCCAATAAGAAAACTCCAGCTCAGCAGCCTCTAATAGTGATCCCACGGTCCATTGATTTTTATATTAATATAAACTTGCCACCTATGTCAAAGCAATAAAATAAACTTTATTCAAAATATCATTCTTACCTTTTTAAATCTTTCCCCCTTGCTAGGCGCAGGTGTTGAATGCAAAGACTTTGTTATTAATACCAAACCTTTTTAGTGATGGGATGGTGTCCTTGGTGAAACCTCAGCAAGTCAGTTTGGTTAGCTTTTTAAGCCTTGTCTTCAAACCCACGCAGCTTTTGGAGGAAGTTTAAAGAAAGCATGTAATAAAATTTCCTTTGTTGTTTTGAATCTGCAATGGGTAGGTGGGCACTCTAAACCTTGCTAATTATTGAATCCCCCACCCAAAGCACACCTCATCCTCCTTGATTTGCGCCCCCTTAACCTTTTTGGGTTATAGACTCCTCATGGCACGTGGATGAGGAGAGAATAGAAAGGGGAGATGGGAGTTAATAAGGGAGATAGGGTAGATAGTTTGAATAGGATATTTAGTAGATTGTTTTGATAGGTTGTTTTGAGTAGGATATTTAGTAGATAAGATTGTTTAGTAGGATGTTCATTTTAGTAGATTAATTAGTAAGTTGTTAAGATAGTTTAGGATATTAATTAAATATGTTATTTGAGATTAATGTGTTATTAATAACATTAGATAGATTTTATTATCAAATAGGTTTGCTCATATTATTAGTTAATATATTATAATTTAATAATTGATTAATAACTATATTAATTAATTATTATATTATAATTATTAATTAATAATACATAAAATATTTAATTATAAACATTAACTAATGTTACCCCTTTAAATTCCTTAATTGGCACTAAGTACATTGATTAAATGGGTACGACGTTATTATAGATTGAATTAGTATTGATATATTGGAAAATGAAAACATCAATTCAATAGTATCACAAGATGGGTCTCGATATGAGCTTATCGGGAAATGTTTACCTCACTATAAATAACGCTAACCTTATCACTTTAATCCTTCTTAAAAAAAATTTGTTGGTTGTGTTTTGACCCGAACTTTTGGGCATCACAGACAGGTCCCACCGCACTTATCCGCCAACAGGCCCCAAGTGACAAATGTCAACCAGTCGCATGGTCGCATGTCAAAAATACCTAACATGCGATCATGTGACAACCAATAAAAACATGCACCTTCACTTCCTTTCTAACACTGGGACCACCGCTGAAGAAATGCTTGTAGAAAATAAGATCAACGGCTGGCGCATGATCTCATGACGTGAGAATATTCTTTACGATCACATGCCCATCGTAGATCAAAATCCTCTTGAAGACCCGGGCCCATGAGATTTCCATGTCATTATCAGGCATCCAATAAGAAAACTCCAGCTCAGCAGCCTCTAATAGTGATCCCACGGTCCATTGCATCGCCGAAGAAGATCGATGGTTGTCACTATACCACGATATTAAAAAATGAGCAACTTTCCCTAGCGGTATAATGACAACTACAAGATCTTACTAAAGTTTAACCCCTTGGGAAGGAAAAGGTCCCACCAACCTATCACACTTGCACAGTTAAGACCAACGAACAAGGAATGCCAGCAAAAGGGAAGAAAAGTGAGGTCGAAAACATCCAAAGTTTTTACAACAGTGAAGGATCGAAAACATCCAGGGTTTTCGACACCAAAAGACAAGCGTGCAAAAATAGGAAGCACAAAGCTGAAAACAACCAGGGTTTTTGTACTAAAAAAAAAAACATCATGGGTTCTTGACAACACTGTGGGTTTTCAACACTTAGGCATATTCTAAAACTATTTCCTGTAGACCTTAAAACTTGAATAACTCTCTGGATTTTGTGAATTATGAGACATGATCTAGACTAGAGCATGGTGACAACATGAACAACCTATGACTAAGGGCGCACACCATAAAACATTAGGGATCTACTTCGCATGATAAAAATGTGATTGTAGGCCAAGTAGGACAACTTAACAAAGATTCCAGGGAAAAGGCCATTTTCATAAGATTTCACGTTGACTGGAAAATGGACTAACAGGTGTTAGGTTTCATTTATTATTGAATTCAATGGTTTCCAAGATGTGTTGAGGAGTTTGCTCCTTGTTTAATGTTAACTTTTCCCGCACAATCCACTCATACAATAGTGAAATGCTATGTGGAAGGGATGGTTGATAGTGTTCCTTGAGGAAAGGGTGATTTTGAAAGACTTGTTATCATTGTATTGTGTATTTCCAATATGTTTGGATGCAGGGTAGACTAGGAGAATGAAGGATCACTCACTGATTGCATGATAACCCAGTTTTGAAGGGTCACTGGAAGAGGGGAATGAAGGATCACTCACTGATTGCATGATAACCCCACCAAGTATTCTTTCCTTTAATTTTCTACAATATCTCAAAGTATGATCATTATTCTTTACTTTCTTCTATATGCTATTCTTTCTATGGTTTTGTTATCTCAGAAATATATCAAAAACATTGGAGATGTGCATATAAAAGTAAAATATTATCCTTCAATTGTTCCACATTGAAGCATTTCCTCTTTGGAGTATTATCTTTGTTTGTACAATATCTATAAAAAATGGTTCCCATATTTCTTCAAGATCTATTTTAATCTTTATATTGAAATTTTGATTAGATTTGACCTATAGTTGATTTCATTAGTATTTTATAACATATACTCCTAATGTGAAATGTGGAGAGAAAGAAAGAGACACACTAGGTATGAATTACACGATATACCCATCATCACTTAGCACTTAAATAATAAATTATGGATAGGGAACAACCCCCTAACCTCTGGATGTTTGTTTCATGTTGGCCTTTTATTATATGCAAAGGTAGGCCTATCTTAATTAGGCTAACAACCATAGTGTAGGGGCCATAAATTATGGAACCCAAAATAGTGCACACTTGTATTAAATTAGGTTCAGTATACTACAAGGGAATGGAAACCATGCAATAGTGCCTCATGGGGATGGAAGAAACCCTTCACCAAGAAGATGGTTGTGTCTACAATATTTACTAGAGGCAAAGAACATAATTTGGTTCCAGCAATTACTCCTAGAAGATAATGGTACCCACAAAACACTTGGAAAAGATAGCACTCACTATATCTTTTATCACTCTTTTAAAGCTAGGACAATAAATCTCAAAGATTGATCAACAAATTCTTGAACACAAAGAACCATTCATAGATATGATTCATGTGTACAATAGCCAGCAACTAGTTGTTCCAATCATGCTGTCCAATAATTATGTTAGAAAAAGCATCTACAAATCCCTTACGCAACCATAATAGATTCAAACCATGAACTATAAGAACCTAACAATGGGACTAACAAAGATACAGCCTAAACAAATCTTGATCATATTCCACCCTATTGTAAGGCCCAAGAAGTAACTCTATCTTAAAGCTACACATTCCTCTAGATGAAGCTCAAAGGTCAGGTAGCTGAAGCATAGCAATACTTGAATGAATATAGGAATAATTTGATGTACAATCATTTGCTAGCTTGGTTTGTGGGTTTTCCACATAATATTTTCCCTTTAACCACATTTATAGTTTGAGAAAATCAGAAAAAATTGTTTCAGATTTATATTATCCTTTTGAACTAACACACTGCCATCAAAATTCATAATCATTGGTCATCTCAAGAAAATTCCTATTGATTAGTAGGATATCCTTATAAAAATTTGATGCATGGATTTCTTGTGAATTATTGACTGCTATGTATCCTGCAACTATGGAAGGAATACTGTTGGTGTTAGGTTTCATTTATTATTGAATTCAATGGTTTCCAAGATGTGTTGAGGAGTTTGCTCCTTGTTTAATGTTAATTGTTCCTACACAATCCACTCATAAAATAATGAAATGCTATTTGGAAGGGATGGTTGATAGTGTTCCTTGAGGGAAGGGGGATTGTGAAAGACTTGTTATCATTGTATTATGTATTTCCAATATGTTTGGATGTAGGGCAGACTAGGAGAATGAAGGATCACTCATTGATTGCATGATAACCCGGTTTTGAAGGGTCACTGGTTGAGGGGATAGTCAAGGTCTAGATGATTGCGCCATTAGAGGACCCTATTTCTTTGTAGTAATTTCTATTCAAATTGGATGCATGGATTTCTTGTAAATTATCAGCTGCTATGTATCCTGCAACTGCATCCATAAATCTCCATATACTTCTCTAGGGTTGTAAGCTACTTAGGGATCAAAATATAGAGACTAAATCAAAATTGTTCTTTGTCCTATTTCCTTTTTAAAAAGTCTCAACTATCAATGATACAATATACATTTGATTCCCTAAGCTATCAAATATACAAATGGCACCTACCTAGAAGCTCACCAAGAGAATGAAGGATCACTCACTGATTGCATGATAATCTGGTTTTGAAGGGTCACTAGTTGAGGGTACAGTCAAGGCCTAGATGATTGGGCCATTGGAGGACCCTATTTCTTTGTATCAATTTCTATTCAAATTGGATGCATGGATTTATTGTGAATTATCGGCTGCTATGTATCTTGCAACTACATCTGTAAATCTGCATATACTTCTCTAGGATTGTAAGCCACTTAGGGATCAAAATAGAGAAACTAAATAAAAATTATTTTTTATCCTATTTCCTTTTAACAAAGTATCAACTATCAATGATACAATACATTTGATTCCCTAAGCTATCAATACAAATGGCACCCAACTAGAAGCTCACAGGCTGTCCATTTGATAACCACAGTCAACATTTCAAAAAAATGGATATCCTTGAGCACAAGCACCAATAACATCAAATAATGGAGTTAAAGCATGGGCTAGGGCATGACACCAGTAGAATGAGGTCATTTCAATTATAACAATTTACAATGGCATCATTAAACATATATGCCAGTAATATCAACAAACGTGAATCCAAACATTTGAATATAGTGAATCGATATCCTTGAGCACAAGCACCAATAACATCAAATAATAGAGATAAAGCACTGGCTACAGCATGACACCAGTAGAATGTGGTCATTTCAAAGAGCATTCATGATCAAATAAAATGAAGTGCATTCGAATATGATGCTAGAGGCTCGAAAGATGAAGAAATCACATACCTTCTCCCGCGCTCAGCTTTCGCTCCTTTTCTCCCGCTCCCTCTATCCAATCGAAATAAAAATGATGAGTCTGTTTCACTTCTTTTTTTTATCTATACCCCGAATCTGTCAAAATTTTGATGGTCAATTAAACACCCATCGGAATACTGACATCATCGGGGCCTATTACAAAAAAAAACACCAAATTCATAATAAAAAGTTACACGTCATAAAATTCTATCGAAATTTGGCCCCAAATGTAGTAGTGACATTAAAATGCCCCAAACCCTCGGCCATCCACCAAACGTTTAAATTAAAAAAAATTAAAATTTAGCTCACAATGCTATAAAAAAATATGAAAGTGGTAAAAATAAATCTATAATAAGCTGCTATCTATAATAGAAGATCAACAATAATCTAAAAAATAATATTAATATATGCCATTGTTTTATTATTTTTTTACTGGTGTTCAATAATGTCTGAAACATAAAACAACGGGTACTTAGCCCAAATATTGTTTTATTTTAGGAACATAAATGAAATCTATAAATCTAGATAAACAATATGTGTTTGTAAAAAAATTATTTAGAGCATTTTATTTTTTTGATAGATTTCAAAAATATTCTAAGTACAAAATTTTAAATAAAATTTCACATTATATCCTTCTTGAAAATTTGTTTAAATTCTCAGTATAATTCAAGAACAACACAATCAATTTAATAGATTACTAATTTTCACCATAATAACAAAAATATAGAAAAACTAAAAAAAACAATAATGAGATCTAATCGAAAATCTAATGCCAAATTAATCCATTATGATGATTTCATCGATAATCATATAAAGTCTCATTTATTTATTTCTAACTTTTCAAATAACTTCTTTTTTTTCATCAAGAGTTTAATGAAAATTTTACAAGTTTAGAGATTATCATAATGATGTTAAAATCTCAAGGCATCAATTCCTTCAAGCTATTATTTTTTTTGTATTACAAAACTGGCGTAAAATTTTACAAGGGAGATCTCCAAATTTCAATTCACAACATTAAACTTGATAGTAAGATTTACAAAAAAAATTTAACTGAAATTTTCTAAGTCCATAATCTGCCAAGTCCGTCATCCAACTGGGAACCTGATAGAGCGAGGTTGACCACAGAGGCTCACCTCCCAACCTAGGCCATTGCATGGCCACCCCCAAGCTAGGGGATCCAATAAGGAACGGAATACAAACAGGAACACATGCATGAAGGAAACAGCCAAAACATAACAACACTCAACATACTTCCCAACATGGTATGACAATAGGAAGATCTCCTAGAGGTCTTTCTGAAAATGAGGTAGAGGTGGAGTACCAAGTGGAGAAGCCATAGTACAATACATATTACCCAAGCCAGACATGGACTTGGGATGACCATCTTCAAGAAGATTCGGTCCTAACTCCTTATGCCCCCCCAAATGCCGCGAGGCCATACTTGGCATCATGGGTATCATGAAACCCCATGTTCATCACTTCACACATGGGAGACTCTGTACAACCTGGGTCTACTACCTTCTACCCCCTTCAAGGTTACTCCACTCTCCCTAGGGTGAGTAAACCTTGAAGAATCTCATCCCAAATTTATACACAAATTAAACACAACAAACTAAAACTCAAAACAAACAACTTGAAATTGACTAAAAATTTACATAAGACTCCATTAATGGAGTTTCAAGCTCAAGAACATCAAGAAATAAGAAATATACTCTAAAGGAGACCAACCTTACTCCAAAGCTATGGTGGATTGAGATTTTGAGAAGAGCTTTCCTTCCAAGTTCTTTCCTCCAAAAGGCTTCCTCAATTCTGAATCTGTCTCTAAGAATAGAGAGTGGGTGAACACCCAACTCCTCATAAAACCTTCCCTAAATAGGCAAACCTCTTAAAATCTAGGAGCCAATCAGAAGAGGGAAAGAAACTTTCATTCCCTTCTTCCCACTTGCATTCCTTCACCATAAATGGAGTTGAATGCAAGTTTGGGAAGAAGAGAGAGGTTAACCAAAACCTCACAACTCTTCAATCTCGACCAAAATGAAAACCTTGACTTTAGAGGGGTCATTAATGAGTTTTAAGGCTCTTAATGGGTTGAAAATGACCCCTAACCCCTAAGGTATCAACCTGGGTAGCTAAAAATGACCCCAGTTAACCTATGGGAGCCCAAATGACCCTCCTAAACTCTACCCAATATTTATGCACGGATTTCTGGTCTTGGTTGACTTCTAGAAACTTCCCAACCCAAGGTTAGTTGATCAGACCCTAAGGCTACACCCTAGTCAAGTCATTGACCCACACAATAATAAAATACTTAACCATGCCAACACTTAAGACACAATTTGCCAAATTTGGCACATTTAATAAAACAAAAGACATGGCTAATACACATAGACATTTGTTAAATTAGATACACTCATGCAAACCACATATATGAATAAAAGATTATACAATGAGGTCCACGTTTCTTTTACAAAGAGGACCTTGGAATTGCACAGTATAAAACATAAGTTCGAATACTAGATCCCCGCATTTAGATCCATGGTCAACTTTTCCTGCACACTCATTGCACACATCAACAGGTCCAATAAACATATTACATCAATACTGCATGGTTTAAAACTACATCTGTAAATCAATCAACTAAGCATAACTTTGGTTTCCTAAACTAACTTTTCATCACAATAGTTTTAAAACATCATATAACATCACATGCAACATAATTGTAACTGAAACTAAAACATAACATGTAGTATCTTGAGTGTACCCTAATTACATAATCAGGTACCGAACATATAAAATAGGATTCAACAGATCCTCAAATACATAGGTGTCCAAGTAGTCTAGTATGTCTATGAAATAAGTACTGAAAGCATGGAAAACATAATGGTAATAATTAACATGAATAGATTTCCACAATCCACTGTAGGTAATAGTATGACTTATAATGGTAATAGTATGATTTATTATTGTATGCTTATAATGGTAATAGTATGACTGTCTGGTAGGTCTCACAGTTTCAAAATGAGAGGGAATTAGTCCCATCGCAGTGATGTCAATTTTTTATGGTTTAAGTCATTATGTTTCAAAATCTACCTCAAAACAAAAATGGGTCACTATAAGTGACTAAGGAAAATCATGACACACTTGATGCATTAACCACAGCACAAAATATTTGTACTAAGGAAATCCTTTTGGTCATAATTGCACATTTGGATTCTTTTTTATGCACTAGATATGTATGTCATCTATTTGGGATATTGAAATTAGAAAAAATAAGTTCATCTACATTTTATTTTTTGTTGTGAACTAGACCCCTTGATTTTCAATATTTTTCAGCAATAGAAATTTTTGCATTAAAAATAAAACATATAAATTATTTTTAGAAAAAAAATTTAAAAAAATAAAAGGCATAAACTTCATCAAGTTTTATGCATTTAATTAGATTACATTATGTTCAAATTCAAAATGGAAATACATTCACTTTTATGTTGTCGAAATTGAATAGTTTTGGTTGCATTAACCTTTTCCTTTATAAAAGTGCAACACCGGTTTTTAATTTTACCCATAACCCCTACATGATCCAAGGTGTTTCATAGTCTTTGGAAAGAATGATAATTGGTTAAGAGTAAGTGGATGAATTGTCAATTCAATCAAGATAATAGGTGGAAATTATTTGGTCATAAATCCATCTGGTGGAACTTTGAGCTTAAAGGGCTATTTCTTTTCTTCAAGGATGCTCAACCAAAAGCTAGTTTCAAAGAGGCATTCAATGTTTTAATAATATATCTTGATGGACACCTAGTTTATTGGGCTTCCTTAAGTGAGAAATATCAATTTCCTCAATCAAATTGGAGGACTTAAGCCATAATAAGGGAAGACTATAAATTTATTTAATTTCCTATTGTTTAAATTCAATAGACTAGGAAGCATAATAACTTCAAGTGGATTGATGTCATATTCTTATATAATGTTAAAGATAAATTTATTTATAAATCACTCTAACAATGCTCATTTATTTGATCATCTCAATAAAATTAAGAATACTAATTTGGATAGTGAAAAATGGTAGAAGTGTTTTGATCTTTTCTAAGCTAATATATTAGAGCCTAAGACAACGTATTTTATATGGCTTCTTGCATTGCAATGGTTTCCTTATAAAGATAACCATTATGATGTTGACTTCTTTTTCCTTATGAAACAAATTAAAATCCATTTAACATATTTATTTGAATTATTTTTTTCAAAGGAAATATAGCATGCATTTTGTGTAAGAGGGAGTATTTAATATGTTACTAATAACAACAAATTGTTGTAAATTATAACTTGTTATGAGAATAAGTTAGATAAAATCATAATATTTTTTAGTTTTTCCTTTATATTGAGATTTTATAGCTTTTTTTTGGATGGAAAGGAATGATGAAAAGTAAAAAGTCTAAAAGGATTCTTAGTGAGTGTTTTAAATGACTTATATACTATCTTATTTTCATGTAGGTAATAGACATGATGAAAATATTAAATGCTAAACTCATATAGCTTGTTAGGAATGGACTAGTGATATCACAATCCATAAACAAATAATTTTTTTTTATAGAAATTATAATTAAAAACTAAAATCTGAGGCAAAAATAATTAAAAAATAATACTGAATAAGTTTCCATGTTAGCAATGAAGAAAATTTAGGAATTGAGTCTATGCTCAATCAAATGAATAACTTTAAGTAGTGTCATCTCCACTCAGACATTTAGAATGGAAGACATTGAGAAATAGTCATAATTTATAAGTCATAATATCCTATGTTTCCTTTTGTAATTTGGTATTGTATTATAATAATTATATATGCCAATTTTGTACATAGTACTAGTAGCTAATATTGTATAAGAAAATAGTAGAGGCTACATTTTAAAATAAATTAGTATTTATCCAAGTTACGTGATCTCTTTGTTTGGAACAATGACCTCAAGGTATTTTTCAATGTAAATTCTACCTCTTGTACTAGTAAAAATTTTCAATGACTTCTTTTATTAAATTGTTTCAACCTAAATTTTTTTTTATTATACTAGTAAAATTTACATTTTTAAGAAATTTTTAGTTAAATTTATTATATGAACAAGTGAGATATTCTTGTATTTCATTTGGACCATGACATTTGTTTCCATATTACAAGACATTTAGAATCAATTTAAAATTCAAAAATTCATATTTATTTCGTGTGATTTTTCTGTGTCATTTTATTTAAAGGCATGCATTATGAAACTAGTAAATCATCTACAAACAATATGAAATAAGATGTGAATATAAGAAGAAAAATTAGAAAAAAAAATTAAATTATAAAAGAACTAAAGTAAAAGATGCATCCAATCATCCTTGTGTTTGCATATGTTATATAATAATATCACTCTCTATGTTGGACTAGTCTAGTGAAGGTGGCCAATGTAGAAAAAATCATTCACATTATATGCCAACAAGCTCTTAAATTGTGTTTCTAGACATCATCTTGACAAATTTGATATCAAGAGTATAATGTTAATGAATTTTCAGGTGCACATTTTGTTAGGATATCCTCACATATTAATAAAAATCAATTACAATTATAAAATTAAATTCTTGTCACTTGAGATTGACCCAATGAGACTAAGGTTAGAGCCACAAACATGTCAAAAGCTTCACAAGTGTCATTATCATCAGAGTAAAGTATTAATTTTTTGGATAGCTATAAATCAATGAATAAAAAGAGAAGTTAAGAAAACTCCATTCATCATGGGAGATAGATAAGAGGAACATCAATCAAAATTAGAATATTTCATCAATAGAAATAAAGGGATAATAATTGGACTAGCATATATAAAGAAAAATATATATATTATAAGAGAAGAAAATCATGTCCGATGAACATTGGTAAATGTATATCTTATTGTAACAATCAAAAGTATATTTTTTCTCTTATTGCATATCAAATTGGTCTAAGTTAGCAGTTTCTTCTTAGGATTAGATAGGTTCTTCTTTCTTATCACGTATATTTTGTATATCAGTGAGGAATGAGAATTTTATTCATGGGTTCTTTCCCTCAGGAGCTATCGAACCAAGTTATTATTACTAATATATATAGTGGTCCGCCACTTTTAAAAATTTTATAAAAAAATCCTCATTAGAGAAAGAAAGTAATTCATAAATGACAGAGTTTAATGTATGAAAAGGTGTGACTAGAAAAGAGGTATACTTGAAACCCTATTATGAAAGGTTGTGTCTATCATCATCAAAGAGACATAAAACTTGAATAAGAGATGAGAATAAAGTCATAAGAAAGGCAGTGGTACTTACAACACTAACTATATATTATGGACTTATATTATTTAATTACATATTCTAGTATGAGTTTCCATATATAATAGATAAATATGTATACATCAACATACATGTGACCTAGACAAAGTTGACTGAAACTTTTTGTTTAAAGTTCTTAAATGCCTTTTTTGGTGCAATTAAACATTCTTAATTACACTTTGTACCATAAGTTTACTTAGGATGATGCATTTTCATATTAGTTTTCATGTAGACACCTAAGAGTTTGCATTTCATTTTAGTACATGGTGTAGGAGAATTTCACTTTATATGTGAGATCCACTTTTACTACTCTTATCAAATTATCATCTCTCATTGTTGCACATACTTTGTTGTACAATGGAGGATGATCCACCTTTGGTGGACATGTGATTACACCTTTTCTAGGTGATAGGCAATCTCTTTCATATCTCCTAGTTATTGTGCATTTCCTTTGTATTCAGGCACACCAACTTTGTATCTATCAATTAGCCATTATCAATTGAACATCAATTGTGTATCAATTATGGTTTGATTATTAATCATCATTGAATCAAGCCAATTAAGGATCATATCACTTTGTCTCTCTTGATGTGCTATCTATTGAGCTTTTAGATCTTGGCATTTCATTATTTTCCTTAGGCAAGTTCTTACATAGTATCAGAGCCATAAGAGTGTCATTATATAGTCTATTTTGAGAGAATTTTGTTGCAGATCAAAATTGAAGCTTTTTGGTGTAAATCAGAGGTTAGCATCACATTGAGAAGATCCAAAAACCCCTAAAAAAACTTTTTTTTCATCCAAATTGGACATCTGAGATCAAATCTAGAGACATTTGAATTTTGGAGGTGCAACGGTGGCGATTCAGAAAAAATAATTTCAAAGGCGATTTTCAAACAATAATATCTTAGTCATCCAAACTTCCTTTTTCAAGAATTTTTTTTAGTTTTGGGGTATAATTTCACAATCTACACCTTGGTGTGGGTGGTTTTTGTTCTCTATTTCTCATATTTTTTGAAAATCACAAATCCTAATTTTAGCAACTTCAAAGGCTTTGTTTGGGCTTATATGGAAATATTTTCAAGTACCTATTTTTTAGAGTGCATATTTTTTGTTAGCTTTCTAGATATGGTATGAGTTTGGAGAAATTTTGAGTGGACATAGTACTTTAAACATTTTTTCTATTTTAGCCTTTATTTGGTACTTGTAATTTGTTGGATCCTTGAGTGGTCTTGTGTCTTATTTTTTTGTCTTCTATAGGCTTATTTCTATAGTTGTTATCATTGAAATGAGGAGTCCATTTTGGTCTATTTTGGAAAGTGGAAATTATATACGCACTAAATATAAAGTGCCAAAATGGAACATTTTTTATTTTTATTTTTATTTTTATTTTATTTTT
Source organism: Chamaecyparis obtusa (assembly GCA_027943335.1). Lineage (NCBI taxonomy): Eukaryota > Viridiplantae > Streptophyta > Pinopsida > Cupressales > Cupressaceae > Chamaecyparis > Chamaecyparis obtusa. Next base: position 488,606 of record BSBK01007177.1, on the reverse strand, counting down.
TTTGGGGGGGGGTGTTTATTTCTTTCATTGTATTTTGGGAGGTGTATTGATTTTTTTATCTCATTTTCTCATGTGAGAAGTGCATCATGGATAGTTTAATTATATTGAAAAGAGGAAACTATAAGTAATGGAGTGAATTAGTTCTTGCTCATCTTAGTGACCATAATCTATTGTGGACTATTTGTATGAGCACAGACCTACTAGTCCTCCTTATGATCTAGACTCTTAGACAAAATTTCTTAATGTTATCTATTGAAATATGGATATGGGTGTTATGGATTCCATTAATTAATATGAAGATCAAACAAAGACTATTCCTAATCATTGGACCTTTCTTTGGGATATATGGAGATCCACATGTTCCTCCACTCCCAAAAGATATATAACCTCCACTTATAGCTCCTACTTATCCTATTGAGATTGCTTCTACTATTATTCTTGATGATGTTTGCATTCCTACATCCATGGATTCTTTTGATTCGGTGGAGCAAGATATTCTTTGTGATTTAGTGCAACAAGATATTCCTTGTCTTGTAGTTATAGTTCCTTGGGATGAATACTTGATAGACATTGCAAGCTTGTTTTTGGAATCATACATTGAGAATTTGGGATATATCATTGATGAAATTCATCTTCTCTTTGATGATGTTGATCCTTCTTCAATTGTTGTTAGGAAATATTATGACCCTCATCTTCACCCTCCACTTCATCCTTATTTCAAGTTTGACATGATTGTGGATCCTTTGATACAGTAGTTGGGGGAGGTCTCTTTATCTTCAGAGAAGACATTTGAGTCTTTTGAGATTGGCATTCATGAGTCTCAAGCTTCACTTGAGATGTCGCATTGCATGGTTTAGGTTGATCATACTCATGTGTTGGAGATTCCTATTAAGTTTCCTAAGATATCATACATTTTGAGGACTCTTCCTAGAGATTGGGGAGGATTCATTGATACACATGTGGCATTATTTCTTCCTAAGGGGAGGAACATCATTTAGTTTTCTTGGTGTAGTTTCTAAATTGATCCAGGAAAACCTGCCATTAGTGTACATTCTACTTTGCAAGGGGGCTTCTTTTCTTCTGTTCCTACTTCATCTTTTGAGGAGACATCCTAGTATTTAGAGTTTGATCCAAATTCTTACATGGATTAGTTACCATTGGTTCCTTTCATGTCACCTTCTATTAGATATGTTCCTGATTAGTTCATGGCATCTTCATCAACCAAGGACATAGAGACACATGAGCATACTTTAGAGACATCATACTTCATTTGGATTCCCCTTCCTTCTTGCTATCCATAATAGAAATCCTTCTTCCATATATACTTGGTTTACATTATTCCTAAGGGAAGAAATGTTGTTTGTAGGAATTGGATGATCCTTTTCCTTCAAGCACTCATCATCCTTGGAGGAGATATGGGGGGCGGGGGGGGTATCATTTCTCCTTGTTTTCTTGGACTATGGGATGATTATTCATTGTATATGCATGATATATATGTCACAATGGGGGGGGGGGGGGTTCTTGATTAATCCGTCCATCCATGCATCTTATTTGTTTTTTATCTCTCTTTTTGGAGGATGGTTTTTTCCATTAGGTTTTCCATCTTTCTCCACTTTATGAGAGATTGTGTTGCATTTCACTTGCATATTGTACATGGGTACCTAACATGGCCTAGTATTTGGGACCCATCATGAATTTTCATCTAGCTTTGTAAGCTGATGCAGGGGCATCCAAGGTTTAGGAAGGGCCATTCTATGTCCTTGGTAAAACTGCATGGACTGTTTGTATTTTGGCCAGTTTTACTCGGTTGCAGCCTTGACTGATGGTCTTGATCATTGAAGGAAGCTTAGTCATTGAAGGAACTCAGTAGTCTCTAGCACTCGGTGAAAGTGTTACTTGGTCATGCCTATGGTGCTCGGTTGACACTAGTGCTCGGTGATGCCTAGCGTGCTTGGTAATTTTACTATCACTCGGTAGTTCTGACTTACTGATTGGAGTTCTGTGTGATTTGTTGAGCTAACTTGGTGAATTAATTATTGGTAGCAATTGTCTTAGGCTGACATGTAGAATTAAATGTTTGTATACATTTGTAAGCCAACTTGTATGGCATTTAATTATTGTTTTGGGGAGTTAAGGTTTCATCTTGCCAACTTGTGGCTGATGATTAGTATTTAAGGAGGGCTTGGGTAGATGTTTTAAGGGGAGATCATGAGAAAATCAGATAAGTTCGTGAGTGAGAAGACCTAGTAAGTTAGATCTGAGGTTCTAAAAGCTGAAGTTGGAGAAGCTATGGAAAATTTCTTGATGTTCTTGCAGATCAAATTGTAATCTGATAGTCCTTTGTAGTAGACCTAGGGGTTTTCATACTTGGGAACAAGGAGATTTCTTAGAGGCTTGAGAGCTCATGTTTAGATCTATCTTAGGGTTTCCATTAGCTCCTAATTGTCTTTAGAGTTGAACTAGCTAAGATTGTATTGGATTTGGTTGTGGATCTTGTAGAATTATTTCATTTTATAATTGGCCCTAACCCAGAAGTCCTTACAGCCAGGCATGTTAATGAAAATTACTTAAAAAAATTTATGGTGTTGTCTATTGTGTTGAGTATTCTAATGTGTAATTTTGTTGGCTACAAGGTTTGGACTGTCCTTAATTGGATCCACCATCCTTGACTGCATCAGATGGTATCAGAGTGAGTGTTGATCTTGTTGAAGCAGAAGCTTGACCTAGCAAGGCTGATCTTGAAAAGTTGATCTTATTGGAGTAGAGATTGTGTGCAATCTAGATTGTAGATCAGAAGCACTAAACTTGTGAAATTGTGCCCTAGTTGTTTGTAAGATTGCAGGTTGAGATCTGACTTGTTGTAACTTGGAAATTGTCACAAGGTGGTTAGTGAGGGTTTGTTGCAGAGGGTTTCTCTTATCTTTAAGAATGCCTTTGAGAATATTGGACCCTAGATTTATTTTAGATCTTTATGATACTATTGAATCTAGGATCACAAAGAAGGTGAAATTAGATTTCAGATATGAGATGGAATTAATGAAGAATGATATGGTCGCTAAGATCATGAGAACTATTGTTGGCATACCTCATAATGTTGGTATTGAGGATGGCTATGAAGAAGCTGCTGAAGAATTTGAGACTACTAGATCTAGTGGTGATGACTAGAGGAACAAATCTGGTGAAGATAGAACTACCTGGTTACCTAGACCTGCTGCTTGGTTTAGTAATTATCAAATGGAGGTTTCTACTTTCTCTGGTACTTTGAAACCCAATAATCTGATTGATTGGATTGGTAAACTTGAAGATTTCTTTGAGCTGGAAGAAATTGAAGATCCTCTTTGGGTGAGGTTAGCACAGACAAAGTTGAAAGGACATGCTGCTCTTTGGTGGAAAGAACTACAAAGAGACTGAGAAGATGAAGGTGAAACAAAGATCAATTAGTGGAGATTGATGGTGACTATTTTGAAAGCTAAGTTCATATTGGCTGACTATGAGCTTGAATTGTTTAAGAAGTTGCAAAATCTGAAACAAAAGGATTTGTATGTTGAAGATTATATCGAGGAGTTCTACAAACTTACTATTCAGTCTAGACACTAAGAGCTTGGTAAGGAAAAGGTAGTTCGATATGTGAATGGTCTGAGATTCAATATTCAAGATGAGCTTGGTATGCTGAAGATTGATTCTATTGAAGATGCTTATCAATATGCTCTAAAGGTAGAAGATAAGTTGAAGAGGAAATAGCCTGGCAACTCCCGAGGGAAGGAAAAGATTGATCACTCGGTGAAGAAGAAATTGACTGATGCAGAAGATGAACAAAAACCTGTGGAACTGAAGAAGAAGGCAGGTAGAGTTATCTTTAAGGGTACTTGCTATAACTATGGAGAGGAAGGACACCATTCTTTTGAGTGTACATAGAAGAAGGTTGACCAATGAACTGTTGTGATGAATGAGAACATTCAGAATGAACCTAAATTAGAGAACTTGCTACTTTGGCAAACATTGCTTGGTACAAAGGATGAACCTTATTAGAGGAGTAACTTGTTTAGGACCTGATGCAAGAATGGAGGTAAACTCTATGATGTTATTGTTGATAGTGGTAGTACTGATAATCCTGTTGCTGAGGACCTGGTTCAGAAACTTGGTTTGAATAGAATGAAACATCCTTGTCCTTATAGGCTTGGCTGGTTACAAGATGTTAATGCTTTGGAAGTTAGAGAACAATGCTTCATTGATGTTCAGATTGGCCAGTACAAGAATCTTGTGCTTTGTGACATTATGAAGATGAATAGTTGTGATATATTACTCAGTAGACCTTGGCAATATGATTGTAGAGCTATTTATGACTATGTTAGAAATGTGTTTACTATTGATAACAATGATAGGAAGTTTTCACAGATGCCTTTGATGGATACAATAGTCGGTTGGAGAAGCCTGAGTATTGGTAGCTAAGTTAAGATTGTGGATCCAAAGAAAATGAATGATCAGTATGGAGAACCGACCTGTACCTTGTTAAGGAAAGACTTGAAGAGATAGAGGAAACTAAAGTGGAAGACTTTGCAAGTAGAAAAGGTGGAGGACTTGTATATGAAGAACCAGTTTAGGATTTATGTGTTGAATCCTCTAAGATGTTCTTCTCATATAGAAACATCTTTTGCAACCTGGGGTGTCTGATGCAGGGGCATCCAAGGTTTAGGTAGGGGCATTCTGTGTCCTCGATAAAACTGCATGGAGTATTTGTATTTTGGCCAGTTTTACTCAGTTGTAGCCTTGACTGACAGTCTCGATCATTGAAGGAAGCTCAATTACTGAAGGAACTTGGTAGTCTCTGGTGCTTGGTGAAAGTGTTACTCAGTCATGCCTGTGGTGCTCGGTCAACACTAGTGCTCAATGATGCCTGGCATGCTTGGTAATTTTACTGTTGCTCGGTAGTTCTGACTTACCGACTGGAGTTCTATGTGATTTGTTGAGCTGACTTGGTGAATTAATTATTGGTATCCATTTTCTTGGGCTTACATGCAGAATTAAATGTTTGTATTCATTTGTAAGCCAACTTGTATGGCATTTAATTATTGTTTTAGGGAGTTAAGGGTTTCATCTTGCTGACTTGTGGCTGATGATTAGTATTTAAGGAGGGATTGGATAGATGTTTTAAGGGGATATCATGAGGAAATCAGACAATTTCATGACTAAGAAGACTTAGTAAGTTAGATCTAAGGTTCTGAAAGCTAAAGTTGGCAAAGTTGTGGAAAAGTTCATGATGTTCTTGCAGATCAAATTGTAATATGATAGTCCTTTGTAGTAGAGCTAGGGGTTTGCATACTTTGGAACAAGGAGATTAATTGGAGGCTTGCGAGCTCAATTTTAGATCTACCTTAGGGTTTCCATTAGCTCCTGATTGTCTTTAGAGCTGAACTAGCTGGCATTGTATTGGATCTAGTTGTGGATCTTGTAGAATTATTTCATTTTGTAATTGGCCCTAACTCGGAAGGCCTTACAGCCAGGCATGTTAATGCAAATTACTTGAAAACATTTATGGTGTTTTCTATTGTGTTGAGTATTCCGCTATGTAATTATGTTGGCTGCAAGGTTTGGACTGTCCTTAATTGGATCCACCATCCTTGACTGCATCATAAGCTTAAGTGCATTCCCCTAAGTTGCACTTAAGGGGGGTGTTGGTGTAATTAAATATTCTTAATTACACTTTGTACCATAAGTTTACTTAGGATGATGCATTTGCATATTAGTTTTCATGTAGACACCTAGGAATTTAGATTTCATTTAAGCACATGGTGTAGGAGACTTCCACTTTATGCACATTAGATCCACTTTTAGTGCTCTTATCAGATTATCATCCTATCATTGTTGCACATAATTTTTTGTACAATGGAGGATAATCCACCTTTAGTGGACATGTGATTACACTTTTTCTAGGTGATAGGTTATCTCTTGCATATCTCCTAGTTATCATGCATTGCCTTTATATTCAGGCACATCTGCTTTATGTCTATCAATTAGCCATTATCAATTGAGAATTATTAATTACACATCAATTGTTCATCCATTATTGTTTTATTATTGATCATCATTCAATCCAGTCAATTGAGGATCATATCAATTTGTCTCTCTTGTTGTGTTATCTATTGATCTTATAGATCTTGGAATTTCATTATTTTCCTTAGGTAAGTTCTTACAACTTTGGATTTAGAGAAAGGGCATTAAAACTAATTGGTCAACTCATTTCAACTCCTTTTCTCTCAATCATTTTCAATGGATCTTCATCACACTTCTTCAAGCTAACTAGGGGGATAAGGCAAGGAGATCTTATATCTCTCATTATTTTCATCATTATGGCAGAATGTGTTGGAAGATGTGTCAACAAGCTAGTTAAGACTGGAGAAATCAAAGTTGTGTTACCTTCTTCCTAAAATTTAACTTGTTCACATCATAAGTTCATTGATGATACCATACTAGTGGGTACTTTCTCTAGTGAAGCTAGAGCTCTAAAGAAAGTGTTAAAAATATATAATGAGGCTTATGGTCAATTGATTAATTGGAATATGAGTTCTCTTTTACTTATCAATACTCTTGAAGAGAGACAATGTAAAATTGAAAATATCTTGGGTTGTGAAATCAGTCAACTCCCTTCAACCTATCTTAGTCTCCCTTTATGCTTGAAACCTCAAGATTCTTTATGGATCTCTCTAGTGGAAAGATTCAATAGGAAACTTGTAGGATCGAAAGGTATGTTATTGAACCAAGATGGGAAATTTTAGCTCTTGAAATCATCATTTCAAAGTCTTCATGTGTATGCTCTTAATATTTTTACTAATTCAGCCAAATTTGCTGAGATTATAGAGAAATTTAAAAAGAGATTCCTTTGGTCTGGGGTTGAGGATAAAAAGAGAATGCCTCTTATTGCTTCAGATAGTGTTTGTAAACCTAAGATTCTTGGAGGGCTTGGTATTAGAAGCATTAGATCCCTTAATATGGATCTCCTTGCTAAGCAAATATGGTCAAGTTATGACAGGATTGGAGAAATGAGCTCCATCTAGAAAATTAATTACTTGTATGCTAATTAGACTTTGGATGGTCTCTTCCTTTTTTGTGAGATCCCCTCAGGGTCTTAAATTTGGAAAAGTGTGCTCAATGCTAAGAATACCATGACTTTTGGGTTGGGATAGAGAGTTTGAAATGGTCCTAAAATAAGAGTTTGGTTATATAAGTGGTTGATGAAAGCTCCACTCTATCATATTGATTAATTAGCCCCCTTTATGTATCTTTTCAAATATGGATTTGGAAATTATGTTGTGGACTAATGGAGGAATTATGGTTGGGTTGATTTGAACTGTGTAAACTCTAATCTTAAGTCCCTTCAAATCTCTCTTTTCTCTAGGGTACTATCCCCTGATGTTGAAGATAAATTTATATGGGATGATACCCCCTTAAGGGATTTCTCTATGGCTTTGTTTTTCCTTAAGCTATCATGCTCCCCTAATCCTCCTCCCTCCTGGCTGAAGGTGTGGGTTGACTCCAAAGGTGAATTTTTTCTTTTGGATTATTTTGCAAAACAAACTTTTAACTAGTGACGATATTTTTTGCAGAAGCTTTAATCTTCCTAATAGGTGTTGTCTCTATATGAATGATGAATAATCAATTTCCCACATTTCTCTCCATTGTTCTTTCGCCTACCACATATGGATTAAATATTTATACTATCTAAATTTATCCTAGGTGTGTCCTTGGACTATTCAAGATCTCTTCCAATAGTGGAGTTGTCCCTCATCCAATAAATCTATAAGGAATCTTTGGTCTTTTATTCACCATCATCTCATATTTGGGGTTTGGAAGGAAATAAATAGTCATATCTTTAGAGACTTGACACTTCATCCTAATATTATTTTTCAAAAAACATTCAGGGCGCTTAGAAAAAACTTTCATATCTTGGGTGCCTCTCTCCCTCTTAATAGTCAGTATTATCTTAACATCCTGCAAAAATGGAAGATCACTTATGCTAATTCCAATGGTATAATAAAAAACCCTAGAGATGGTTGTGTCTAGTCTCTTCCCCCTACTGGATGGATGAAAATTAAATTTTATGGGGTGGCTAAGGGTAATCTTAGCCTAGCTGGGTGTGGGGGAGTGATAAGAGATGATAAAGGGAAAATGCCTTTCTTCTAGTAAGACCTTTGCTAAAAAAAAATTAAACCCTAGCTGAGTAATAGAAAACAAAAAATTGAGGAGGAAGATACCTCATCAGAGGAGGAAGATAGTGAGGAAGAAGAATGGGATACAGATGTGGAGCCCCCTCCCAAGAAGGTAAAAATCAATGGTAGCATCCAAGTTAACTGGGTGGAAAAAAACCTTACGCACTTCTCGATGGAAAATAATATTGGGAAGTCTCATCTTGTTGAGATGAAACTAAAGAATATAGATTTAGGGATGGAAGCCACCTCCCTTGAAGGTGAAATTGTGAAATTTTTGGATTCTTAGAAGGAGGTGAAATTTTACCACTCCCCTATTGGTTCTGTAGAGTGTGGTGAGGATGATTTTGGTACCATAAATGTGGAGGGTTTGAGTGATATGGACCGACACTACAAATAACTTTCTATGGGTGTTCTACAAATAGACAAGGAGGGAGTTGTGGACTTCTAAATAATTATAAGATGGGTCTTCCATGAGGTCAAGAAAATTAACACAAAATAGAAGGCTCTCTCCAATAAGAAGGAGAATCTTGATGGGAGAAAGGCTAGTAACATTGTGCCCATTTCTACTAAGGACCTATGGACCACCACTAAGAATACTAATGCCCTAGATATTTCCCATCTGCTAAAGGAGGTTGAAACCCTTAAGAGTGGTTATGATAAAAACTATGGCGACATTGTACTAAGGGTTGATAAATTGGAGTCCACTCTAAATAAGATTGTTGAACAAAGCCACAAAATCCTTAAGACCTCTACTAAAAACATAAAAAGACTAGTGGGGAAGATAGAGTAGGGCATCAAGCATAGGACAATTGTGGGGATCGAGGGAAACAAGGAAGATGGCTTAGAGGAGATTGTAGGATGTGGCAAGAGGACTCATGCAAGCACTAAGAAGAATATGATGAAGCCAAGAAAAGATATTGAAGACTTGAAAAGTGTTTCTACAAACATGGTGCAACTGGAGAAGGAAGTGATTGAGCTTCTTAATAACTTGGTTTAACCCATTTTTTCTCTAGTTCTGGTTGTTGGTTTTTTGTTGGTTTTTAGCTTTGTGTTGGCTTTGTCTCATTCTAGGCCAGCTTAGTTTATAGTAAACTTTTATTCTTTGGTTCAATTTTGTTGGACTTTAATGCTTATCTATCTCTAATTTTTTGTAAGGGTTTCAGGTCCCAAAATCCTATTTTTACTTAATCAAAAACATACATATGACCTAATATGCATTTCATTGTTGACTCATCAATTCTATTGTATATAATTTATGTGTGAAATATTATGTATGTTTTTTGTCTACTAAAATTATCCATGGTAGGGTAAATGAAAGAGTCATAGATGGGTAAATGGTAATGAGATCACCTTCTAAGCATGTCACCCCATGGTTTATGACAATGTACTCCCATGGGGCTGAAGGGGGACAAGGGGACTATTGTCAAGCTTAGGAATAAGGGAATTTCTAAGCACCCTATTTTAAATTATCCTTGTAGACACCTATAAATGTCCTCATGAAATTAGAAAATTTATCTATTAATTTAATATATATTTATTATTTCTTTAATTGAATCATTTTCCATTTCCTTTATTATTTAAATAAACTCCCTACTTATTTATCTAATTCATTATCATTTTATATTAAATATAATTAAATAATTTTTATTTTTTTAAATACCTATTTTATACCCCCTTATCTACTATTTATTAAATAAATGCTATTATTTATTTTATAAGTTAACAAATCCTTTTTCTTCTAATCCTACAAATTATTTCCACTCACATGGATCAACACCACAAATTTTAGGCTTGTGAAAAGTGGGACTTGTCTACTCATTTGATATTCCCACTTTCACATGTCTAGATATTATGGCAAGTCAATAATTTTTACCTGCCACTTAATCAAATCCCATCATTTTCATTAACCTCTTAATCTCCTTTATTCACAAAATTTCCTACCTACTCACTTATCCTTGCCACTCATTTACCACCCCTTAATCTTAGTCCTTGATGTTCAAGAGGAATTCTATAAAATAATACATTCTCCTATCATTTGGATCCTCAAGACCTTTTTATACTTGAGCCTTTGGAGAACTTATGTTGTCTTATTTCCCTTGCATAATTTTGATTTTTAAGAGCCCATAGCCATAATATTTCCATCCTACCATTATCATCTTCATATCACCCATTATCATTTATTTGCATCAAAAAACCAAGCTACATTCTTTCATAGCCTTTGTGCATGTGCTAACAAATCTTATGTCACTAATATTATCATTACAAGACCTTGGAAGATGGGAGGAAAATGGTGTCAAAAATCTCTTGAGTGCATTGGTATACTTCTTTTGTTTATTTTTCTTTCCCATTTATGAAAAATTTCTTTAATGGCATGATGTTGGTTTTATTTAGTGTACCTAGGGCTTATGGTTGGGTTTGATTGGGGTTCAAACATAGTTGGTCAATTATTATCATCGTCATTTTGTCATGCTTAGTGGAACCCTTGTCCCTTTTACTAATTATATTTTTTCTATTAGAAGTGTTTTTTTATTTACAAGTCAAAAAAATCATTAGAGTCACCAGAATTGCATATTTTCCAACCAAACCAATGTATTTCATATTTTTAATTTATATTTTATTGTCTATTTTATGCAATTTTTGTCTATTCATGCACATATGCTCTTTATTTCTGGATATTTATTCTAATCATGCTCATCTAGGTAGGGTCCACACATCTAAGTAGGGAACCTATGTTTTTAAATCCTAAATCTACACATTTCCTTCATGATACTACACATTTTCTTTATTTCACCTTCTAATTGTTGCAAATATACTTCCTATCACTGTGCATTTGCTTCGTGTTTCCATCATATTTCCTTCCTATCACTGTGCATTTTCTCTCTAAAGTTGTGCATTTTCTTCATATTCATGTGCATTTGCTTCATCTTTATGTGTATTAGCTTCATCATTCTAGACATTTTTTCACCAAACTTGCACATTTTCTTTATCTTTGTGTACTTTTTCTTTTATCAATTTTCTATGTTGTTAGAGTTTTATAGGTTCTATTTTCACACCTTTGCTTCACCAAACCTAGATATTTGAAATCTTTGAGCTCATGGTAGTAGATCAAAGAAGCATAAATCACATTTAGAAAGCATTAAATTCAGGTACACTTGATCTAATCTAATCTCTTGTTTACTTTCTAAAAAGTGATCATAATATTTTTCATAAATACCATAGAGTCTTTTCTTGCCTAGGGTCAACTTTCTTTGTGTGCTTTATACATATTCATAATGAGCTTAAAATTGATCATACACATTTGAATTAGGTCTTCAAATACATCTTTTTCTTTTACTCCCTGAGACTTTTTTACATGGTATACGTTCTTGTCTTTCATCCTATTAAGGAGCTTGAGTGGACCACAAATAGGAGATCTTTTTTTTTATATATTTAGACGGGCTTCCTAGAGAACTCAAGTTGATCACTCTAGGGGATGACATCAACTTCCATGTTTTTCTTGAGTATAAATAGTATGAGCTATATTATTTGAAAGTATAATCTTGTCAATCTTGGCTATGCCCAAAATAAATTTATAGATTTCAAAATTTAAGGTGGAGATTATGGTTACCATATCCTTCCTATTATTTTGAATTATTCTCTTTCATCTATGTATTTAGTGTTGACCCCTCTGGCATGTTGGCATTATGTCAAACTATATGAGTGAGTAGTGATTATGATTTTACCATGATTCAGTTAGATTTGATTTGATCACTATGGTTCTTACATGGTATTTGTATATATGTTTCAAAATGAGAGGGAATTATTCCCATCGCAGTGATGTCAATTTTTGAAGGCTTAAATCATTATCTTTCAAAATGTACCTCAAAAAAGATATGGGTCACTATAAGCAACTAAGGCATATCATGACATACTTGAAGCATTAACCAAGGCATAAAATATTTGTACTAAGGTTATCCTTTTCGTCAGAATTACACATTGTGAGAAAAGTATTAAATATTTTAAATGACATAATGGAAAGGCTTATGTCATTATGGTATGCATTTCTTTGATTAAAATTGAAAAAATTTTGTTATTGGAATTATTAACATACAAAATGTTAAGAGTTTCATTTTGAATCCCTAAGCTCGGGTCTCCAAGCTAGGGCACATATCAAAAGAGCTAGGGCATCACTTGAAATTTGAGTTTTTAGTGAGAATGGAGATATAAATAGTTTGAATGCATTGAAACAATTATGATGAGGAATGTATGGTAGGTGTGGAAATATTCAGGAAGGATTTTGGAATGGTTTCAAGTGCATATTACATTGGATTAAAAGGAACTTTCACAACTATATTTTTATAGGTGTTTTATTTTTATTTTTGTCTATGTTTTTCAAGCTTTCTATTTCCTTACTTTGTTAAGAGTTAAGTGTTTTTACTTGAACAAATTCTTAATCCTATATGTAATGCTCTTTATGAGTCCTAATCTCCTTTTATTAGAGTTTTTCAATTTTCTTATAGTGTTTCTTAAGAGAGAATCATTCTTGATGAATTTCATTTAAAAGAATGACTTATCTATTTGAGTAGCATTATTAATTATTTTAGTTACTTTTTGGCCTTTTGTTTTGAACAAACTTGAGTTGGGTTTTCAGTCTTTATACTCATTTTTTATAGCTTTATATGGTATGTTGTTCGTATGGCTTGAATAACCTTCTTGTAAACCCTAGTTGGAGTTCTTCACCCAAGTATATTTTAATAGTGATTAAGAGTTTTTAGTTGTTCATAATGTGGCATAACGGAGTTTTATTTAGGGTTTTATAACCCTTTGCTAAGTTTAGGATTTTCTTGATATTTTAAATAAGTTTTATTGTTAAATATTTCTCTATTAATAGTCAATGTCAATTCCTCAAACTCTATGTTATCTTTGGGTTAACTATTTGTTCTTATATTATTCTTCTATTAAAACTCATGGATAATAGAATAAGATTTTGAGAAAGTATCATTACTTGATTTGTTAAAGGGTGGTTTGGGTTTAGTTTTTGAAAATTAGTTGATCATTTAGTTTTATCCAGTATGAAAGTTCCATTTCAGTTTAGGAACATATATCATTATATACATTTTCTGATGAATAAAAAATCACACAATTTCATAGGAAAGCATACAGAGATAGTAGATTTTATTGAAACATATTTCAAAGATAGAATTTTTATATTGATTTTCATTATACAAAATTGATAGAAGCATAAATAGAATATATATATATATATATATATATATATATATATATATATATATATATATATATATATATATATATATATATATATATATATATATATATATATATATATATATATATATATATATATATAATGAAAAACATATGAAATGGTATGGTGTATGTATTCTTAGATCAATAAATATACATGTTTTGTTGAGAAATCAAAGCTAGTACTCTGTGTTGTTTTGTAAAGAAGTTGAAAAAGAGAATTTAGCCAGTGAGACATATAGTTAGTGAGACAATCCAGCCAATGAGGCACTTGTTAAAGTAGTTTTTCAAATAAGACAATGAGGAACTTTGAGTGTTTTTAATTCCTATAGGGTTTCCACTCAACATAAATACTTGTGTCAATTTCTTGTGCATGTTATTCTACTGTGCAATTTATTTCTTTTTTAGTTTTCCTTGTTTAAAAAGATTAAAAGAGCTGTAAAATTGAAAAGTTTTGTATGAACACTAATTCATCTCCCCTCCCGCACTCTCAATGTTCATTATACTCCTACAATTGGTATCAGATCCACACCTTTATTCAATTTATTTTTATTTAAAGGTTTCCTAGTAGAGGAATACACATTATGGCTAGTTAAGAAGGTTTTTCTGGTTTTAGGGTTCCATTGTTTGATGGCACTAGATATGCATATTGGATGTTCAAAATGAAACATCATTTAAAATCCATAGGATATGATGTATAGATAGGACAAAAAAATGCTTACACTAGTACAACACCACCTTCTACTATTGATGAGAAGAAGTCATATGAAAGTGATGAAAATGAATAAAATATGCCATTTGTTGTGGTCTTTCTAATGACATTCTTGTTAAGGTTATGGATTGCGATAATGCTAAGTCTATTTGGGATAAATTGTCAAATATTTATGAAGGTGATGATAAATTTGAGGCAAAGTTACAAGCTTATAGGGAAAAATTGAGAGTCTTAAGATGACTAAAGAGGAAAAAATAGCTGATTTTTTCTATGAGTTCAATATTTTGTTAATTCCATATGAGGACTTGGAGAGTAACTAGAAGAGGATATAGTTGTAAAGATAGTTTTAAGGTCCTTGACCTTAAACTATGATTCAAAGATATCATCTTTTGAAAAAAGGGATATTAACAAGGTAACTCTTAATACTCTTCATGGTATTTTCACTACATATGAAATGAGGATTAATATTGATCCCCCTAGTAAAGAAACTTATTTTAAATATATTAAAGTAGATACTAATTCATATTAAGATAAAACTAAAGATAATGAATCAACATTTATTATTAAACTTAGAAGGGGATCTGGTAAATACAAAGGAAAACTACCTTTCAAATATTTTATCTATGGGAGAATCAGGCATTATGCTACTTAATGTCTAAACAAGGACATTGAGAATGATTATGGTGAAAGTTCTAATTCAACAAGGAAGAAAAATCAATTTAATTTTAAGAAGATAAATACTTTTAAAAATAATAAAGCTTTATATATAGATGTCATTGATAGTGATTCAGATGAACCACATGAAGGAGAAGAGAAAACTTCTTTTTATGGATATTGTATCTCCAAATATACCACAAGAAAACAATGTATCACAAATTTTAAGGTCTAAAATTGATTTCAAAGAAGAGCTAAATGAAGCTCTTAAAGAATTTTAAAAAATAAAGTTTCAATTATTCAAAAAAATAAAAATTAGGAAGATATAGAGTTTGTTTCTACCCTAAAATTATAGATTGAAGAACAAAATGGGATTCTTGTGGTTACTCATAAAAAGATGCATTGTAAATAACATGAATACTCTCTATTAGAAGAATAATTTGTTGATCTATAAAAGCAACTTACTTCTTGCAGCAAGTTATCTAATGTTTCTGACAAGCAAGAAGGATAAGAAAGGTAAAATTATTTATTCTAAATCAGATTTATTTGGTTATTATTTTAACTACAAATAACAAGGGCATAAAGCAAATGAGTGAAAATTGACACCTATAATAAATATTAATATTGTGAATGGAAATCTCTACCAATTCTTGAACAAGCTTAAATGTTTTAAATGTGATAAATAATATCACATAGAATCTTTATATAAGGATGGTTTCTTAGCATATTCTACTAAATCTAATAAAATTTATAAAACTAAATTGGTATGGAAACCAAAGAAAATTTCTATGACTACTCAAGTAGTCCAATGCTCACAAATAGAAGATGTGTGGATTCTAGATAATGGATGCTCTCATCACATGACATTGTTAGGAATAACAATCCTCAATACAACTAAGAGGGGTGGTGAATCAATTGTATGATAGATTATTAAACTTTAAACTTTAAGTAGCAGCAATATTAGATCCAATGAACACAATGAATGCCATAATAATAACACAATATTTTGGTCTTGGGGAAACCCTTTTAAAGGTAAAAACCCCAGTGGGAATTAGCACCCACAAATGATGTATTGAGAGTATAGTTATCCTTGTTAGAAGATATAGCCCTGTTAGGAGCTTATTGAAACATTATAGTACATAGTCCTTGCTAGAGGACAGACCCTGTTAGGAGTCAAGAACAAAAGGGAGGGCTCACTGCCCAAGGCTCACTACCCAAAGAAGGTTAAGTCCACCTTCAGAACTCACTATTCACAACACAAGTGTATATGAAGAAATACACAATCTTTGAACTGTTTGGTAGCAACTATCTTTTCTTGATCAATTCCAGTGACAAACCTCTGCTCTACATATAGCAGACACAATCTCATAGCTTTCACAACCTCTCTATATCATCTTCTACTCATCCATATCTTTTCCAAAGAAAAGACCTTTCATTTATACCTTATTACAATTCTTATAAACAGGTCAGCCCATAAGGCTTTCCTAATTACAAAAAATTACATAAACCCTTGCTAAGATACACATAGTATCTAGAACAAGTATACAATCATTACATTACAAAAATTAAGGATCGACATCCTTAATTTAAGTTCACCATCCATCATACATGCTACATCTCTATAGTCAGCTTCCAAATAGATCACCTTCTAGAACACACACCATAGTTGATGTCATCATGAATTTCATACCTTGCATAGTTCATAGCACATTCTTCAATACTCTATCTTTCATCTCTAAAGTTCACATGCACTGATTCTATATCACATGTAAGCTATAAAAAAAACACAGAGACTAACTATGTCATTTCTCACTATCATAGTCAGTGACCAGTCTCCACCAAAACATCTTTAACTCATCCAATATGAAACATTACATGATGTGATCTTGGATATAGTATCACAACATCCTCCTAAACTCTCATCTATCTTTGCAGCATCTAAAATATTTATACAGTGTCCATACACTATGATAACCAGTTTGATCTCCTCAGAGAAACATATCTTAACATCAGTGACAAAACACAAATGACAATAGTATGAGTGCCCATTCAGTAACATAGTGATTAAACATATTAAATTCCTCAATCACCTCCCCATGAATTAGCAATATCCAACAATTTCCCCCTTTGGCATTGATGTCAACATATGGGAAAATTCATCATCCCAAAGTTATATCAATCCAAAGTTCTACAACCAAACAATCTCCCCATACAATAGGAATTTTCTCATAAAAATACTCCCCTTTTGACAATAATGGAAAAGGGTGCCATGATTCATCAACTACTTTCCAACATCATTCTTCCATGATCACTCCCCCTGAGGAGTAGATCCCTACACCTAGTCTAGATTATGATAAGGCTCTGAAAACCCCTAGACTGATGCATCTCTACATCATTTAATTTTGAATAGGAGGGGCCTAAACCCCCAACATACCTCTGAGGTATTCAAAGGTATCTTTTGGTAGTGGCTTTGTGAAGATGTCTGCAATATGCTCTTTTGTACTAATATACTCTAATTTAATTTCCTTCACTGCCACCTTGTCTCTCAAGAAGTGATACTTGATAGAGATATGTTTAGTTTTAGAGTGCATCATCAAATTCTTTGACATATTTACTATACTGGTGTTATCACAATGGATAACCATGGGTTCATCAAAAGTTATTCCAATGTCTTTCAGCATTTGTTTCATCCAAACAATCTTAGTGCAATTTATGGCACCAGCAACATACTCTAATTTAGTAGTAGATTGTGTTATACAATCTTGTTTCTTACTTAGCCAAGAAACCAACTTTCTCCCAAGAAAAAATGCACCACCATGAGTACTTTTTCTATCATCAATATTCCCTTCCCAATCAGCATCATTATAAGCATGAAGTTCAAAGCTATCATTTATGTCATACCATAAGCCATAGTCTATGGCTCCTCTTAGATACCTCAATATCCTTTTCATAGCAGCTAGATGTGTTTCTTTAGGTTCTACCTGATATCTAGCCACAATTCCAACAACATTAGCAATATCTGGTCTTGTGTGGGTCAGATATTGTAGTCCTCTAGCCATTGATCTATACAAGGTCTGAAAAACACACTTTGATTCATCATCAATTGTTAGCTTGTTACTAGTCACCATAGGTGTTCCTACTAGTTTACAGTCTTCCATTCCAAACTTCTTTAGCAATTCTTTGAGATACTTGGTCTGAGAAATAAAGATACCATTCTCATTCTGAGTTATTTTCCATCCAAGAAAGAATTTCATTTCACCTATCATGGACATCTCAAATTCACTTTCCATTTCTTTAGAAAATTTCTTACATAGATCATCATTACCTCCAAAGATAATATCATCCACAAAGAATTCTATTATCAGGATTCCATCTTCACTAGCTCTTAAATAAAAATTAATGTCTGCATTACCTTTTCTGAATCCAAGCTGAAATAGGTACTTGTCTAACCTTGCATACCAAGCCCTAGGAGCTTTCTTCAGCCCATATAGAGATTTCTTCAACTTGCACACCATGTCTCTATCTTCGCATAGAGGAAATCCATCTAGTTGTTCTATATAAACTTCTTCTTCAAGATCTCCATCCATAAATGTAGATTTCACATCCATCTGATACACCTTGAAGTTCTTATGTGCAGCATAAGCTACGAACAATCTTCCTACCTCTATTCTTGCAATAGGAGAAAATATTTCTTCAAAGTCTATGTCTTCTTGCTATGAGTATCCTTTACATACTAGTCTTTCTTTGTTTCTTACAATAGCTCCTTCTTCATTCATTTTGTTTCTAAAAACCCATTTTGTTCCTATTACATTTTTGTTTTTAGGCCTAGGAATGAATTCCCAAGTGTCATTTTTCTTTATCTAGTTTAACTCTTCCTTCATAGAATCTAACCAAGATTTATCTTTACATGATTCATCTGTAGTCTTTGGTTCAACTTGAGAAATCAAACAAAATTCTTCTCTAACCTTTGATCTAGTTAGTGTTGGAAATATAATTGGGAAATGTGATACTGAGAGGGGGGGTTGAATCAGATATCACCTAATAATCCATTTTGATATGTATAAAATATTTTCATAGCATCAACAATACTTGATCATAACAAAATAACTAACATACTAAGTAGCATCCATCAAAGTACTCATAACATAGTAATTTTGGTTACCGAAAAATCCTTGAAAGGTAAAACTGGGGTCGGGATGATACCCACAAAACTTCACTACTGTAGTAATAAATTTTCCTATTAGGGCTTACAAAACTTGATCAAAACATGATCTACCCTATGAGGGGTCTACCCTATTAAGAGCTAAAAGACTTATACATCCTACCTTGCTAAAGGATTTGAAACTTACAACAAATTAAGCATTTGGTTAAGAGATTACAAAAAGTCTGTTAGGACTACTCGGTTAAGAGATTTACCTTGATACACTGGTTAGAATGTCTCAGTACCTGATCTTTTGGTTTGCATTGTATGTAGATTACAGATCTTCTCTTTACTATATTGTATTGATCTCTTCTATTAGATTTATCTCTATTCTGTCATTTCACTGCTTAGCTCGGTCACTGAATTCTATCTGAATGCTTCACTGCTCTGAATTTGCCTCTCTGATCATTCCTTTCATATTCTCTCCTTCACGCTATCTTTCACTCTTACATGTTTTAGGGTTTAGATCTTGACCTTATATAATTAACAAAACATCTTCATGATTCAAGATCTACAGTTTAGATTAATTCCTTTTGCCGCTTAAGCCTTACTAATTTCTGATTGGCTCTAAGTATTACATAGGGATCAATGATTGCAAAATAGATGTGTAATCACCTCCATAATTACCTCAACAAACAAAATAAAAAACATGAATGTCACCTAAAATGATTTACCTTGATCACTGTGCCATAACAAACTCGTATGTCATTCCTAGCTAACTTGACAAATGTAGTTCTTGATACTTGGCATATGTTGATATCTCTATCACTTGGTAATCATTGCATATATGACTTGGAAAAACTAGCCTCAGCATAATACAAAAATACATAGTGACCATAAGTTTACTTGGTAGTACTACTGCTTGATAAGTATACATTACATAATTCAGCCTTTACATAATGACTCGGTCACAGTGATGACTGACCATCATTACCTAGATAAATGACTCAGTGTGGGTCACTAATAGTCAAAAAAACTTATAAAGATCTACAGTTAGCACTCCTTGATTGGTAATGCTGATAATTTGATTTTTAGGATGGTTATTCTTTACATACCTTGGTGTTTTAGGTGTCTCAGTAGCCTTACTTGTGCTATCATCACAAGCCTCTTTTTCACTTTTTGCCTCAACAAACTCTTCTCCTTCTATAGCAGCAGTAGCTTCTTTGATCTCTGAAATCTGATTACTATCATATATTATTTCTTGTATCTAAAACTTTTCACCTATTCTTACATTGTTACTTTCAATCATCTTCCTCAATCTTAGATTGAAACATTTGTAAGCCTTGCTCTTAATAGAGTAACCAAGAAAAATTCCTTCATCACTTCTAGCATCAAACTTTCTTATTTCATCATCTCTCTTGATATAGCACTTACTACCAAATATTCTAAAATATTTTATAGTAGGAGTATGATCAAACTATATTTCATAAGGAGTCTTACTTGTACCTTCTCTGATCTTAATTTTGTTCAATGTATACATTGTTGTTCCCATATCCTCTCTCCAATGTACATGAGATACATTTCCTTCAATCAACATTATCCTAGAAGCATCAAGTATAGTCATGTTTCTTCGCTCTACTATCCCATTTTGTTGTGGAGTTATAGGAAAAGATGTCTATCTCTTTATCCCATGCTCTTCACATTATGAATTGAATAAGTCTGAATTAAACTCTCCACCTTTGTCTAACCTTAAACACTTAATCTTTAAATTTGATTCATTCTCTACATTTTCTTTGAACTTGAACTTATCAAATGCCTCTAATTTTTCTTTCAAATAAGTGACCCACATCATTCTAGAAAAATCATCACCAAAGAGTATGAAATAATTTTCACCATAGTATGATTTCTTCCTTGTAGGTCCACATAGGTCTATGTATACCAGCTCCAACTTCTCTTTTTATGTATATGCTTTTCTTTTGTAACTATTTCTAGTATGTTTTCCCATGACACATTCTCTGCAAAGAGTGTTAGATGGTTTCACAATCTTCAGCAGGTCTCTCACTACATTAGTCATACTTTCCTTTACAATGTTATCAAAATTAATATGACAAAATCTCCTATGCCATAACCAACTATCATCAACCTTCACAAAAAAAAAAGAGGCTCCAAATGTATTTAATTCAAATACATTACCTCTAGCCTTGGTACCAGTTGCAATCAGCTTACCTGCCTTACTTCTGATAAAACATTTTCCATTGACAAAACTTAATTGAAACTCTTTATCCATTAACTGTCCAACACTAAACAAGTTATGTTTTAATCCTTCAACAAGTAGTACATTATTTGTATTAGTCTTTCCATCCATAGTAATAGATCCTACTCCTATGATATAGATTTAGGAAGATTTTCCCCAAACCTCACAACACCACCATCATACTTTACTAATTTAACAAAATTGTTCTTATCACCAGTCATATGATGAGAAAAACCACTGTCTATTATCCATTTAGTTTTCTTTTCAACATGGGATACTAAATATTTTTCCTCATGTATTGGTTCAGCTCTAACTGCAACAAATCCGATCTCTTCACAATCTAAATCATAATCATCAGAGATGTCTTCACTAGCATAATAACATTCTTTGTCCCTTTTAATCTTTTCATAATTAGGTTTATACTTAGGAACTATTGTAGGACATCTAAATGCAAATTGACCTACCTTATTGCATGAAAAACATTTCAAGGGTAACTTGACCTTGCCTCTTTTTTCTCTTCTAGCAATCAGTGCAACAAGTTCATCCATCTTTCTTTCTTTTGCCATTATTTGTTCTCATTTCTCAGCATACTCACCAAGCTCTTCTTTTAGGTCTTCTTTGCTAGTGCTCGAAAGTGCAGATAATTTCTTTTATGCAGATGCCTTAAATGTTGATTCAACTTTAGGTATAGCCTCTCCTAATTATGTAGCTTCAAAGGTAGTTAGCTTTGTAATCAACATCTCTCTATTCAAGTTTGGAGTCAGAGGTAGAGTTTCTTGAATAGACATAGCCTTGAACTTGTAAGTAGGTGTCAAGGATCTAAGGATCTTTGCAATAACTTCATCTTCATTATAAGTGCCTCCACAGTTTCTGATTCCAACTATAGATTTTGTAACCCTTTGAACATAGGCCCTAATGCTTTCATCCTCATTCATTTTTAGCTTCTCCATATTTGTCTTCCATTTTTATAACTTCTCTTGTTTGGTATACTTGTCTCCCTCATATAGTTCTTCTAATATGTCCCAAATCAGGAATGTCAAATCCAAGTCTTTAACTTCAGTAAACTCTCCTTCATATAGTGTGTTAATCAGTGCTTCTCTTGCAATCATGTTAAGTAAAAATATCTTCTTTTCATCTTCAGTAGGTTTTTTTAATTCATCTTTGGTCTTTATAGCCACCTTGTTCCTTGTAATCAACTAATAGTCAGTCCCCAAACAAAATAGGTGAGTTCGCATTTTGTTCTTCCAACTATCAAAGTTTTCAGGATCAAACTTCAAACTATCCTTCCTATAGTATGTCATCTCCAAAATCACCTCAATTTGTTAAGCTTTGTCTCTAAGGACCACTTGCTCTGATACCAATTGTTAGGAATAATAGTCCACAATAAAACTGAGAGGGGGGGTGAATTAGTTGTATGACAGATTATTGAACTTTAAACTTTAAGTAGTAGCAATATCAAATCCAATGAACACAATGAATGCCAACACAATAACACAATATGTTGGTCTCAAGGAAACCATGTTAAAGGTAAAAACCCCAGTAGGAATTAGCACCCACAAATGATGTACTGCGAGTATATTTATCCTTGTTAGAAGATATAGCCCTGTTAGGAGCTTATTGAAACATTACAGTACATAGTCCTTATTAGAGGAAAGACCTTGTTAGGAGTCAAGAACAAAAGGGAGGGCTCACTACCCAAGGCTCACTCCCCAAAGAAGGTTAAGTCCACCTTCAGAACTCATGATTTGCAATGTTGAACAAGTGTATATGAAGAAATAGACAAACTTTGAATTGTTTGGCAACACTGTCTTTTCTTGATCAGTTCCAATTAAGTCCACCAACAAACCTCTTTGCTACATATCACAGACATAAGCTCACATCTTTCACAACCTCTCTATATCATCTTCTTCTCATCCATATATTTTCCAAAGAAAAGACCTTTCATTTTGATGCAGGGGCATTCTAGGGTATTCGGTGGATCTGCATGGAGGTGTGTTGTTTGGCCAATGTTACTAGGTTGCAACCTTTACCGATAGTCTCAGTCATTTTAGGAAGCTTGGTCACTAAAGGAACTTGATAATCTTTGGTGCTCAATGAAAGTGTTACTAGGCAATGTCTGGGGTGCTCGGTGATGCTTGGCATGCTTGGTAGTTCTAGTTTATCGACTGGACTTCTGTGTGATTTTTTGAGCTGACTTTTTTTGCATTTAATAATTGTTAGGAGTTAATGGTTTCATCCAACTGACTTGTGGCTGATGATTAGTATTTAAAGGGGTTTTTGGGTAGTTTTTTGGGGGGATTAGGATCATCACAATCATCAGATCAGACATTAGTTAGATGTGCTAAAGCTGGAGTTGGTGAAGTTGTGGAAAATATCTTGCATGATCTTGCAGATTAGATAGTGATCTGACAGTTTGTAGTTACAGAGCTAGTGGTTGCACACTTGGAGACAAGGAGATTTTTTGGAGGCTTGTGAGCTCAAGTTTAGATTTGCCTTATCAGTTGATGATTGTTTTAGAGCTAAACTAGCTAAGATTGTATTGGATCTTTGTGGATCTTGAAGAACTTGTTTCTAATTGTAATTGGCCCTAACCCGGAAGACCTTACAATTGGGCATGTTAATGAAAAATTGATTTGGAACATCTTGTTATGTTGAGTTTTCCACTGTGTAATTTTGAAGCTGCAAGGTTGGATTATCCTTAATTGGATCCTCCCTACCTTGGTCTGCGTTAGGTGGTATCAGAGTAGATTTGATCTTGTGGAGCAAAGGTTGACCTAGTAAGGCTGATATTGTGAAGTTAATCTTGTTGGTGAAGAGATTGTATGATCTGAGTTGTAGATCTATGGCACTAAACTTGTGGATCTTGCCCTAGTTGTTTGTGCAAGGTGGTAGATTGTGATCTGACTTGCCTACAACTTGGAGATTGTCACAAGGTGGCCAGTGTAGGGTTTGTTGCAGAGGTTTTTCTTACCTTTAAGGATGCCTTCGAGAATATTGGACCCTAGAGCTATTGCAGATCTTTGTGATGCTTTGGAATCAAATATTTCTACGAAAGTCAGATTAGATGTTAGATCTTAGATAGAGTTGATGAAGACTAACATGGTTGCCAAGATCATGAGATCTGTTGCTGGTGTACCTCAAAATTTTGGTACTGAAGATGGTTATGAGGAAGCTTCTAAATACTTTGAAGCTATTTGATCTAGTGGTGAAGATTAGAGGGATAGATCTGGTGAAGATAGAACTCCTCAGTTACCTAGATCTAGAGCTCGGTTAAGTAACAGTTACCGAATGGAAGTTTCTACTTTCTCTGGTACTTTGAATCCCAAGAACCTGATTGATTAGATTTGTGAACTTGAAGATTTCTTTGAGCTATAATAAATTGAAGATCCTCTTCAAGTGAGATTGGCATAGACTAAGTTGAAAGGACATACTACTCTTTGGTGGAAAGAACTTCAAAGAGATAGGGAAGATGAAGGTAAAATGAAGATCAATCAGTGGAGGTTGATGGTGAAAAAATTGAAAGCTAAGTTCATACCTACTGACTATGAGCTTGACTTGTTTAAGAAGTTGCAAAATCTAAAATAGAAAGATTTGTCTATTGAAGATTATACCAAGGAGTTCTAAAAACTTACTATTCAGTCTGGACACCGAGAGCTTGGTAAGGAAAAGGTAGCTTGGTATATGAATGGTTTGAGATTCAATATTTAGGATGAGCTTGGTATGCTAAAGATTGATTCTATTGAAGATTCTTATCAATATGATTTGAAGGTAGAAGATAAGTTAAAGAGGAAATGGCATGGTAACTCTCGAGGGAAGGAGAAGATTGATCACTCGGTGAAGGATAAACTGACTAATGCAGAAGATGAACAGAAACCTATGGAACTAAAGAAGATAGGTAGAGTTATCTTTAAGGGTACTTGTTATAACTATGGAGAGGAAGGACACCATTCTTTTGAGTGCACATAGAATAAGCTTAGTGACCAACAAACTATTGTGGTGAATGAGAATGAACCTGAATCTGAAAACTTGCTGCTTTAGGGAACATTGCTCAGTACAAAGGAGGAACCTTGTCAAAGGAGTAACTTGTTTAGGACCCGATGCAAGTCTGGAGGTAAAATCTATGATTTTATTGTTGATAGTGGTAGTAATGATAACCTTGTTTCTGAGGAATTGGTTCAGAAACTTGGGTTGTATACAATGAAGCATTATTGTCCTTATAGGATTGGCTAGTTGCAAGATTTTCATGCTCTAGAACTAAGAGAACCATGCTTTATTGATGTTCGAATTGGCCAGTATAAGGATCTTGTGTTGTGTGACATTGTGAAGATGAATAGTTGTGATATATTACTCGATAGACCTTGGAAATATGATTGCATAGCTATGTATGACTATGTCAGAAATATGTTTACTGTTGAGAAGGATGACAGGAAGTTTTCCCTGATGCATTTTTTGGATACAACACTCGGTAGGAGAAGCCTGACTATTGGTAGTTGAGTTGATTTGGTGGATCTTGAAGGTAAGGTTGATCAATGTGAAGGAAAGACCTATGTGTTGTCAAGGAAAGACTTGAAGAGATAGATAAATCTAAAGTGAAAGAGTTTGCAAACTAAAAAGGTGGAGGACTTGTATGTGAAGAACCAGTTTGGGGTTTATGTGTTGAATCCCAAAAGATGTTCTTCTCACATATGAACATCTTTTTGAACTTGGGGTGTCTAATGTAGGGGCATTCTAGGGTACTTGGTGGATCTACATGGAGGTGTGTTGTTTGGCTAGTGTTACTCAGTTGTAGTCTTGACTGATGGTCTCGGTCATTGTAGGAAGCTCAGTTGCTAAAGGAACTCGGTAATCTCTAGCACTCAGTGAAAGTGTTACTTAGTGATTCTTGAGGTGCTCGGTCGATACTGGTGCTCAATGATGCTTGGGATGCTCAGTTATTTCACTATTGCTCGGTAGTTCTGGTTTACCAACTAGAGTTCTGTGTGATTTTTTGAGCTGACTTGTTTTGCATTTAATAATTTTTAGGAGTTAATGGTTTCATCCAGCCAACTTGTGGCTGATGATTATTATTTAAAGGGGTGTTTGGGTAGTTGTTTTGGGGGGTTAGGATCATCATAATCATCAAATCACATATCAGTTGGATTTTTTGAAGCTAGAGTTGGTGAAGTTGTAGAAAAGATCTTGCTTGATCTTGCAGATCAGATGGTGATCTGACAATTTGTAGTTGTAGAGCTAGTGATTGCACACTTGGAGACAAGGAGATTGCTTGGAGGTTTGCAAGCTCAAGTTTATATCTTCCTTAGGGTTTCCATCAGTTGTTGATTGTTTCAGATTTGAACTAGCTAAGATTGTATTGGATCTACGTGGATCTTGAAGAACTTGTTTCTGATTGTAATTGGCCCTAACCCAAAAGGCCTTACAATCGGGCATGTTAATGAAAAATTGATTTGAATTGAAACATCTTGTTGTGTTGATTTTTTTGTTGTGTAATTCTGAAGCTACAAGGTTGGATTGTCCTTAATTGGATCCTCCCTACCTTAGTCTGTGTCACATTTATACCTTATTACAATTCTTATAAATAGGTCGATCCATAAGGCTTTCCTAATTACAAACAATTACATAAACCCTTTCTAAGATACACATAGTATCTAGAACAAGTATACAATGATTATATTACAACAATTAAGGACCGACATCCTTAATTCAAGTTCGTCATCCACCATACATGCTATATCTTTGCAGTCAGCTTCCAAATAGATCACCTTCCAAAACATGCACCATAGCTGACATCATCATGCATTCCATACCTTGTGTAGTTCATAGAACATTCTTCAATACTCTATCTTTCATCTTTGAGGTTTTCATGCAGTCATTCTATATCACCTGTAAGCTATACATTAAACATAGAGACTAACTCTATCATTTCTCACTGTCATATTCAGTGACCAAACTTCACCAAAACATCTGTAACTCATCCAATATAAAACATTACATGATGTGATCTTGGATATAAAATCACAACGTCCTCCTAAACTCTCATTTGTTTTTGCACCATCTGAAACATCTGTACAGTATCCGTACACAGTGATAATCAGTTTGATCTCCTCATAGAAACATATGTTGACATCAGTGACAAAACACAAATGACAATAGTATGATTGCCCATTCAATAACATAGTGATTAAACATATTAAATTTCTCAATCACCTCCCCATGCATTATCAATATCCAACAGACATGTGATAAGAGAAAAAAAAATTAATATAATGAGTTTAATTGTTCATTAGTCAAATTTGGTAATTGTAATCATTTTCCTAAGACAAAGAATGAAATGCAAAGATCTAAAAGCTCGATAGATAGAACAACAAGAGAGCTAAAATGATATGTCCTCAAATGAATAGATTCAATTATGATAAATAATCAAACCAATAATAGATAAATACAAAGTAGATGTGCCTGAATATATAGGAAATGCATGATAACTAGGAGATATGAAAATGATAACCTATCAACCACACAAGTGTTAGGAATGGGAACACTGAGAGGGGAGGGTAAATCAGTGTTCACTGTATTTTATCTTTTTACTTAATCTCAAACTGAACTTAAACACTTAAGTACTAAAATGAACATCCACATAAACATGAAACATGAAATCAACACATAACACCAATATGGTTATGGGGAAACCCAAATAGGTAAAAACCCCAGTGGGAATTGACACCCACTAATATTTTGTACTAGTGTTTTATGATCCTTGTTAGAAGATCCTTAACCCTGTTAGGAGTTGCTTTACAATGTATTAAGTATAGTATACCTCGTCAAGATTCAGACCCTATTAGGAGTCTTTTACAATAAACTCGGTTAGGGGTGTGGACTCACTATCTTAGAGCTCACTGCTCAAGTGGTGAAGGCTGCAACCTTCTAATCTCAGATACACACTATATCTAGTGGATGAGCTGTTACTGTGACACTGCTTGTTTGATCAGTTCCTTTGATGTGTTGATACTTTGAACTCTTTCAAAGCTCTAATACATCTTATAGACTCTTTGAATACTTATTCTCTTCTTATCTCAAATCTATATCAACTCTCATACTAATTACAATGGGTGCATCTTATATTTATATGCGCATACAAAATAAATAACTAGGTCGGCCCTTTAACTGATTAAATACAACACTTCCAATTGAATTGGCTCAAGTGTGTTTACAAAAAAACATAATTACATGTCAAAAACCTAATTAAAATAGCTGCATGGCCTTTACATCATAATAATATAACTGCAAATCAAAATTCCAGCAATCAGCTGCTTACTCTGTTCTTCTCTGGCACACATTGGTTGTGTAACTTCAATTGTCTGTAACTTTGTCATACTTGCATATCTAATCATGCACTCATAGAATAAGCATGAATATACTCTAACAAACTTATCTTCTAGGGTGCATACCATAACTCAGTCATACGTATTTGCGTTGATGCTTTGAGCTTAAGGTACACTATACACTATCCAGTCTTCAACACTTAGCCAATTTTTTATCTTCTCATCAAGTGCGCTGACTCCAAAATACTATATGACTTTGTTTCCATAATGACAACACTATACCAAGTCATATACACCAGTATAGCCAACTTTCCAACAATCTCCCCCTTTTTCATTGATGGCAACAAAGGAATATGACCAAGTTGCTAACTATTCCTTAAAAAAAAACTTTTGTCTTATATCTCCCTTATACATAAACTTATATCTTATATCTCCTTATACATATCTATAACCCATATTCTATACATACTCCCCCTTTGAAATTAATGACAAGGGTGCTTCAAAACTATATCTACAAATACTTACTGTGAGAGAACATCCAGATATGATATCTGTAGGTTTTGAATCTCCTTCTTCCAAAATGTGATCAATGAATTTCAATCCGGAGATGGGCACATAGTGCATACTGTATCTTCTCCATCTTCTCCAAATATGTGCTAGGACCTTGATCATATGTCATCATGTTGGCATCAATCTCCTTGATATTCTAATTGATTATATCTAGTGAGGATGCAAGAGTATTCTTGAGTTGTGTTTGCCTTGCCCTTATCTTTGACATCTCTTTCTTAGCTTTTTCAATCTTATCTATCTATCCTCGGTAGACATTATTAGACATGTTCACATCAATGGATGGATCTTCCATTGATTTCCTTATGTTGTCTATCATAGCTTCTACCTCTTGTATCTTCTTGTATAGATCACTACTCAACTTGTCCTGGTTCATACAGTCAGCAATAATCTTTCTACCCTTTGCTGCAAACTCCTTCAAGGATGCTGGACCAGTCTTTAGTGAGCTCAGGTCAAGCAAAAAGTTTCTAACCAATTCACTTAGCCTTTTCTTTCTATATTTCTCCTTTGCAACTAATGATTCTAATTTTTCCAAGCTAGAGAAAGTACTCTTGAACTATGAAATAACTGCACTCACATCATCAACAAAGTGTACCTTGGACACTTTCTTGTCTACTGGTAACAACTTGTTTAAGATGTTTACTGATTCTACAAGTAGGGGATTCCTCATTAACTATTTCTCCTTAGCTTTCTCAATAGCTAAGATGTTGAACTTTATTAGGTCTTCTTCTCCCCATGAATCCAAACTGGTTGTGTCAGGTGTTAAACTTGACAACAATGTTGCTGAGGGAGTGATAGGAGTGCTATCCTAATGGGGAGGCTAGGATAGATTAGCTAGTCTATGCTTTGATCCTTACCCAAGGACCCAAGTGTACTCCTAACACCTATGAATGTTCTATAGGATACCTCACACATCTAAGGACCCCCTGACCTACCTAGCCTAACCACCAAGTTTAGCTACTTGTCCTTGCAACATTCCAAGCTCCAGTTCTAGCTTCATCCCTTACATAGGCTTATAAGGGTCTTCTAGGGTTCAACACCATTCCAAGCTCCAAAAGAGGATTTCATGAGTTCCAAGATGTTTTTAGGGCATTTGACACATTTTCATTGCATTGGCATGGTTGGGTCATCACCTGATTTGAGGGTTCCTTTGCAATTTAGGGCTACAAGGAAGAGGCCTAATTAGCCCTCCTTCCAGCTTTATAGGGTATTTGACACCTTTCACTCAAAGATTCATCAAACTTGTTCTAAATAACATCTACTAAAAATGACCCAGTCTCAATGATTTTTGGGGTCTCAGGCTTCCAACAGTCCGTACAGCACCTATGCCAAATATGAGGGTTTTAAGGGCTTTTTGGTCTCTTCTCTGTCACCTAGTGAACTAGTCTCCAATAAAAACTCTCCAAGACTCTTTAGATCTCCTCCTTCACAACACAAGGCCCTCATACAACCTTCTTGACTCCCTCCAAAGGTCAATCCATGGAACTCATTCCTTTTCTCTCAAGAGCTTCTACACTACTGCTTGCTCCTAGTCGGGCTCTGCTAAACTCGCCTAGGGCTTCCTCAAACAATTGTTTGCACTTGCATGCTAGGCCCCTGCTTCCATAGTAATACAAGTTAGGGTCTATGCTCTTAGAATCCAAGGTCCCATGGTGTGACCATGGTGGAAACAAGAACTACAACCCCATATATACAAGGCTCTCCAAATTGGCAGAGAACAACTTAAAACAAAGAAATGAACAAAATGTGAACTAAAACTTGAAAGAACTACTCCTAATTCACACAAAAGAAAGAAAAGATACTATAAACAACACTCCATGCCTAAAATTCACACACTTCCTTCTATTTTCCTCCAAACATGTCAAAATAATAGTCATTGTCACACAGTTTAGTGGTTTAGACTGGTTATCCCGTACAGTCACCGTACAAATACAATGCCAACCCCTCTATTAGGGTTTCTCATGACATTAATAGTCTTCTCCTCAAGGTGAGTGTGTAGTTAGGTCTTTTTAGCCTCTTAGCATGGTTAGGAAACACAAAGAGAAAAGTTGCTTAGCAACTTTTGAAAGGTTGCTTAGCAACTTTTGAAAGGTTGCTAGCAACTTTTGAGCAACTTCTTGTTGCTTGAGCAGCTTGTGCTCTCACATTACAAATGACCATCTTAGGTCCTCCTAAAGCACACATGTGCTCAAATATCAACCAAACACCTATCCCTAGACTTCTACCTCATATAAAATCAATGATCTTAGGATGATAACATTCACTAAGTCATTGTGCCACTTACAAGGAAAAACCAACTGAACTTCTAGGACCTAGCCTAGGCCTAGACAAACACACAAAATGAGCTTTAAGCTCTTATTTTAATTACATACTTCTCTCAGAAAGTTTTCATCAAAACCAAAATGATTGGTGGGAGCCCTTGGAAGGGTGATCCTGCACCATATCCATCACTTCTAGTTTTACTTTGCTTAGAATTTCAATAGATGGCTCATTTGTTTTCTCACTTTCTTTTATTTCTTCTTCTTCTTTCTATTTTTTTACTTCCTTTTGTTTTTCTTCTTCTTTCTTTGCTTCTTATTTTCCTAATTATTTTTATGTTTTATCTATCATCTTTTCTTCTTTTTCATCTGTTATATCCTCAATCAATACTTCTTGTTGATTGGGAGTGTTACTACAAAGAGTTTTAGCCTCTTATGTGCTTACAAATGCTTCTTCAAAATTGTCCAGATCCATGTCTGTGGCCACCATAGTAACTTTTACATTGTCAATAAAGATTGAATCATCCTTGAGTATCTTTGTTATGGGTGTAGACTTCTCTACCTCTGTGGATGCATCAATTGTATGCACTGAATCCTGTGGACCTATATATGGTATATTAGTAGTCTCTGACTCTTTTGCAACCATTATGGGTACTTGAGCTATGGGTGCAGTAGCTAGATACATGTGCCTATTCATGAAGACCTTCTCAAATGCCTTCTCTATTTCCTTAGAAACCAATTCATAATTCTTGTCCATTATGTGTAGGGTCCTTGACTTGGTTCTAAGATGTGGCTTCACTAGATCTAGTAATAGAGATTTCTCCTCTAGAGAACATACTGGAAGGGTTTCATCTAGATTCTTTTCTCTTATCCTTATATCCTCTTCAATAGCCTATCTCTTTTGGAATTCTAAGATATTCCATACATTGTCTGGAATCATAGTCTTTAGTTCTAAGACTATTTTCCTAAATTTCAACATATGTTTGACAATCATTCCATGAATCTCAGACTTGTCAATTTCACTATACTTTTCATAGAACTTTCCTACTTGATCAATTCTTCCTTCATCAACAATCCTTGTACTTAACACACTGAGACTAGGTTTGAAACTTACTTTTGGAGGTGCTTGAGTGTTATTCCTATTGCTTTTTACTTGTTAGGATGGATGACCTATGCTAATCTCTTTCTTCCTCCTAGGCATTTCCTTATACTCAAGAGGAGCAATAAGGTCAACTGTTACTATGGGCGTAGAAGGAGTAACATCAGATTTCTCATTTTTTACCTTCTTCAACTTTGGATCCTCAAATTCTGTCTTTGTTGCTACTGTACTCTCTATTTCCAAGGCAATCTTCTATTCCCTTGCTGTGTCTAAGTCTTCTTGTGATACACCATGGATTCTTAAGATCTCTAAAGTAACCTAGGCAACTTTTCTTTTTGTTGTTGTGTTTTTCAATACAGCATCTACTTCTCTTGTTTTTTCTTCATAAGGTCCCCATCTAGATTCATTGGGGTCCTTATATGCTAAAAATAGAACTTGAGCATAAGCTTCTAAGATTGTTTCTTCAACCTCATATCCAACTAGATGAATACACTTTGTCCTTGGTTCAACTACCTCCATGCATGTTGTTTCTATCTCAACCATGAAACAAATAGCATCCTTGTATTTTTCAACTATCTTCTCTGGAATTCTATATCTCATCTGCATCTTGACTGTAAATGTCTTCAACTCTAGTGTCATGTAGTCCTTCAATGTACTCTTAGTACATGCCTTGAGAGATATCTATGGCATTGTGGGGATAGATTTATCTAGATACAAATCAGACACTTTTCCATCAATATGGAAGTACATATATATGATCAAAGACCCAAATCTGAATATCTTGGTCTTGTCATGCCTGATGGCCTTAATATTATCTATCAGTTGTGTGTACAGGATCTCACACAAATTGAACTCTCCATTCTCTCTCAAAAGTCTTATAGCTACAAGAATTATGGTCGCAGATACACTGTTCACCCTGCTAGTGTGTTGGAACCTGTATCCCAGTATCATGGACATCAATTTGATGTCATCTTTCTCAATAGGCTCTATAGTCATTCCACACCTATCACTTCTTGACTTTCATATTTTCTCAAAAAAATTCATTACATCCTTTCCCAATGGAAGAATGGCACCTATCTTTGAGAGGCCTGTCATCTCATGAATTAGGTCACCTGTAATCTTGACCGGTACTTCACCTATCCAAAATAGGTCTTCATGAATCCTGCTATGTAGAATCTTTATCCATTTGGACTCATAGAACTCATATGCAATCACATATTCAACTATAGGATGATTATTCCACTACGCATACTCATCCATGAAGGTTTTATCAAGTTTTAACATAGTTTCCATGTGTGCTCTTATTTTGTCCAATCCTACTAGTTCTTTCTTACAATATATGTATACCCTAATGTCTTCGACATGCATAACACCCATAGGTATGCGGGAGAATGCCCCTTCTAGGTCATCTAGTGTGGATTTAAATGGATGTCTCATAAAAAAATATCTCTTCTTCTCCACCACATCAAATACAATGGGAGTAGCCATCACTTACTTGTATATCACTTTCCAAATGATCTTTTAAAGACTTATGAATCGACGTGATGAACTAGGGTTTTTGCAACTGATCAATTGCACTAAAAATCACTGATGCATCAATCTACAATCCTTCACAATCAAAGGCTAGGGCTCTTCTGCTCTCCAATTTCTCTAAATTCAAATGCAATGAGAGATCTTCAAACTTTTGTGTACTTTAAAGTAGGAATGTTGTCATTAATGCTTGTTGCGTAAACTAGGCTATCACTAAAAATTTTCTAACTTTCATTCTGCAAATAATCAGCTTATGCACTCTTGTACATAGGTTCTACTAGTCTCCAAAAGCTTAAGTCCAAAGGTGCATACTCTGAGGGTGAGTATACTGGCCACGCAAGGGTCTAGAGCTAAATTAGCTCCCCCTATGACCCTGAGGGCCATTCATCCTGATGTAGAGGGTGCGTCCACTGTGGATGCATCCAATACATTCTCATCAACCTTATCCTTCTTCACCTCTGACCAAATCAAGCTCACATCCTCTAAAGCTTTCATAAACTTGACTTCTCCTTTGATATCCAATACTAGTTCTTTGGGTTTTTTAGGGCTTTCTTGACCTTGCATCCTTGATCTACAAAACTTTGAGATGTGTCCAGCCATGTTACAAGGGTGACAAATGATTGGAGGCCTTATATTCCTTAGCACATTGACATGGGTCACCATTTTACATTGTCTTGCAGAGTGACAATTATAGTTACATATCTAACATGTAATATTTTGAGAACTTCTTACAATTGGCTGATTTAGATTTCTCTGATTGTGATGAGTCTTGTTTTTCTTACTTGTCTTACAATTCATAGCTCTATGACTAAATTTACTACATGAATAACAATAACCATTGAAAGGTCTTACCTTAGTATAGTTTCTTGCTATATGTCCATGCTTGTTACATGCATAATAGGTTCGATCTACTAGCTTGTACTCACTCTTGGATGGTTCAACATGATCTTTAGTGTAACTTCCAGTCTCCTTAGCATCTGAGGTGTCTTCTGGTGCTTTCATTCTTGCTCACATGTTGTCGATCTGATTTTGTGCTTCATTGTATCTAATGTAGCTAGTATCTCCTTTAACTCTTCTTGCGTACAACTGAGATTCTATCAAATCAGAATTGGTGTGCAGTTTATCAATGTGATTACTTGCCACTTTCAATTCAGATTCCAAGCTTTCTTTTTTTTTCCTTAGCTCCAAGATTTCCATGTTTTCTTGCCTCAATTCTTCATTGAGTTGAAGGTTCTCTTTGATTTGTTCATCATAGACTTCCTGATTGTTGGTCATCTTATCATCTAATTCTTCAATCTATTCTTTTAGAGATGAATTTTCTTCACTGAGCTTTTTTATCATAATCCCTAAATCACTGGTAGAGAATTCTTTCAAATATTTTCTTATCCTTTTGATGACTACTTGAGCATCACTGACTTTTTCTTTAAGTTCTTCAATTTCTTTTTCAAATCTGTCTAGGTCTTCAAGAGCAGCTTCAAGATTTCTTTTCAAATGTTTCATTTATGCTTTGTCCATGGTCTCCTCAAGTGGTTAAACTCCTTTACTAATGACCAAAGCTTTGATACCAATTTTTAGGAATGGGAATACTGACGGGGGGGGTGAAACAGTTTTCATTGTATTTTATCTTTTTACTTAATCTCAAACTGAACATAAACACTTAAGTACTGAAATGAACATCCACATAAACATGAAACATGAAATCAACACATAACACCAATATGGTTACAGGGAAACCTAAATAGGTAAAAACCCTGGTGGGAATTGACACCCACTAATATTTTGTACTAGTGTTTTATGATCCTTGTTAGAAGATCCTTAACCCTGTTAGGAGTTTCTTTACAATGTATTAAGTATAGTAGACCTTGTCAAGGGTTGAAACCTATTAGGATTCTTTTACAATAAATCCTATTAGGGGTGTGGACTCATTGTCATAGAGCTCATTTCTCAAGTGGTGAAGGTTGCAACCTTCTGATCTCAGATACACACTATATCTACTGGATGAACTATTATTGTGACACTTCTTGTCTGATCAGTTCCTTTGATGTGCTAATTCTTTGACCTCTTGTAAAGCTCTAATATATCTTATAGACTCTTCACACACTTTTGCTCTACTTATCTCAACTCTATATCAACTCTCATACTAATTATAATGGGTGCATCTTATATTTATATGCGCATATAAAACAAATAACTAGGTCGGCCCTTTAATTGATTACATACAATGCTTCCAATTGAATTGGCTCAAGCATGTTTACAAAAAAACATAATTACATGTCAAAAACCTTATTAAAATAGGTGCATGGCCTTTACATCATAATAATATAACAGAAAATCAAAATGCCAACAATCGGCTACTTACTTTGTTCTTCTCTGGCACAGACTAGTTGTGTAACTTCAACTATTTGTAACTTTTTCATACTTGCATATTTGATAATGTGCTCATAGACTAAGCATGAATATACTCTAATGAAATTATCTTCTATGGTGCATACCATAACTTGGTTGTATGCATGTGCGTTGATGCTCTGAGCTTTAGGTACATTGTACATTGTCCAATCTTCAACACTTAGCCAATTTCTAATCTTCTCATCAAGTGCGCTAACTCCAAACTACTATATGACTTTGTTTCCATAATGACAACACTATACCAAGTCATATACACTAGTATATCCAACTTGCCAACAACAAGGTGGAGTCACATGTCCACCAAAGGTGGATCATCCTCTATTGTATAAAAAACTATGTTCAACATGTGCAACAATGAGAGGATGATAATGTGATAAGATCACTAAAGGTGGATCTCACACATAAAGTGAAAATTGTCCTATACCATGTGCTAAAATGAAATGCAAACTCCTATGTATATACAATCAAAACTAATATGCAATGAATTATCCTAAATAAACTTAATTAAAGTGTAATTAGTGAATATTTAATTATACCAACACCCCCCTTAAGTACAATGTAGGGAATGCAATTAAGCTCACAATGCTAGATGACAATGCATGATTGGTCCCGACTACCAGGCCATGTTAGGTACCCATGTACAATATGTAAGAGAAATTCAATGCAATCTCTCATAAAGAAGAGAAAGAGAGAAAACCTCAGGGGAAAAATCCTCCCCCAAAATGAGAGATGAAAACCAAGATGCACAAATGGATGGATTAACCAAGACCCCCCCATTAAGACATAAATCATGTATATACAATATAGAAGTATGTGAAGGACAAAACACCATAAGATTAAAATATTCCCCCCATAAGAGAGAAGAATTAGAGTAAGAAGAGAGACATGGTAGGGCCCCCATTATAGAATTCCAATTAGCGATAGCTGCTCCAAGATGAATGTAGAAGTTGGTCCATGAATGTAAAAAAACATTGAATACCTTTAGGAAGAAACAATATCATAGGTGTATATGAGAGATCTCCCTAATATATGGGAAGAAACCTCAAGATGAATTATGTCTATGAAATCTGCTCAATTGTCCCTATGTCAAAGTCAAAGGTTGGCCCTTCTAAAACTACTAAAAAGAAAAAGTCAAGATCAAAAAAGGATGTAACCAAGTATCTCCCATAATGATAAAGAGACCTCCTATAACTATTGTACATAAGGATCCACAATCACATCAACCTTGAAAGACTGATCATGTAGATAATGGACAAGAGGTTCAAAGTGTTCCCTTGCAACAAATAAATAAGGATCTTCCTCATCAAACAGAAGATGTATATCATCAAGGATGTTTCCCATATCTACAATGTAGGACTCCACAAATAAACTTGCAATGTCTATCAAGTATGTTGGAAATATTCAAGACTAGCCAAGTTACTAAGAGGGGAGGGGTGAATCAGTAACTTCAAAACTTTTTACAAATTGTAGAACTTGATCATATTCCAAATAACAATTAGATCAATAAGCTAACTACATGCATGAGTAACAAAAAGAATAAAACATTCATAACACTTTGAACAAAGAGATTTGGTGATCTAGAAACCTTCCAAATAGAAAGTAAAACTGGGGTAGGGATGATACCCACAAAACTTCAATACTGTAGTATAAAGTTGGCCGGTTAAGGCTTACAATGATCACTTCTAATGATCTGCCCTATTAGGAGCAATTAGGACTGCTAGGTCCACCTTGTTAGAGGATTTACAAACATACAATGAAGTATGCACTCAGTTAAGAGATTTTACAAAAGACTGTTAAGTCTACCCTATTAAAGGATTTCAAGTTGATTCACCTGTTAGGATGAAATAGTAGATCTCTTACTTGCAACTGTACTTGCTGATTGAGATTCTTTGATGTACTAATCACCTTCTATGATAGATATGTCTCTGCTACTCCTTATACTATTGTATCCCTTTGTAATTCACTTATCTCTACCTTTTTCTCTTTTTCACACTTCTCACTTATTCACACCTTGGATATGATACAAAACATTGCTTATATATCAATCCAAAATAATTACAAAGTTAGCTACTAAAATACAAGTCAACACAAGTATTACTAAGTTGGCCCAAATATAGTTACAAAGTTCCTACAAACTAACTCATTGACTTTTTGATACTCGGCATCCACTACAATACTCGGCATCATCATGCTCTTGGTAGGAGTGGAGAATCGGTCCATACTAACCACTCGATTGTAGTTTTGAACTTGACATACACTAGAGACTCGGTAGATATAGTGTCACTCGGTAGAAATTGAATTCCCTATTTACCATGTTGGCACTCGATAAACACTACTCATTTCATCACTCGGTAATGATAATTCGGTAAGCACTGCGTAGCTCGGTCTGCTCGGTAAGCACTGTTCTACTCGGATTGCTCGGTAAACACTATTCTGCTAGATGAGCTTGGTAAGCACATAGAGTTTGAATAAGTGTTGTCACTAATGACAAACATACTTAATGCCAACAATCTCCCCCTTTGGCATTAGTGACAAAAACACATATTGCCCAAAACTTATATACAAAAATCATGCTGAATCTGTTCTTGATTTTTCAAAATTTGTCTTTGTCAATCTGTTGTATATACATTTCATGACTCCCCCATATAGTATACATAGATACAAATATTTTATTTCACCCCATACTCATATTTCCTATTTCTCTCATATATTTTCTCCCCCTTTCATATCTCTCATATCTTTCCATATATCTCCCCCTATCTTATATACTTTCTCCCCCTTTTTGACAATAATGCCAAAGGTGTATCTACAAATATTTTACATAGAGTTACCAAAATGTGAGAGAAAATCAAAATGTACCTTACTTATTAATGCTAGAGTTCTATCCCAATTCTCTTGCAGAATCTTGCATGTAGAGAGTTCAATCATGTGATCTGCAATTGAAAACTGATTGTCATGGATCAATGTTTTTGAGTGTGCAATATGCTTCTGCATTGTATCCATGATGTGAAGGATCATGTTCTAAATATCTATTAATGTTGACCTGATCCTTGCATCTTCTCTCAATAAATCTGACTGCTTATCAGATAGGAATCTGACTGTCATATGATGTGCAGAGCTTGAACTAGGCTCAAGTTGCAACTTTTGTGCACTGACCTTCAAATCCTCATCAATCTTATTTATTTTTTCCTTAATCTCCTTTGAGAACTCAGAAACATTACATACTTTGACAAAAAATGATGTTACATTAGAATAGGAGGATTCAATGTTAGTCAAAACTGAAGATAACCCTACCTGATTGATAGCTATTCACTGAGTAATACACTCAAGCACTTTATTATCAAACTTCTTCTCAGCTTTCTCAAGCAACTTTTCTTGACTAGAAGAGTCCTCATTGAACTTTTTTACTGCCTCTGCCAACTGTAACAAAATGTGTTGAGAGGAATCAACTTCAACACCTATTGCTTCTGTCAAAATATTCTTGGCATCCTCAATGATCTTAAATTCTCTATCTCTTTCTTCTTTTAGTTTCTTCTGCTTTGCTTTCTTCTGGAGGAGTTCACCAACCATTTGCATTTGGTCTGCTAAAAGATTTGCAAAATCTAATTGTGGAATTTCTATCTGCTCATCCAAATCTATATCTTCTTCTATGTCTTTACTCCTGCTCAAAAATCTTATACTCGGTTGAGCCTTAGGTTGAACTGTCATTGTACTTAATGCCTTTGTAGTAGAAGTTATTGTAGACATAGTAGGACTTGTAGTGAAAAATGATAAACTTCCAACTAATGGAATGCTAACTAGAATACTTGATAGATCCAAAATTGAGGTATTTACAATTGTAGAATCTGAAGTACTTACTGAGGTATCCAAAACTGAAGTACTTGCTACTGAAAAACTCAAAATTGTAGAAGGTACTAAAGTAGATGCTGGAGACTGCAACTTAGTGGAAGGAGGCTAAAGCTCAGTAGATGAAGTGGTAGCCACTTCTATCATTGATACATTGAGTTGTGTTGAGGATGATTGGACATTTGATGTATCTATTGGTTTTGTCACAATCACACTTGAAGTTATCTCCGGGGTAGATGTAGCAACTTTTGTTGGAGAGTGAGGAAGTGAGGCAATTACCTTTGCAGCTATCCAAACTGGATCATCTTCCTCAACATTCTTCTTAGCTTCCTCAGTAGCTTCTTCCTCTGCTACTTCTTCAACTTCAATACTATCTAGCTGAATTATTTCTATGGTAGCATCTTCTTCTTTATCTTCATCACTGTCATCTTCAATATCTTTTATTATCACAGTTTCAACACTCGGTTGGTGAAGATGATAGATTTTTTTCCATGTAGTAGTGGTACTCTTTACAACCGATTCTATATTTTTTATCAGAATCAGACAAGTGTTGAATTTTAGTGTCATCTTGCGCTCATTTTCTATCAATGCCTTATCAGTTGTCTTAAGGTTTGAGCATATATGTCCTTCACAGTTTTCCTTGCACTGGACCATCTCATCTTAACTTTCTCCAATGGAACACCTAGAATTTGAGAAGCCATATCATCAGGTGAGTACTTCCATTTTCCCATTTTCTCAATAACAACATCTTCAATTTCCCATTGCTCTACCTCTGATCTAATTTCATATTTGAGAGATTTGAAATTTGAAATTCTAGCTCCTTCTCTCAAATCCTTAATCTTTTCTTCTAATGTGGGAGTAGGCCTTTTGAGTACTATATCATCACTGACTTTACCTGCCTTGCCCCTTGTTTTTCTTGTGAAGACTATAGTAGATTGTTTTGGTGCCTTAGTTATTGTCGCCTTCCCTTTCTTCTTCACAGGTACTTGTTCTTCTTCACTCTCATTCTTTTCTTCTTCTTCTTTAATGTCCTCTCCTTTTCCCTCAATTAACATTGGAGGTATGCTAGATTGCATCTTGGCCATCCTTTTTCTACCTTTGTTAACCACCTGTGGAAGCTTTATACTTAGCTCAATTCTTACCTTAGCTTCATCATATGTTCCAAAGTATGAAGCCTTTGGATCAATAGGTTGATTTACTAGGGCTTCAATTATATCCTTTATCTCATCAATGTTTACCTCATAAGGAAGAGGTTTCACCCATACAATCCTAGGCCTTACTACCTAAATGTATACTCTATCACAATCAACCATGAAACAAATATCATCCTTATAATCTTCCACCAACTTTTGTGGAATCTGAAATCTGTTATTCATCTTTTCCTTAAAATATTCAAAATAGTTATCCATTATGTTTACAAAATTCTCACCCATTTCTCCAATGTACTCATTTATCTGATAAAGAACAGGCACATCTTTTCTCCATTTTACCGTGCCTTTTGATGGGAAAAACTTTTGAGCATAGAAAAATAAACAAACCAACAGCGAGCCAAACTTACATGGATTGTTCTTTGAGGTTTGAATGCTCTCCATATTCTTGTTAAATTGCTTCAACAACAAATCTGCTAGGTCAAATGACAAGTTGTTCTTTACAATTTTGTAAGCTAGGTCAACTACTTCACATGGAACACTATTTTGTTGACTTGAACTGTATATCTTGTGAGCTATGAAATATGTGCCAAATTTTAGTTCTGCATCAGTAATACTATTTATTCTCATACCTTTACAATCCCATTTGGCAAGGGTTTTCTTTTCCAGCTCTGCCCAACCTAGGGTTTTTGTAGATTTTTCCTTGGCAAGCATGGGAAGACCAATGATCTGATGAATTATCTTCTCTATTATTTCCATTGGTTGCTCAAGCCAAATTTTACCTTCATGCACTTGACTTAGGATATATCTAATCCATTTTATCTCGAAACTGCGAGGCAAGTGGGTGATATGTGTCAAACCCTTATCTTCCAAATGTTTATGTTTCGGTTTGAGAACACCATCAACACATAGTTCATCATGAACAACATCTATCTCTAGGGTTCCAAGCTCTTGAATTGTGCCCTTAAAATGACTATGAATGTTGTTTACAAGAAGTACCTTGGGAGGGATCTAAGATTGAGCTCCACTCAAGTCTAGGTCTTCTGCAATCGTGAGCACAAGTTTGAAATCTAGCACTTTCCATTCTCCTTGAACTAACATTTCTAAACCTTTCTTTACTTTAGTGCTAGATGATGCCATGGTAGCTTAGTAGAAAATTCTTCAAAAAATTTCTGCTGCAAATTTTTCTTCGAATCACTTGATCGCACTAGGAAATTTCTCTGCTCAATATGCTGATATTCACGGTGAAGAATGAACTTGATTTCATGCTTTTTTTTGTTAAAACTTTTCCATTAATGCTCTATAGGAATTAGGGCATTGAACTAGATAGACTATCATCCACTATGCATTAATTACTCAGTGAAGATTCTGCAACTCAGTGAACATACGAATTCATACTGTTCTGACCTTACTCGGTAACCATATGAAATTAGGTTACTCCTGACCTTGCTCAGTGGTAACTGATACTGACCTTCCTGTGATCTTGATGTATCTTTCATACTGATTTGGATCTTTCTTTCTTTCAATTCAGGAACTGTTTTGGAATATGTCTATGAAGATACAGTTCCAGTGCTTACTTGGAGACTTAGTTAGAATTGATAGAGCCACCCACTTCATGAGTGACTCCATTTCTTGGAATCATTTTCTCAGTAGGTTTAGGAATCCACTTTTGTCTCATCTACTTCCTGATGCTATTTTCTTTTGCTTTCTTTTCATCTACAACTCTGCCTATATTCACGCAATTTTTAGCTATATGACCAAGTTTAGTGCATGTATAACATCTTATGGTAGTATCCCTTTTTCTCAAGTGATGCCTTACATAATTCATGCCAATGTGTCCATATTCTCCATAGTAATGACACCTACACCAAGTGTTGTAATCCCAACCAAATATTGCTTTCACAATTTGTTCAGCTGGATTGGGTGTTTTAGATCTGCATTCTGATGCCTTGTGACCTTGTTTGTTACATTTGTGACATTTACCTTTAAATCTTGGTTTCTCCTTGCATTCATTTGCTTTATGACCATGTTGATTGAAATTGTAGCATTTTCCATTGAATTTTTCTTTTCCATTGCTCCAACATTTTTTTGAAGTATGACCAATTTTGCCACAGTGATTACAAGCTAGTTTCTAATTCTTTTGAGTACCTTGTTTGGAGGATTCACCTTCCTCTTTGTATCCAAGTCCTACTTTTCCTTTTCATTGATGAAGGTTTTGTTCATACAACTGATTCATATCTTCTTGAGATTTCATCATTCTCTCATTGATTTTCCTTTCAGTGTTTAGGTCATTCACCAATCTTAAACTGATTTGCTTTTCAGATCTCAGCTCCTCTGTTATCTTGTCATTTTCTGATCTCAGAGTCAAGATTTCTTCATTTGCATTGGAGACTTGATCAATAAGGTTTTCTAGCTGAAGAGTTTGATTATGGATTTCATTGTTCTTTCCTTCTATTTCATCTTTTATCTTGTTTCTTTGTTCCAAGATTTCACAAAATCTTGTTGACTGAATTTCCTGTTCTCTTTTCAATTTTCTTACTTCTTCTTGTAGAGATCCATTCTTTTCTAGGAGTTCTTTGATTGCATTGTTTGCTTCATCTGAGCTTCTTGAAGGGAAAAAATCTTCAATATTTTCTTCAACATACTGGTGGTCATTCATCTGGTTTGCAAGTTCCTTCCTTCTTTTTAGGGATTGGGAAAGATGCTCTTTTGCTTCCTTGAGTTGAGCTATGGCCATTTCCAGATCTAGCTTTTCATTTTCAATTACTTTGTTAAGTCT
This sequence comes from Chamaecyparis obtusa, assembly GCA_027943335.1. NCBI lineage: Eukaryota > Viridiplantae > Streptophyta > Pinopsida > Cupressales > Cupressaceae > Chamaecyparis > Chamaecyparis obtusa. The sequence continues at coordinate 444,445 of BSBK01007177.1, read as the reverse complement.
AAATATATCCATTGTCCTAGATCTTTACTCAAGCTATCAAACTTTATCTTGAGAACCACAATGCTCTGATACCAATTGTTGGAAATATTCAAGACTAGCCAAGTTACTGAGAGAGGAGGGGTGAATCAGTAACTTCAAAACTTTTTACAAATTGTAGAACTTAATCATATTCCAAATAACAATTAGATCAATAAGCTAACTGCATGCATGAGTAACAAAAAGAATAAAACATTCATAACACTTTGAACACGGAGATTTGGTGATCTAGAAACCTTCCAAATAGAAAGTAAAACTAGGGTGGGGATGATACCCACAAAACTTCAATACTGCACTATAAAGTTGGCTAGTTAAGGCTTACAATGATCACTTCTGATGATCTACCCTATTAGGAGCAATTAGGACTGCTAGGTCCACCTTGTTAGAGGATTTACAAACATACAATGAAGTATGCACTCGGTTAAGAGATTTTACAAAAGACTATTAAGTCTACCCTGTTAAAGGATTTCAAGTTGATTCACCTGTTAGGATGAAATAATAGATCTCTTACTTGCAACTGTACTTGCTGATTAAGATTCTTTGATGTACTAATCACCTTCTATGATAGATATGTCTTTGTTGCTCCTTATACTACTATAGCCCTTTGTAATTCGCTTATCTCTACCTTTTTATCTTTTTCACACTTCTCGCTTATTCACACCTTGGATATGATACAAAACATTTCTTATATATCAATCCAAAATAATTACAAAGTCGGCTGCTAAAATACAAGTCAACACAAGTATTACTGAGTTGGCCCAAATATAGTTACAAAGTTCCTACAAACTAACTCAGTGTTTTTCTGATACTCGGCATCCATTGCAATACTCAGCATCATCATGCTCTTGATAGGAAAGGAGACTCGATCCATACTAACCACTCGATCATAGTTTCAAACTCGATATACACTAGAGACTCGGTAGATATAGTGTCACTTGGTAGAAACTGAATTCCCTGTTTACCGTGCTAGCACTTGGTAAACACTAGTCATTTCATCACTTGGTAATGATAACTCAGTAAGCACTGCGAAGCTCAGTCTACTCGGTAAGCATTGTTCTGCTCGGATTGCTCAGTAAACACTATTCTGCTAGATGAGCTCGGTAAGCACATAGAGTCTGAATAAGTGTTGTCACTAATGACAAACATACTTAATGCCAACAAATTATTCATCCCCTAATGTTGTAACTAGAAGATAAGGTGTATCCAACTATGCTTAATCAAATGGACCTAGCACTGTAGGAATATATGCATGTGGAATATGTTGATGTTATGACCTTGTTCTTCAACTATATGAAGGATCCCCCATAAGTGAACCTACTAAATCAAGTATCTATCTAATCTAATGAGGCCTAGTGGAATATAATGATGAAGTAGTATCCTCAACCTTAAGTTTACCAAGAAAAGGTATAATCCTTAATGTCAGAGTTGAGATAGATGAACCATCTGAATCACTACCACTATTGTCATTATCAGTTTCTATAATGTCTAAAGTATGGAGAGGAGAAGAGGATAAGCTAGGTGAACTTTCCTCAAAGTGAACATTCCTCTCTATGAAGATCTCATGAGTCTCAGGATCCATAAGTCTATATGCCTAAATGATGAAGGGTGATCCCCTTAATACCACAAACACATAACAGAAATAGAGAAACAACAACAACAATATGCAAGAATAGAAAATTGGCTTCTTATTATCTCCACAAATGTGGAATTACAAAATTTTAGAATTACAATATGCAAAGCCACATGGGCATTCCCTTACAATATTCTATAGGACAAAGCCTCGAATCAATATCCAGATCTACTACCTAGAACTGCCCTAGACAACACTATGGGCCTTCTTTATATAGGCATTTTCCACCACTCGAGAAGGTTCCAGAAATTTAGCCCTTAGGGCCGACCAAACTTAGAATTATTTTATTTTTCAATTTATTACATCAAAGTTGGCTCAAAATAACTTTTGAAACTTGAACAAAAATTTTGACGGAAAATTATTTTCTGCCATTTTAGGTGACCTGACTTCCAGAGACCATAAGTCATCACCAGTTGACCTGATTGACTATTATAACCCCATTTCAGAAAAGCCACAAAGTGCTCTACAGGCTTGACTTGTGCAAGTGCCTATCACCCAAATTTTTGACCTCATCTGAGGCCTCTAAAGCCTTCAAAACTGAGTTCAAAGTTTCTATACCCTACTACCAATACTAAAAATTTTCAATATCTTAAAAACTAGACCTGATCTAGCCAAGAAACTTTACTGGTAGACTGATATGACTGAGATGAACCTCCACATGTAAAATCAGAACATTTTGAGATCATATGACCAACTTACTAAAAATAGCAAGTTTCCATAAATAACAACTTTGCACAAGATAGCCCTTATTGAATACAAAAACATAAATATTTTTTGGGTGATGCAAGATTTCTCTTACACCCAAGATGCTCCTGCATCACTTAATGTTACTATAACTAATGGTGGTGATGATGAAGACTGACCAAGATTAGAGTAATTCAAGATAGTAGAAAGCTTAGATCATTTATTATCTTTTCATTGATGTCAAGTAATTGATTTTTGGTTTATATTATGTTGTCATATCATCCAGAATATGATATAAGTTGAATAAATTTAAGGAGAAGAAGAAGTGAGATGTTGTGAAGTTGAATAACTTAAATGGGAAACTAATATAGATCAGATAATGCTAATATCATGTTGATAAATTTTTTCTACCTAACATATGATTATATCAAGTCAGTAAAGAATGGTAAAGAAGATTTGACAAGTTGGTAAGCAGAAGAGTTTTGGCTACGAGCAGGAAAAGTTATTCGATAAGAGAAAAGTAAGTTTTAGTAAAGGAAAAGGAACTCAAGACATCGAGAAAAAATTTTAGGAACCGAGCAAAGTTAACTGAAATTCAGTGTTATCCACTGAGAAAGGAATAAAATATATTTATATAAGGATCAGAATGAAATTTAATGATTATCTATGATGAGCTGGAAGATTATGATGATAAGGAAAGTTAGTTAGAGAGATCGACAATTAGGAAAATTATGGATGATGATCTATGGCTTAGATCTAAATGGTTAAAATAGAAGGAAAAAGTTTCAAGAAAGTTCAAGTTCCAAGGTGAAGGTAAAACGTGTTACCGAGATCTAGATACATTGAATAAGTTTGTTAACTAAATTGAATGGCTAAGATTGATCAAAGGGAAACATAATAGAGTAGATTAAGAGGCAAAACAAAGTCTATATAAAGAATGAATTTGTATGAAATTATGGATGGCAAGATGAAGGGTTGATAAGTCACCAACTAATGTAGTGAAGAAGGAAAAGATAGATTCCAAGTCAGAAAGCAGAATTTGATGAACTATTGAAGCCAGTGGAAAGAGAAGGATTGAAGTGAAGATAGAGAGCACACAAAGGCTCTAATTCTACATAGGATAGTTGTGAATCTATAAGTGAATTTATTTATTGGTGCTTATTAGCATTTTTAAAAGAGAAATATCTTAACCGTGTAGACTTAACAGTCTTATTGTAAAATCCTTGCAAAAGGTAACATTCTAAAGAGTGTTCAAAGCCCTTTAACTAGACCACTCCTAATAGGGTGAAGATCCTAATAGATCTAAGGTAAATCCCTTGACCAAGTCACACCTAATAGTGTTTATTGTAAATTTTAACTAAATTGGTTCATAACTGAGCATACTTGAGAAGAGTATTTTCTCTAGTGGGTGATAATTCCCACAGTAATTTTTCCCAAAGTTGGGTTTCCTTGTTAAATACTGATGTTACATGTAATGAATGATTTATGTGTTTGATTTTTTTATTGTAACCCAACACTTAACACTTTATTCATATCCAATGAATGTACAAGTTCTTGATGGATGTGCGTTACATTTCTATGAACATATGTGTGCCCATGTTGGACAACCAAATACTCCAAAGTGTTTCATAACTTGTTTTCTTCTACACCATGCCTCAAAATGAATCATTACATCTAAGGCATCTTGAGGAGATCTGTTGAGGATGTGATTGGCACAACTTATAGATTCTACCACAAGTCATGGATCAAGATACTTGGATTTAATCATGCATATTTCCATTTCCTTAAGAGTTCTACTATTCATTTCTTCAACTCTAGTTTATTGTGTGTTGAATGTACCTAGATTCTAGAGATCAATACCCTCGATCTCACAAAAGTCTCTAAGTCTTGAGTTGACATATCCTCTTTCATTATCTATACAAAGAACCTTGATTACTTTACTTTACTGCTTCTCAACATGACTCTTGAAGGTTAGAAACTTATCAAACACTTCATTCTTGTTACAAAAATAGTAGATCCATGTGTAGTGTGAAAATTCATCAATGCAAGTGAGGACATAGAAACCCTTTTTGACTAATGTCACTAGAAAGGGACCTGCTAGAACACTATGAACCAAATCAAGAAAATTTGATGCTCTCCAAGACTTCCCTTTTTTAAACTTCTCTTCTAGATGCATATCCATTGACCAAGTTGAACATTCACCCTTGGAAAAGTTGATTGTAGGTAGACCTTTGACCATATGTTTTTATCTAAGCTTCTAAAGATAGCATAAATCAAGATGTTGATACCACCCATGCCATAATTTAATTTGTGATTGAGTATGTGTCAAAACGACATGTGAAGGAGAATTATGCACAAATTAGGAGAAAGAATAAAGCCTTGTGTCATGATTAGCTTTACCCAATAAAACTAATGAATCATCCTTAATATTTTACACCTTTACTAAACATGAAGGAACTCAACTTTGTTTTCACCTCAATAGTGAGCGATTTGGTAAATTGAAAGTAGATTGGTGCTAAGGTTAGGAATATAGAGAACATCTTTGAACTCTCCATTTTTCATTTCATCTTGTCCTTTCCCTTCAACTTCTTGTTGGCAAGTTGACTATACTATTGTATATAACTTAACATAGTGTTGTCATTATGGAAACAAAGTCTTATAGTGTTTTGGAGTCAGTGCACATCATCACAAGATTAGTATTTGGCTAAGTACAAAAGAATGGACAGTTAATAGAGCACCAGTAGATCAAAGCATCAGCGCATGTGTGTATGACTAATTTATGGTATGTGCCCTAGAAGATAAGATGGTAAGATTGTATTCATGCTTAGTCTATGAGCGCATGATCAGATATGCAAGTATGCCAAAGTTACACAGCCAGGGAATGCCAGAAAAGAACAGAGTATACAGCTGACTGATAGAAATTTGATTAGCGACTATGTTATTGTTTTGTAAAGGCTATGTGCCTATTGTAATTATGTTATAGACATGTAATTAAATTTTTTTGTAAACACACTTGAGCCAATTCACTTAGAAGCGGTGTATGTAATCAGTTAAAGGGCCGACCTAGTTAATTATTTTGTATGCGCATATAAATATTAAATGTGTCATTGTAATTAAGTATGGAAGTTTTTATAGAGTAAAGAGAAATAGAGAAGAAGTATGCAAAGATTTTTTGAGATGTATTAGAGCTTTGTAAGTGTTCAAAGCATTAGCTCATCAAAGGAATTGATCAGACAAGAAGTGTCACAGTACCAATTCATCCAGTAGATATAGTGTGTATCTGAGATCAGAAGGTTGTAGCCTTCACCACTTGAGAAGTGAGCTCTAGGAAAGTGTGTCCCCACCCCTAATAGGGTTATTGTAAAATACTCCTAACAAGGTCCAACCCTTTACAAGGTCACTATACTAAAATCATTGTAAAGACAACTCCTAATAGGGTTAAGGATCTTCTAACAAGGATCATAAGACTCTAGTACAAAATATTAGTGGATGTCAATTCCCACTGGGGTTTTTAACTATTTGGGTTTCCCCATAACCATATTGGTGTTATGTGTTTTGTTTATTTATCTTGCTTATGTTAATATGCATTTTAGTACTTAAGTATTCAGATTAAGTTTCAAGAGTAAAAGTAAAAAGATTAAACATAGTCAACACTGATTCACCCCCCCTCCTCTCAGTGTTCCCATTCCTAACAATTGGTATTAGAGCTTTGGTCCTCAGCAAAAAATTTTAAACACTTGAGGAGATCATGGACAAGACATAAATGAAACATCTAAAAAGAAATCTTGAAGCTGCTCTTGAAGACCTGGACAGATCTAAAAAAGAAATTGAAGAACTAAAAGAAAAATTCAGTGATGTTCAAGTAGTCATCAAAAGGCTAAGAAAAGATTTGAAAGAATTCTCTACCATTGATTTAGGGATAATGATCAAAAAATTGAATGAAGAAAATTCATCCCTGAAAGAACAAATTGAAGAATTAGATGATAAGCTAACCAACAATCAAGATGTCTATGAAGAACAGATCAAGGAGAACCTTCAACTGAATGAAGAATTAAGGCAAGAAAACATGGAAATCTTGGAGCTAAGAAAAAACAAAGAAATCTTGGAATATGAATTGAAAGAGGCTAAGAATCACATTGATAAATTACACACAAGCAAGGATCTGATTGAATCTCAACTATATTCTCAAAAGCTTAAAGGAGATACCAACGGCATTGGATTCAATGAAGCACAAAATCAGATTGGTGACATGCAAGAAAGGATGAAAGCACCAAAAGACACCACAGATACTAAGGAGACTGGAAGTCAAACTAAAGATAATGTTGAACCATCCAAAGATGAGTGCAAAAAAGTAGACCAAACTTGTTATGCATGTAACAAGCATGGACATATAGCAAGGAATTGTAAAGAGGTAAGACCTTTCAATGGTTACTGTTATTCATGCAATAAATTTGGTCATAGAGCTATGAATTTTAAGACAAGTCAGAAGAACAAGACTTAGCATAATCAGAGAAATCAGAATCAGCCAAATGTAAGAAATTCTCATAATGTTACATGTTAGATATGTAACTATAATGGTCACTTAGCTAGATAATGTAAAATGGTAACCCATGTCAATGCGCCAAGGAATATAAGGCCTCCAGATATTTTTCACTCATGTAACAAGGCTAAACACATCTCTAGGTTATGTAGATCAAGAACATAAAGTTGGGAAAGCCCTAAAAAGCCAGAAGAATCAATACTAGATACCGAAGGTGAAGTCAAATTTTTGAAATCTTCAGAAGATGCAAGCATGATTTCATCAGAGGCAAAGAAGGATAAGGTTGATGAGCATGTATTGGATGCATCCATAGTGGACACACCCTCTACATCTAGATGAATGGCCCTTAGGGTCATAGGGGGAGATAATTTATCTCTAGACCCTTGCGCGGCCGATATACTCACCCTAAGAGTATGCACCTTTGGATTTAACCTTTTAGAGATGAATAGAGGTTTTGTGCAAGAGCGCACCTCCTAATTGATTGCAGAATGAAAGTTGAAGATTTTTAATGAAAGACTAGTTTATGCAACAAGCATTAATGGTGGAATTTTTACTTTAAAGTACATAGAAGCTTATAGATCACTCATTACATTCAAGTTTAGAGTGATTGAAGAGCACAAAAGCCTGAGCAGTTCATTGTGAAGGATTGTAGATTGATTCACCAGTGAAGTAGTGTGTTTGATCAGTTGCGAAAACCCTAATCTATCGCATTGATTCATAAGTTCTTGGAAACCATTAGAAAAGAAATATACAAGTAAGTGATGGCTACTTCTATTGTATTTGATGTTGCAGAAAAGAAAAGATATGTATTTAAGAGGCACTTGTTCAAATCTACATTGGATGACCTAGAAGGGGTATTCTCTTGCACTCCTATGGGTGTTATGCATGTCGAAGACATCTATGCATACATATATTGTAAGAAGGAGCTAGTAGGACTTGACAAGATAAGAGCGCACTTAGAAACGATGATGAAACCAAATAAAACCTTCTTGGATGAGTATACGTAGTTTGAAAACCACCGAATAATTGAATATGCGATTGCATATGAGCTCTATGAGTCTGAATGGATAAAGATTTTACTTAGAAGGATTCATGATAACCTATTCTAGATAGGTGAAGTTCCAGTAAGGATTACAAGAGACCTAATTCATGAGATGATAGGTCTCTCTAAGAAAGGTGTCATTCTTCCAGCAGGAAAGGACATGAGAAAACTTGTTGATCAAACATGAAAATCAAGAAGTGATAGGCACAGAATGACCATAGAGCCTATAGAGGAAAATGACATCAAATTGATGTCTATGATACTAGGGTATAGGTTTCAACACACCAGCAGAGTGAACAGTGTGTCAGCGGCCATAATTCTTGCAGCAATAAGACTTGTGAGAGAAAATGGAGAGTTTAATTTGTGTGAGATCCTATGTGCACAACTGATAGACAACATCAAGGCCATTAAACATGACAAGACCAAAATATTCAGATTTGGGTCTTTGATCATATACATGTACTTCCACATAGTTGGAAAGGTCTCAGACTTATATTTGGACAAAATTTTACCCATAATGCCACAGATATCCTTCAAGGCATCTCCTGAGAGTACACTAAAGGACTACATGACACTAGAATTGAAAACATTTAAGGCCAAAATGCAGATGAGATATAGGATTCTAGAAATCATTGTTGAAAAGTACAAAGATAGAATTTGCTTTATGGTATAGACTGATACATGTATGGAAGTAGTTGAACCAAGGACAAAGTGGTTTCTTCCACTTGGATATGAGGTTGAGGAGCCAATCCTAGAATCATATTCTTAGGTATTGTTATCAGCACCTAAGGACCCTAATGAGCCAAGATGGGGGACTTATGAAGAGAAAACTAGAGAAGTTGATGTTGTTCTAAACAGTGCATCAACTAAAAGAAAAGTAGCTAAGGTTACTTCTGAGATGTTGAAAATTCATGGAGTAACTCAAGAAGACCTAGACAAAGCAAGAGAAAAGATTGCTTTAGGAATTGAGAGCGCATCAGCAGCAGAAGCAAAGGAAGATGATCCTAAATTGAAGAAGGTAAAAGTAGAGAAGTCTAATGATCTGAAGGGTAAAATTGATGAAGGGTGCTCCCCTTAATACCACAAACACATAACTGAAATAGAGAAACAACAACAGTAATATGCAAGAACAGAAAATTGGCTTCTTATTATCTCCACAAATGTGGAATTACAAACTTTTAGAATTACAATATGCAAAGCCACATGGGCATTCCCTTACAATATTCTGTAGGACAAAGCTTCGAATCAATACCCAGATCTACTACCCAGAATTATTCTGAACTGCCTAAGACAATAATATAGCCTTCCTTATATAGGCAATTTTCCACTGCCTGGAAGGTTTCAGAATTTTAGCCAATAAGGCTGACCAAACTTAGAATTATTTTATTTTACATTTTATTACATCATAGTCAGCTCAAGATAACCTTTGAAACCCGAACAGAAATTTTGAAGAAAATTATTTTCTGCCATTTCGGGTGGCCCAACTTCCGAAGACCATAAGTCATCACCAGTTGACCCGCTCGGCCATTATAACCCCATTTCAAAAATGCCACGAAGTGCTCTACAGGCTTGACCCGTGCAAGCGCTCGTCACCCAAATTTTCAACCTCGTCCGGGGCCTCTAAAGCCTTCAAAACTGAGTTCAAAGTTTCTGTACCCTGCTGCCAATACTGAAAATCTTCAATATCTTCCAATATACACTTGATCTGGCAATGAAACTTTACTGGCAGACTTATATGACCAAAATGAACGTCCAAGAAAGAAATTACATCATTCCGAGCACATACAAAAATTACCAAAAATAGTAACTTTCCATAAATAGCAGCTCTGCACAAAATAACCCTTATTGAATAAAAACATAAATATTTTTGGGTGATGCAAGATTGCCCTTACACCCAGGATGCTCCTGCATCAGACACCTGGGGTAATTTGAGAAGTGACCCTTACACGACTCAGGTGTGCAGAGGAAAACCAAGACGGTTAACCTCCTCCTTTGTTAGCCATGATGAATCTTCAACAGGTCGTCCTTTCCACTTGACCAGATATTCTTCATATGTCCTGTTCCTTGTGCTTCTGCCAACATGACTGTCCAGTATATCTTTGATCTCCTTAGTGTCTGAACTAGTAGCTGGAATACTCCACTGTGCTATTGTGATCTCATCTTCAACACCTCCTTCATGATACTCTGTCAAATCTGAAATGTTAAACACTGGTGAAATATTCAGCCCACTAGGCAATTCTACCTCATATGCATTTCCTGAATCATGCTTCTTCAGTATCTTACATGGCCCAAACTTTTTCATTTTCAGCTTGTTATATGTACCAACTGGAAACCGCTCCTTCCGCAAATGAACCATGACTTCATCACCAACCTGAAATTCCTTATACCTCCTTTTCTCATCTGCCTTAGCCTTATACTGTGCGTTCATCTTGGTCATATGCTTCCTCACCTCTTCATGGATGTTCTTCAAGTGTTCTGCAAAATCTTCAACTTCAGCACTACTTATTTCTCCTTTATCTATCTTCCTCAATTCAGATGCATTTCTTGGACTACTTCCATATACAATCTGGAATGGTGATTTACCAGTGCTCCTGCTGACAGAATTATTGTATGCAAATTCCGCCTGTGGTAAAATCAAATCCCATCCTGTTGGCTTATCTCCAACCAAACATCTCAGCAAATTTCCCAAACTCCTATTCACCACCTCTGTCTGTCCATCAGTCTGTGGATGATGTGATGAACTGAACTTCAAATCTGTCTTCAACTTCTTCCACAACGTACGCCAGAAATATCCAACAAACTTAGTGTCCCGATCTGAAACTATGGTCTTTGGCAAACCATGAAGTCTCGCTACTTCTCTGAAAAATAATTCTGCTATATGAACAGCATCATTAGTCTTCTTGCAGGGAATAAAATGTGCCATCTTTGAAAATCTGTCAACTACTACAAAAATTGAATCATGTCCCCACTGTGTCCTCGGTAAACCAAGAACAAAGTCTATACTGATATCCTCCCAAGGCTTCTCTAGTACAGGTAATGGCTGATACAACCCTGTATTCTGCTTCACTCCTTTTGCCATCTGACATACTCTACAACTCTGTACAAACTTCTTCACATCTTGCTGCAACTGTGGCCAATAATAATTCTCACTAACCAAACTAAGGGTTTTATCACGACCAAAATGTCCAGCCAATCCTCCGCTATGCTTCTCCTTGATGAGATTCTCCCTCATAGAACTTCATGGAATGCACAACTGACTCCCTCTGAATAGCATATCATCCTGGATGATGAAATCCAACCATTTTGTCCTGTCTAGAGTAACAGGTTCTGCACAAACTTTCCAAGCTTCACCAAAATCAGGATCCTCTGGATACAAATTCTTGAGTTCCTTGAACCCAACCACCTCAATCTGCATCTTTGTCAGCAATAGTTGCCTTCTGCTAAGAGCATCTGCAACCCTATTAGACTTTCCACTTCTGTGTTTCAAAACAAATGTATAACTCTACAAAAACTCAACCCATTTCAAATGCCTTTGATTCAATTTTCCTTGACTATTCAAATATTGCAAAGCTTGATGATCAGTATACAAAACAAACTCCTTAGGAAGTAGATAATGTCTCCACTTCTTTAATGCCTGAACTATAGCATAAAATTCCTGATCATAAACAGAATATTTCCTCTTGGCATCATTTAATTTCTCACTGAAATAAGCAACAGGCTTACCTTCTTGGCTCATAACAGCTCCTATTGCAGTACCACTAGCATCACAATCTACTTGAAACACCTTATTAAAATATGGAAGTGCTAAAACAGGTTGTTCTGTAACTTTTTGTTTCAACAATTGAAAACTCTTTTCTGCCCCATTAGTCCACTTAAACTCTTTTCTATCCCCTCTCATTGTTTCAGTCAAGGGTCCACAAATACTGCTAAAATTTTTGATAAACTTTCTGTAAAAGCTAGCTAGACCATGAAAAGATCTTACTTCAGTAGCACTCCTTGGAGTAGGCCATTCAAGTATAGCCTGTACCTTCTCTGGGTCCATTTTTAGACCTTCTGCTGAAACTACAAATCCCAAATACACTAACTCTTTCTTCACAAAACTGCACTTCTTCAAATTAATCAATAATTTCTCTTCTCTCAACTTCTCAAATACCATACGAATATGCATCATATGCTCATCCAATGTCTTACTAAAGATCAAAATATCATCTAGGTAGACAATAACAAACTTACCCAGAAATTCTTTCAGAACCGCGTTCATGAGCCGCATGAAAGTGCTCGGTGCATTGGTTAGCCCAAAAGGCATGACTAACCACTCATATAGTCCTTCCTTTGTCTTGAAGGCAATCTTCCATTCATCTCCTTCTCTGATCTGAATCTGATGATATCCACTTTTCAGATCTATCTTTGAGAAATACACAGCTCCACTCAAACAGTCCATAATATCATCCATTCGTGGCAATGGAAACCTGTACTTGATTGTGATCTTGTTTAGTGCCCTAGAATCTGTACACATCCTCCATTCTCCATTCTTCTTTGGTGCTAATACTGCTAGTACAGCACAGGGACTTAGACTCTCACGGATCAATCCTTTCTATAATAGTTCATGTACTTGTCTGTTCAACTCCTCACTTTCTGCAGGTGTCATTCTGTGTGCTGCCTTATTCGGCAAACTCACTCCTGGGATCAAGTCCATCTGATGACTGATCTTCCTGACTGGTGGTAATCCATCAGGCACGTTATCGGATACAATATCCTAAAACTCATTCAACAAATTTGCAACTTCTACAAGAACATCTTCTACTTCCTCTTTACCAACTTTTGGAATTAAAGCAAAACATACATGCTCATGCCTCATACCATCTAGGAAATTTTTTCCATCAACAAAAGTTATCCTTGCATTACCACATACCTTTTCTTCAGTCTCCTTCAATGGTTTTAGCTTATGTCACACTCCATCCTTTATCAGGGAATAGGTATTCGCATGACCATCATGTGCAGCACATCTGTCAAACTGACATGGTCTACCCAACAACATATGACATGCATCCCTAGATATGATATCACACAATACCTCATCTTGGTATCCGCCAATCTTGAACTTCACCAGGCATTGTTCATTGACCATGACCTTGTGGTCATCCTGTACCCAGGCAATCCGATATGGATGTGGGTGTTTCTGTCTCTTGAGCTTCAACTTTGTCACCATCTCTTCTGACACCAAATTGTCAGTGCTTCCACTATCAATAATCACATCACAACATTTACCTTCACACTTGCACCTGGTGCGAAACAGGCTCCTCCTTTGCTCAGGTTCATTCTCACCACTCAACAAGACTCTTCTGTTAATCAACGTTTCTCCTTTTTCAGCATCTTCAAAATTTGATGATCTGGCATCTTCATCTACATGTGCAACTCTGGCCTGGCCTTCATTTCTCCTGTCTGTTCTGCCTTGGCACTGAGGACATTCAAATGCCCTATGACCTTCTTCTCCACAGTGAAAACATGTTCCACGGAAGCCACCTCTTCTAGATCCTTGTCCTATTCCTCTTCCTCTCTGATCTCTATTATTCTGATCCTGGAAGTGATTGGAATTATTTCCTCACTGATTCTAACTACTACTAGCCTCATCCTTCTTTTTCAGATCCTCATTTCGGCCACCATATGACCATCCACCAGATCGTCCACCGTGACCTCTTCCGTTTTGTCTGCTCTCAAACTTCTTGTTCAGCTTTTCCTCTACTTTTAGGGCAAACTGGTATGCCTCTTCAATACTGTTCATTCGAACCAGATTCAGCTCCTCCTGAATTCTTGGCCTTAACCCATTAAGGTATGGGGAAACTTTCTACTTATCAGCTTCTGCGTGGCCTATTCTGATGAGAAGTCGATAGAACTCCTCTATATACTCCTGAACAGATTTTCTTGCTTGCTTCAAACTTTGCATTTTCTTCAGTAGGTCAAGCTCATAATCAATAGGAATGAACTGTCACTTCAATTTTTCCACCATCTGATCCCATCTTGTGATTTTATCTTTCCCTCTTCTATTTCGCTCCAATTGAATTTCTTGCCACCAGATCTTCGCATGACCTTTCAGTCTGGCCTTCACAAATTTGACCCTATCAGGATCGTCAACATCTTCGTACTCAAAATATTCCTCAGATTCATTGATCCAGTCAATCAATTCCTCTGGGTTAAGATTTTCAGAAAATGTAGGAACCTCAATCTTAGGTCTTTTCCCAATCTTGGAAATGGCCCAAAAAAGTCTTTCTTCCTCCTGGTTCATAATTTCAGCTTCTCCTTCTTGATATTCTTCTTCGGCTTCATCCTCGCTTTCATCTCTAACATTAAGATTCATTCCTCTGCGAATCTCTTCTTGCAATGCTTGCACTTGTCTCTGCAGCTCTCTAACCTCAGGTGTCACAGCACCAACTCTTCCACCACATTCTCGTCGTGGAGGCATTTTTGCGATGCGCGCTGAAACCCTAGCCACGGTCCTGGTGCAAACTACCTCACAGTCGGCGATCTGTTTACACACTCAAGAACTCCTACTCTGATACCACTTGATGAAGGGTGCTCCCCTTAATACCACAAACACATAACTAAAATAGAGAAACAACAACAGTAATATGCAAGAACAGAAAATTGGCTTCTTATTATCTCCACAAATGTGGAATTACAAACTTTCAGACTTACAATATGCAAAGCCACATGGGCATTCCCTTACAATATTCTGTAGGACAAAGCTTCGAATCAATACCCAGAATTATTCTAAACTGCCTAAGACAATAATATAGCCTTCCTTATATAGGCAATTTTCCACCGCCTGGAAGGTTCCAGAATTTTAGCCAATAAGGCCGACCAAACTTAGAATTATTTTATTTTACATTTTATTACATCATAGTCAGCTCAAGATAACCTTTGAAACTCGAACAGAAATTTTGAAGAAAATTATTTTCTGCCATTTCGAGTGGCCCAACTTCCGAAGACCATAAGTCATCACCAGTTGACCCGCTCGGCCATTATAACCCCATTTCGGAAACACCACGAAGCGCTCTACAGGCTTGACCCGCGCAAGCGCCCGTCACCCAAATTTTCAACCTCGTCCGGGGCCTCTAAAGCCTTCAAAACTGAGTTTAAAGTTTCTGTACCCTGCTGCCAATACTAAAAATCTTCAATATCTTCCAATATACACTTGATCTGGCAATGAAACTTTACTAGAAGACTTATATGACCAAAATGAACCTCCAAGAAATAAATTACATCATTCCGAGCACATACAAAAATTACCAAAAATAGTAACTTTCCATAAATAGCAGCTCTGCACAAAATAACCCTTATTGAATAAAAACATAAATATTTTTGGGTGATGCAAGATTGCCCTTACACCCAGGATGCTCCTGCATCAAAAATAGATGTTACACCTCCTACACCCACAGAAACAATTGACCTTACTTCTCCTCCATAGTATAAGACAATGGAAAAGAGGAAGAAAGAGACAGGAACTAGTCATCCATCCTTGCGCACTACAAGAAGCCAAAGAAAGAGTACTCAAGCACCACCACAAGTTTTAGATCTAGTGTAAAAGTGCTAAGTTCAAGGATAATTGAGGAAGGAAGGATTGATCAAATAGGAAAATTTTATGATAAGTACAATGAAATAGATAAGTCAGAGATTCGTGGCATGATTATCAAGAACATGCTTAAGTTTAAGAAGGCAGTGCTAGAATTGAAGACTATGATTCCAAACAATGTTTGGAATATTTTAGACTTCTTGAAGAGACAAGCGATGGAGGAAGATCTAAGAATAAGAGAGATCTTAGATGAGAGTTTACTAGTATGTTCTCTAGAGGAGAAGACCTTATTTTTAGATCTCGTAAAGCCACATCTTAGAACCAAGTTAAGAACTTTGCATATAATGGACAAAAATTATGAACTAGTTGCAAAGGAAATAGAAAAAGCCTTTGAGATAGTTTTTATGAAAAAACACATGTACCCAGCTACTACACCCACAGTTCAAGTACCCACAAAGGTAGCCAAGGAGTTAGAGACCATCAATGTATAGAATAAAGGTCCTTAGGATTTAACACCTACAGTTGTAGCACCCACAGAGGAAGAGAAGCATGTGCCTATGGCAAAAGCACATAAGGATGATACAATTTTTATTTACAATGTTGAGATTGCAATGGCGGCCTTAGATCTTGATTTGGATAATTTTGAAGAAGAATTTGTAAGCACTCAAGAGGCTAAGATTCTATGTGGTAAAACTCCTCCTAATCAACTAAAAGTACTGACTGAAGATATGACAGAAGTTGAAGGAGAAAAATATACAGAAAAAGAAGAAGAAAAAGAGAAAGGAGAAGTAGAGATGAAATAAAGTGAACCAATAGATAAGTCATCTGTTGAAATAAGAGTTAAACAAGAAATGGTGGATAGCACTCCTCTCACTCTGTTACCCTCAACATCATTGTTGACAAGATTGACACCAGACACCACCATTTTGGACTCTTAGGGAGAAGACCTTATCAAGATCAGTGTCTTAGCTATGGAGAAGGCCAAAGAGAAATAGTTAATGAGGAACCCATTATTTATTGAATCAGTCAACATATTGAATAGTCTACTACCTTCAGACAAGAAAATGTCTAAGGTTCATTCAATTGATGATGTTAGCAACATCATCATAGCCTTGAAAACCAATTTTTCTATCTTGGAAGAGTCTACATCTCAAGTTGCAGAAGAGAATTATAGGAAGAAGAGACTAAGTGAAATGGTTAGTAACTTTGCACTTGACCTAAGTTCCCTAAAAATTGGTCAAGCATCTTTGAAGGAGTTTGTAGCAAAGGGTAGAAAGATTATATCTGACTATATGAACCAGGACAAGTTGATCACTGATCTATACAAGAAGATCCAAGAGGTAGAAGCTATGATTGATAGCATAAGGAAACTAGTAGAAGATCCATCCATTGATGTGAACATGTGAAATAATGTATACTAGGGACAGATAGATAAAATAGAAAAAATTGAGAAGGAGATGTCCAAGATTAGGGCAAGGCAAACACAGCTAAGGAATTCTCTTGCGCCCTCCCTAGATGTGCTTAATCAGAATATCAAGGAGATCGGTGCCACCATGGTGACATATGATCAAGGTCCTAGCTCAAATTTGGAGAAGATGGAGAAGCTGAATTATGCATTATGTGCCCATCTCCAAACATTCAATGCACTGATTGCATTCTGGAAGCAAGAGATGCACAAGTTATAGATAGCCTATCCAGATGTACTTTCCCTATAAGTACTTGTAGAGATTCTATTTTTAGCACCTTTGTCATTAATGTCAAAGGGGGACTATGTGTAGAATATGGAGTTATAGATATGTAAAGAAGATGTATAGTAATAAGACTAAGGGAGATATAAGTTAGATTTTTTATATAAGAGGACAGATAGTAACTTTGTCATATTCCTTTGTTGCCATCAATGACAAAGGGGGAGATTGTTGGCAAGTTGACTATACTATTGTATATGACTTAACATAGTGTTTTCATTATGGAAACAAAATCATATAGTATTTTGGAGTTAGCGCACATCATCAAAAGACTAGTATTTGGCTAAGTATAGAAGGCTAGATAGTTAATAGAGCACTAGTAGATCAGAGCATCAGTGCACATGCGTATGACCGAGTTATGGTATGTTCCCTAGAACATAAGATGGAAAGAGTGTATTCATGCTTATTCTATGAGTGCATGATCAGATATGAAAATATGATGAAGTTACAAACAGTTGAAGTTACACAACTAGTGAATACTAGAATAGAACAAAGTATGCAGTCGACTGATGGAAATTTGATTAGTGACTATGTTATTGTTTTGTAAAGGCTATGCACCTATTGTAATTAGGTTATAGACATGTAATTAAATTTTTTTGTAAATACGCTTGAGCCAATTCACTTGGAAGTGGTGTATGTAATCAGTTAAAGGGCCAACCTAGTTAATTATTTTGTATGCACATATAAATATTAGATGTACTATTGTAATTAAGTATGGAAGTTGTTATAGAGTTAAGATAAGTAGAGCATAAGTATGAAAAGATTTTTTGAGATGTATTAGATCTTTGCAAGAGATCAAAGCATCAGCGCATCAAAGGAACTGATCAGACAAGCAGTGTCACAGTGCTAGTTCATCCAATAGATATAGTGTGTATCTGAGATTAGAAGGTTGTAGCCTTCACCACTTGAGTAGTGAGATCTAGGATAGTGTGTCCCCACCCCTAACAGGGTTATTGTAAAAGACTCCTAGCAGGGTCTGGCCCTTGACAAGGTCACTATAGAAAAAGCATTGTAAAGACAACTCCTAACAGGGTTAAGGATCTTCTAACAAGGATCATAAGACACTAGTAAAGAATATTAGTGGGTGTCAATTCCCACAAAGGTTTTTACCTATTTGGGTTTCCCCATAACCATATTGGTGTTATGTGTTTTGTTTATGTATCTTCCTTATGTTAATATGGATTTCAGTGCTTAAGCATTCAGATTAAGTTTGAAGAGTAAAAGTAAAAAGATTAAACATAGTGAACACTGATTCACCCCCCCCCCCCCACTCTCAGTGTTCCCATTCCTAACACTTCCACTTGTGTATCATCCCCTACAAATATGTGAGGTACCTTAGATGGTTGGACAATGAAGAAAATTTCCCCTTTGAAGCACCCATCTGATGTGTGGCACCCAAGTCAAGAATCTATTCCTCTGAAGAACTTGAATTTTCCTTAAGTATTTTACCCTTTTCCTTTCAAGTGAATGGAGATGAATCCTTGGAAGTATTTGGCACATTGATTTTTTTCTTCTTAAGCAATTTTTCCAACTCATCAATTCTCTTACTCTTGCAATGATTCTCATCATGATTTTCTTTCTTGCAATATGCACAAAATAGTTTATCATTCTTGTAGTTGTCTCCCTTCTTTTTGAAAGAAGAATAACCTTGTGAGGAGGAAGATTTTTGTGTCTCTAATTTTGATTTTGGCTTCCACTATTTTTCTTGTTGTTGAAACTTTTTCCACCTTGATTTCGTTGGTTCTCATTATTATCCACCAATGTCATAGACTTTGAAGACTTGAAAATACCCATATCCATCAACTTTGACTATTCCAACATCTACATTTTTGCAAATGCATCAAATGAAGGAATTGTTAGGAATGAATGCTAAATGTTTGGTAGACATTCTATAGTAGTTTTTGTTGCATTCATGACTATGATTGTCATTGATGTCAACATAGTGATTTATAGAAGACTTGAAGAGAAGCAGACAGAGTTTGGATTAGCACACACGGGTTATTGCAGTTGGAGCTATGTAATATTGAGGTTATACTCTTTGATATTTCATATTTCTATGGTTAAGAGCATAGATAGTAATTCATTTATTCATGGAGGTTATGATCATTTTGGTGGAAGCAGTATTCAGGCAGTGTTCCTGAGTAGCGGTTTGTGGAAATTGGATGATATCTCCTAATCAGGATGGAATCTAGTTTTGCACAGTTAAAGGGAAGTTGAAGACACATTGATAGTGATTTGGATGATAGCATAGACTTTGAGGTCACACGAGTGAAGATTTATTGTATTTGGAAGCTGACAGTTTTGTGTAATTTTAGTGTAGCGTGTGGAAACTTTTATTTTGTAATTGTATGTCGACTCATTTGTAATTATTTGAGTGTGGTATAAAGGAAGGAATGTATTTCCTTGTTTTAACATATTTTGTATGAAGTAACATGTATTTTTGATGTGGAAGTAGTGATTGTGTGTGATGTTGTATGCATGAAGTGAAGAAAAGAGCTAAGTATGAAAGCGAATTTGTGAAGGAAGACATGTGAAGTACAGAGATCTAAAATTGAGATCTGATGTAACAGTGAGTGTGGTTTGGCATAGTTAGAGAAGAGGTAACATATTATTTTGTTGATTAATGCAAAGATTATTTGGATAGTGTGTTCAGTGATCTTACCCTAAAGTTGTTTGGGTAGTGGGTCCTTCTGTCTTCCATAACTCTTAACCGGGATAGAATCTTTTAACAGGGATTCAAAATCTCCTAATAGGGATTCATATGTACTGAATGTATTTCATAAGACTCCTAGAAAATTCCATCCTCTCACAAGGAATATTCATATTAGTGCATCTTTTTTGGGCATCATTCCCACCGGTGTTTACTCTTTGATCAAGAGGTTCCCTAGTCAAGATATCTTGTGTCATTGTGTTATTGTGTATGAATATCTTTCTATGGCTCATAATTATATTGCTTATATGGTTTAATTTTGTTGAAGATGATAAAATTTATAATTATCTGATAACTAATTAACCCCCCCCCCCTCTTAGTTATCTTGGTGGACTTTACTTTCTAACAATTGGTATCAGAGCCGCAAGTCCTTGAAAAAGAAGTTTAATAGCTTAAGGAGATCCATGGTGAATTTTAGGAAAGAAAGCCCTAAGTTTGATGGAATAAATTTTGACAACTAGAAAGAAAAGATGAAGACACACCTATTATGTTTAGGACCAGGTTATTGGTTGATTACAAAGAATAATAAAACTATCATTGAAGAGGACAATCTTGAAACATGTACTATGGAAGAGAGAGATCTATTCATGTGTAACATACTTGCAAGAGAAGCACTTTTGATAGCACTTCTGGAGAATGAATACAGTCAGGTAAAATATTTGAAAAAATCTCATGAAATTTGAAATGCTTTAAACTCTACTTTTGAAGGTGATGAACATGCAAAAAGAGTTAGATTACATAATTGGATATGTGCATTTGAAGATATAAGAATGTTGGAAGATGAATCTATTAGAAGTTATATTGTTAGAATGTCAGAGATAATTACAGTTATAAAATCTTGTGGAGGAACAAAGATAGAGAATGAAGTGATATGAAAAATTATCAGGACATTGACTCATGTATTTAAGCAGACAACATAGATGATTGAACAAGTGATACCTTATACAACAAAATTTACAAGAGAAACTCTTCTTGGAAGACTGGAAGTAGCAAAAATGAACCTGAGATTATCAGGAGACTTACCTAGAATGGAGATAGCATTCAGTGCTCCTAGTGTTCACCCTACTTTGTCAAGAAGCATTAGTGTGAGCAGAGATTATGCTGGCAACAGCAGATCTAGAAATGAAGAAGATAAGAAGATTGAAGAAGGTATTGCCTTGCTTGTGAAAAGAGAACCAGAGGGTAAAAAAATATTTAAATGTTGGACTTGTCAAGAATATGGTCATTTTACATCTAAATATCCTAAGAGAGTTAAAAAGTACAAAAGTAATTTCCAACCTAGAAGATATGCAGAATGTTATTATGCTAATGATGAAGATCTTGAAGCTAGTATAGAAAGAACTTTAAGTGAAAGTGATACTAAAAATAATGATGACATAGGATTTGTAACAATTAAAGAAGAAAATCCTGAAACTGATGTTAAGGAAGAAAAAGCCTTAGTTTCTCAAGTTGAAAAGAAAGTTGATTGGATTATAGATAGTGGTTGTTCACATCATATGATTAGAGACATGAAAAAGTTCATAAATTTGAATGAATATGATGGAGGAATTGTTAGAGTTGGAAACAATGCACCTTGTTTGATTAAAGGTATAGGATCTATTACTCTTAATGGAAAGACTAATATTAATGATGTTTATTTTGTGGATGGATTGAAACATAATCTTTTGAGTGTTGGACAGTTAGTTGATAAGGGATATCAAGTTTGGTTTACTAAGAAAACTTGTGTGATAAAGGATAAAGATGGAAATCTGATTGGAACTGGATCTAGAACCAGAGGTAATGTATTTTAGTTGAATCCTATTGGAATGACATGTTTGATTACAAAGATTGATGAAAATTGGTTATGGCATAGAAGGTTTTGTCATATAAACTTTGATAACATTGTGAAAGTAAGTACTACACTTGCAGTAAGAGATTTACCGAAAATTATGAAGCCTACTAACATGATTTGCAAAGAATGTGTAATGGCTAAATAGAAGAGAAGTTATTTTCCTAGTAAGAAGTTTACATCTAAAGAGAAGCTGGAGATTGTTCATACAAATTTGAGTGGTCCTACTAGGACTAGAGGATTCTATGGAGAAAGGTATTTTATGATTCTTGTTGATGATTTTACAAGAATGATGTGGATTGCATTTCTTAAAGAAAAATTTGAAGTATTTGATAAGTTTAAGATTGTTAAGAATAAAGTTGAGAATGAATCTGGAATGAAGATTAAATGTTTGAGATCTGATAGAGGTGGAGAATTTACTTCTAGAGAGTTTAACAATTTTTGTGAAGACAATGGCATTAAAAGATAGTATTCAACCCCTAGAACACCTGAACAAAATGGCATTGCAGAAAGAAGGAATAGATCAGTGACTAAAGCAGCAAGAGCTATGTTGTTTGAAAATGATTTGGCAAAGATATTCTGGAGAGAAGCAGTAAACACAGCAGTGTATACAATGAACAGAGTACAAATCAGAGCAAACACAGACAAGACACCTTATGAATTATGGTTTGGACATGCACCCTCAGTTAAGTATTTTAGAATTTTTGGAAGCAAATGTTATATAAAGAGAGATGATGATATTGGAAAGTTTGATGCTGGAAGTGATGAAGGTATATTTCTTGGATATTCTTTGAAAAGAAAAGCATATAGATGTTTCAATAAAAGAACTAAGACTATTGTTGAAAGTGCAAATGTTGAAGTTGATGAAAAGTTCAAAATTCAGGAAAGAATGCTTGATTATGAATCAGATGAAGAAGCTCATCCTAAACTTAACACTGGAACTACTGAATTATTTTATGAAACTGACAGTGATTTGTTGAATGAAAGCCACAGTGAAGTTATTGAAGAACCTACATCTAAAGAGAGATCTGAGACAGTGAAACCTAGCAAGAGTTTGTAAGGAATCATCCTTTTGAACAGATTATTGGGAGCATCAAAAGAGGAGTTCTTACTCAAAATAAGACAAAAGAATAGTTATGTTTAATTTCTCAAATTTAACCTAAGACTACTAATGAAGCTTGTGAAGATGAAAGTTGGACTAATGCTATGAAAGAAGAACTAGATCAGATTGAAAAGAACAAGACATGGGAATTGGTCCTTAGACCTAAAGACAAGAATGTTATTGGAACTATATGGGTATTCAGAAACAAGATGAATGAACAAGGAGAAGTAGTAAGAAACAAAGCAAGATTGGTATGTAAGGGTTACTCACAACAAGAAGGAATTGATTATGAAGAAACCTTTGCACTTGTTGCAAGAATTGAAGAAGTAAGAATGCTTTTGTCTTATGCAACTTACAAGAAATTCAAAGTGTATTAGATGGATGTGAAGTTAGCATTTCTAAATGGAGAATTGGAAGAAGAAGTCTACATTGAGCAGCCTGAAGGTTTTCTTTTAACTCAAGAAGGAGACATAGTATGTAAATTGAAGAAAGATTTATATGGACTTAAACAAGCACCTAGAACTTGGTATGCAAGACTGGATAAGTATTTGTTAAAGTTGCGATTTACAAGAGGAACAGTTGATGGCAATCTGTACACAAAAGAAATTGAAAATGGTTTGTTAGTTATAGTTATTTTTGTTGATGACATTATCTTTGGAGGAGAAGATGAAGCTAGTGACAAATTTGCTGATGAAATGAAGATTGAATTTGAAATGAGTATGATTGGTGAGATGAAATACTTTTTGGGATTACAAATAACACAAAACAATGATGGTATCTTTGTAAGTCAGACAAAGTACTTAAATGACATGTTGAAAATATTTGGAATGGAGGATTGTAAACTAGTTGGAACACCTATGGTGACCCAACATAATTTATCTAGCACAGATGAGACTCCTACAATAGAACAAAAGAAATACATATCTATGATTGGAGGATTACAAGTATTTGACTCATTCAAGACTTGATATAGCACATTCAGTTGGAATTGTAGCAAGATTTCAAGCTGAACCTAGAGAATCACATTATATAGCAATAAATAGGATACTGAGATATTTAAGAGGCACAACAGACTATGGACTATGGTATGAAAAATCTGATGATTTTACCCTATGTGCATATACAGATGTTGATTGGGGAGGCAGTGTTGATGATAAGAAAAGCATCAATGGTGGAGCATTTTTCCTTGGAGGAAGATTAGTTTCTTGGCTAAGAAAGAAGAAGAATTGTATCTCATAAAGCATAGTAGAAGCAGAATATGTAGCAGCAGCAAACAATTGTAACCAGATAATTTGGATGAAGCAAATGCTGAAGGATATTGGAATAAAATTTGTTGAGCCTGTTGTTATACATTTTGATAACACCAGTATAGTTAGTATGTCTAAGAATCCTATATTACATTCTAAGACAAAGCATATAGAAATTAAGTATCATGTTGTAAGAGAGAAATTTGTTGAGAAAGAAGTCAGACTTGAGTACATAAGTACAAAGGAGAAGATAGTAGATATATTCACAAAGCCTTTGCCTAAGGATACATTTGAGTATCTGAGAGGTATGCTTGGGGTTATGCCCCAGCCTACTTTTGAGAAGTGATGCAATTGGTTGCATTCATCCAGTGGTATATGAGCCTTATCTTTCTTCTAGACTGGATGTTGGTACTTCCTCTATGGGGGAGTATGTGTATCTGAGCTAAGTCATGAGGACTCTAGTAAATGTATTTTATGAAAAGTGTCTTTTGACATTGAGTTCTTGTTGACATAGTGATGGAATTTCTATCATTGATGTCAATGGGGGAGAAGTGAGCATGAAAAACAATCTGAGACATTTGTTGGAGAGAATTGAATAGGATAACGAAGCAAGATTTGATTGATGAAGAGGATTTGAAGAAGCAGTGTTGCAGTATTGGATTTTTGGAACATTAGATGTTTTTCATCTATGTTGCCATCAATTCCAATGGGGGAGATTGTTAGGAATGAATGATAAATGTTTGGAAAACATTCTATAGCATTTTTTGTTGCATTCATGACTATGATTGTCATTGATGTCAACATAGTGATTTACCGAAGACTTGCAGAGAAGCTGACAGAGTTTGGATTAGTGCATGTGGGTTATTGTAGTTGGAGCTATGCAACGTTGAGGTTATACTCTTTGATATGTCATATGTCTATGGTTAAGAGTGTGGATAGTAATTCATTTATTCATGGAAGTTATGATCATTTTGGTGGAAGCAGTATTCAGGCAGTGTTCCTGAGTAGCGGTTTGTGGAAATCAGATGATATCTCCTAATCGAAATGGAATCTGGTTTTGTGCATTTAAAGGGAAGTTGAAGACACATTGATAGTGATTTGGATGATATCATAGACTTTGAGGTTGCATGAGTGAAGATTTATTGTATTTGGAAGCTGACAGTTTTGTGTAATTTTGGTGTAGCGTGTGAAAACTTTTATTTTGTAATTATATGTCGACTCATTTGTAATTATTTGAGTGTGGTATGAAGGAAGGAATGTATTTCCTTGTTTTAATTTAGTTGGTATGAAGTAACATGTATTTTTGATGTGTAAGTAGCGATTGTGTGTGATGTTGTATGCATGAAGTGAAGAAAAGAGCTAAGTATGAAAGTGAATTATTGAAGGAAGACATGCGAAGTATAGAGATCTAAAATTGAGATCTGATGTAACAGTGAGTGCAGTTTGGCATAGTCAAAGAAGAGGTAACATATTATTCTATTGATTAATACAAAGATTATTTGGATAGTGTGTTCAGTGATCTTACCCTGAAGCTGTTTGGGCAGCAAGTCCTTTGTCTTCCATAACTCTTAACCGGGTTAGAATCTTTTAACAAGGATTCAAAATCTCCTAACAAGGATTCATATGTACTGAATGTATTTCATAAGACTCCTAATAGATTCCATCCTCTCACAAGGAATATTCATATTAGTGCATCTTTTGTGGGCATCATTCCCACCGGGGTTTACTCTTTGACCAAGAGGTTCCCTAGTCAACATATCTTGTGTCATTGTGTTATTGTGTATGCATATATTTCTATGGTTGGTAATTATATTGCTTATATGGTTTAATTTTGTTGAAGATGATAAAAGTTATAATTATCTGATAACTGATTCACCCCCCCCCCCTCTCAGTTATCTTGGTGGACTTTACTTTCTAACAGGAACTTCCCATGGTCAACTTGTGAGTATTGTAACTCGAGATCAAAGTTTCATATTTTGAAGGAAGATTCTTCAAGGTGGGATGAATCAACCTATCATCCTTCATGGGATTACCAAAATCTTCAAGTAGTGCTCTAAACTCATTGGCATTATTGACATAGTCTTGAATTGTGTCAAAATTCCTAGGATCCAAGAGAAGTAAATCCTCCTCAATTGAGAATCCCTTTTCCTCATCCACTTTACCATAAAAATCTTCAATTTTGTCCCAAGCACCCTTGGCATCCTTAAAGGTTGAAATGTGGAAGAATAGATCTTTATGAACACAACTCCTAATAATTTATAAAGCCTTATTATCTTTAATTTTCCATGCAATGTTTTCATCAAAATTAGTATCTTCTACAATTGTACCATCTACATAGATTTTAGACCTTTTTCCATTAATCTACTCCATACTATATCTTTTGATGTAACATAATTATGTGGAGTTAACAATGGACATTTAGGTAAACCCGTGATGCAAAAATAAAAGAGAAAAATAGAGAAAGAGACACAAGAACACAATACACCACCCTCCCCAACAAAAAAAAATCACTGAATCAAAGAACCCCCCCTCCCCCCAAATGATTTTTTTTACACTTTATTTATAGTGCATGTACAATTGACACTTGAAAAATAGGCCAAAGTGGACTTCTAATTTTGATGTTTACAACCACCTCAATGAGGCCAAAAGAGACTCAAATTAATTTTGCTCATGTTAAATCAAAATCCAAGCATTACAATGATCACACAAGAACAAAAAATGATCTAGTTCTAAAAGTGATATTTTTTACCAAATAAGGCTACAATCTGATAGAAAATATAAAAAGTACTCAAAAACCTATTCACTTTAAAAACAAATGGCACTTGAAAATATGTCTGTATGTGCCCAAAAAAATCCTATGAAGTTGAAAAACTGGGGATTGGATAGGTATAGTCACAAAAATATGTAATCTCTATCAAAATTGTGTACCAAAACTAGAAACTAACACCACCACCCGAAAATTCAAGAGATTCTACCCAAAATTTTAAAAAAAAATTGCTCAAAAAAGGACTTAAAATGAGCAAGTTATGGGTGTTTGAAGTTGGAATGTAAATTCAAAACTACAAATGGTGAGGGGGGGGATTTCAAACTTTGATGATGTGAGCAATAATCAGTGCTTAAATTTGACAATAAAAAAACCATCACAAAATTTCAAAAATGTCAAGAAATGGCAGTCATAGGGTTGTCAATTTTAACATACCAAACTGATTTCATAATCAAAGCCTAAATTAATGGTTGTACATCTATCAAAAAAAATAGGAAAAAGGTACAATGATGGTTGAACACACATCAAGTTTAACTACCCAAAAATCTATAAAAAAATGTAAAAACAAATTTTAAAACTATCAGTCTTGCCTACTAACGTGGACTATTCTCTTGTTGAATGAGATGGGAAATTTTGTGACTATCACATGTGCTTTTGATGTGGTGTAATATCCTACCAAGTTTCATATAAGGAAGAGGTCACATTCACCTAGTGTAGGCTGACTGAGCGAGTGTCCAAGGTGGATTGGGTGAGATCAGGAGATGGTTGAGTACACCAAAATCTTCAAAACAAATGTAGAAAACATGTAGTGTGTAGATCTATGAGACAAGGTGAGTTTATGGATTTCTCCTATGTCACTAGATCACCGACTTGACTGATTTGAGAAGGGTTCAGGTGTTGGATTATTGAGAGGGGGTGAATCAGTAACCAATGATTCTTTAAACCTTAAAACTTTCTTTGATTCAACTCTATAACAACTCAGTTAGACAAACTTCAATATTAATCGATAATAGTGAAATAACTTTATTAATCAAAAATAATATTCATAATAAATATTCGACACGTATAACACTAGTATTTAACATGGAAACCCAATTTAGGAAAAACCATTATGGAAATTGTTGGAAAAATGGTTAGCGCTCCCTTCGGGATTCATGACATTGCTTAACTACCTCCTGTGTCTTCTATAAGTCTAGTGGTTGTATCGGGCATTAACAAGTTGATCTTTTGGTGCAATGACAACCTCTACTTATAGAAAGTGGTATCATAGCTTGGTCATAGGTTTGAATCCCCTCAGGTAACACTGAGGGGGAGATTTTTGGCAAAATGGTCCCGCTCCCCTCAGGATTCATGACATGGCTTAACCACCTCCTATGTCTTCTATAAGTCTAGTGGTTGTATTGGGGATTAACAGGTCGATCTTTTGGTACAATGGCAACCTCTACTTGTAACAAGAATTGTCACCCACTAAAGAAATACTTGTTTGAAGTATGCTTAGTTAAAATCCAATCTTGTTAAAGATTACATTGCACATTGTTAAAGGTGACCCTTATTGGATCCTTTTCTTTCCACTTGAAGATTTACAATATAACTAACAAACTAGTGTCACTGACTCTTGAAACCTAGTCCAAATCTGTCAAGGAAAAGGACCAATTAACAAGGATCAAGACAATGATCCTCCTACAATTTGAGCATTGAATGCTCAGGCAGGTATACCTATAGATTCAATTCTTGAAAGGAATCAGAAAACTTTCTTACATCATTTAACATGAGTATTACTTATTTTGATTTAAAGATTTTATCATTTATAGATTGTTTTGATGTTGAAGAAATGCTTCTAGAGAATAGACCAGTGTCTTTTTCCAGGGTACAAAGTCACCAACAATATATATCAACAGAAAAACTATTCAGATAGTCCTAGAATCAAAACAAATGCATTACAAATTGTCCCTCTCATTCTCAGATTTAAACATCTAATTCTTGCAAAAACTACAAACCCTCTGAAATTATCTTAAAGAGATTACCCCTTCCTTGAAAGATAACTAAAAGATAAATTCACAACCTACTTTGTAAGCCATACATCAATTTTTCTTTGCAACATTAACATATAAGAATTTAAGCCTTAAAACAAGAAGACATACACAATTTTGAGAAGGAATTCTAATATATTCTCATTAATATTTTAAGTATCAGTACATTGACAATGGTAGAAAAAATGCATGAACAAAAACTGGAGAACAAAACTTTGTATATTCTCTCATTACAAATTTCAACATCCTTTTCAAAAAGTTACACTTGAATACTTATATCAATCACTAGCCATCTTGGAATCCTGGAAGAATTAGGATGCAACAAGCTTTGGATGGCTAGGATAGAAAAAGCACTAAAAGACAAAAACTATTACAAATTATTACATAAAACTAGATGGAGACTGGAGGAATATTTTCCAAATCATTTGATATCTTCAAAAAGTGGCACATTTATCTGAAAATGTTCAAAATAGTCTCATACATTGTTACATTGAAATTGACTGCCTCAACCGACTAACTTACATTGTCCTCTTCATGATGAGTATTCTCCCTATGCTCAATGATCAGGTGCCACATGTTGCTTAGTCCTCCTCCATTTCTTCCAAATCAATAGGTGTATGCTTTTTCTTCTTGGGATTTGTGCTCTTGTCCCATGTAGTAACTGCTTCCTCACTGGGCCAGGTGTACTCCTTCAAGTCTTGTAGTATCTTCATCTACTTATCCCATATGGAGTCATTTATAGCTTTGGCCTCTGCAACAAATTTGGAGCAATCATTCTCCACCTTAAAGACAACATCAAGCATGTTATTGAAGGTCTATCAATATCAAAAGTACCATCACTATTCATGAGAGCATCTTGGCTTGTCATTAATTAGTCCATTCCTGATTTCCATTTTTCCACCCCTATGATGTCACCATCACCCTTATGAATAGGAGGCAAGTACTTACTGAAATCATGTCCAAAAATTTCTATCTTAGCCCTGACTTGGATAACTTTTCCTTTGAATAATTCCATAGTTGCACCGATGAGTTTAATTTTCTCTCCCACTTACCCAACGAACTCTAGGATATCAGTCCTATGTGGCTACAACATCTTAAGCTTCTCAAATAGTGCACTTCTACCAGTCCACATACTAAATAATGGCTCCAAAGTAGCCATAGAATTGTTCACATTCTTATTTATTCCTTGCAACATGACAAATGAATTATAGATTAGGTCCATCTTTCCTTTTATCACTTCAAACCTATGTTGAAATATCTTTGCCAAGGTATCGAGGGATACTTTTATCTTGTCCTTATCTAACTCACCTGTTGCCACCTCAGGTACCTCTATCACTGGGACCTCTACAACTTCATCTTCTATGACAAGAGGAGGGATAACCTTTGATGCTTCCTTGATTTTATTTTTCATTGACTCTAGCTCATCTTCTAACACCTTTATCTTCATAAGTTTTGCTTCTCTATCCTTGGCCAATTTGATGGAGTCCTCAAATAGTTTTCTATACCTGTCAGAGAGTTGTGCAGTCTTGGCCTCATTTAAACGGGAAAAATCAGTCACTACTTTTGAGACTTCAAGATCATTGGTGTTCTAAACAGTCCAGATAATATTGTCTCCCCCAATTTTATCTTTAATGCTGACAAGAGAGGGATTTTGTGTCCTTGGGGCCAAAGACCACATTGCTAATGTCTTGGATCTAGGGTCATAACCATACCCTCTGATCATATCCCCAATCTAAGCTTCATATGACAAGCCACCCTATGGTTGTCTCCTTATTTGATCAATTATAAAAGTTGAGATTAAATCCCATCTTGGAACTAGGAGGATCCCACTTGACCCAACCAACTTCCTAGCCTCTTCAACTACTATCTTTTCTGATTTTGGATCATATATGGCTAAGGCTTGAAGGGCTTCATTTCTTGGCTCTCCACCCTCAGTTCCCTGGTTAGCAAGCTCCTATTGCTTTTTCCAAATCAAGAAGTTTCTAAATTCATCACTCTTGATGAATTCATCATCTTTTATGAGCTCTTCTTGAAGTAGTTCTCTTTCATCTTGGCATAATAATAGGGGAAACTCAACCTCCTCTTGTGTGCATACTTTCTTTCCTTCTTTTATTCTCTTTCTTAGATGGTGATGATAGGACCTATCACCTAGTACCAAGGAAGAAGCCATGTCCATCTTTCTCATTACACCTTTTTCTTTTGAAGACTCTCCCTCCTCAATTATTTTCTTCTTTTGGGGAGGCTCATGTGTATCCCCTACCTCTGGTGCATTAGTTCCCTATTCTTGAATTGTCTCCCCCACATTTTGAGGTGGGCTATCTTGTTCATATGAACTCATACTACCAGTCTCATACTCAGATGATGAGTATCCCTTTTCAGTTTAAACCTTGGCATCCAATTGAGAGTCTAATTGATTGTACAAGATGTCATATTTGTGGATCATCTTGTCAATCCTTGCAATGTATGGAAAATCAAGGAAAAAATCACTAAAAGGAATGTTAGCTTTTCTCAATTATGCCTCTAAGTCCATCAAGTCCCGTACTTTTCCCAATATCCTCTCAATCTCCTTTTCATCTATGATATTCCTAATGATATCCTCCAAGTCACAACCCCCATGTTCTTTGATGACTCTAATGCTAGGTATGAGAATCTTCCTTGCATTTTTTATGAAATTGTTAGGAATAGTCCCAAGAGATAACTGAGAGGGGGGGTGAATTAGTTATCTACAAGATTAAATTCTTTATCCAATTAAGTATACTTAAACATTAAGCATAAACACAATCAAATAACACAAGAACACAACACCAATATTTTGGTTACGGGGAAACCCAAATAGGTAAAAACCCTAGTGGGAATTGACACCCACTAATATTCTGCACTAGAGTATTATGATCCTTGTTAGAAGATCCTTAACCCTATTAGGAGTTTCTTTAAAATATATTTGGTATAGTAGACCTGGTCAAGGGTCAGACCCTGTTAGGAGTCTTTTACAATTTTCCCTGTTAGGGGAAAGGACACACTATCCGAGAGCACACTGCTCAAAGGGGTGAATTCTACAACCTTCTGTTTAATAGATACACACTGTATCTAGATCTTGGTGAACTTTACTTTGACCTACTATCTGGATTAGTTCCAATGAATAGCACAAGTACTTTACTTGGTCACATAGACCTTCTTTTGATGGCTCAACACTTCACACACTCTTCTCTGCTCTTCTTAATCAACCATGAACCATACTCCAGCAATCACAAATGACTGCCTATAAATATCTTTCCTCCAAATGATATAATCAAGTCAGCCTATTAGAACCACCTTGAAATCATAATAGAGAAACCATAACAAACTCCAATAAACATTCTATCAGCTCTACTATACATGCAACACATGCTGGGACCTGTCCAATAATATAATTGTAGATGCACGCTACCCACTTTCGGCTCTACCAAAACAACTGGATCTTTCTCTTCAAGCTGAATTAAGTCATGCACTCTTAACAAAACATCAATAACTCTTCTCTAAGCTTAAATCCAAGGATGCATACCCTAAAGATAGGTGCAACTAAAGAACCAATAAAATCTATGTCGGCTCTTCTGAACAAACATAGGAAACTGCTGCTGGCGAATAACGACTACATAACTTCACTTCTACTCATCAACAGACTATGCTTCCATGACTAAAACATCACTAACATTTCTTCAACATATATCCAAGTACACAAGGATCCATGACAACTATATGGACAACCATACATAGATCATTGCCTATTACTCTATCAGGAACACTGCTGACACAAGCTGCTATATAACTATCTGTACTAATAGTTAACCTTTGTGCCCATGATATCATGTTGATATCATGTCCATGCTACATATACTGAAAGCTTACTACATAAGACTTCCACACATGCTACTTTCCATATGTTTTCATCAATGACAAACATATAGTCAGTACTAGCCTATTGGCAAATCTCCAATAGAATTCCTCAGGGTCTACATATCTATATGCTATAGCAGCCATCATGAATTGATTTAGCCATTGAGAAAGCTTAGGTAGAGCTCTCTTCCCAATTGCAAAATTTGTTACCTTAAACACTCTGGGAGTAAAGGTCCCCTTTCTGTGTGGAGCCAAGATATCTTTGTCTATCCAGATCAACTACTAGATAAACTCCAACTAAGAAATCCTTTATGGCACATACTTGGGAAGAACATGAGGGGCTTGAGGATACTTGTAAACCCTGATTATAGTGAAATTCTCACCCAAGTAGAAATCTCCGCAATTGTGATCTATTGACCACTTATCTACATATTGTCTAGGCCTCAGAAGCCTTAGCATTTTTACTGGGAGCCTTGTGAAATTTGTTCCCATCATGTTCAAGAGTGGACATACCATCCAATTCTAAAAAGAATTGAAATCACACTAATTTGATGTAAAATTCCAAACCCTTAGCCAAAATTATACTGGTTTTTGGTTCTCCTTTGTTCACTTTCCTTGTCCTAAACAAGCTTACATCCATATGATCAATGTTAAAGAACACAATTAAATGCATTAACAAGGAATAATGCATGAACTTGGATGGTTTATTATTGTCATTAATTGAAATCAGGCCCTTGTGCATCATTTCAATCACATACTGGATGTAGTCATAGTCACTGTTGGCATGATGACTTTGAATGTCCAAGATGATCATCAAATAGTCTGTTGGAAGGGTCTCCTCATCTCCAGCTACCCCTAAGACATGACATAACCCATAGGCTAGGTATTTCATGTAGAAGTTTAGAGCCTTAAATTCATATGGGGCTTTCATATGGGCAGTGAGTGGGGCTATGTATTTACCAGTTCTTGGCATGTGATTGGTGACTTGGGATTTTACAAGCTGTATCTGGCTGCTATACTTTTCCCTTTCCTTCCCTAGGTCAATTTCTATTGAGGAGGAAGTGTGTAGGTTGAAGGCTTTCATAAATGATCCTATATCTAGGGTAACTAGGGCTGACTTGTCACTTCTCCAAATTGACTTGGAGATTGGATCATAGTTTCTTGCCAATTCAATCAATAAATCAACATCTAGGAAAACATCAAGTACCACCAATTTCCATAATCCTAATTTCTAGGCATTACACACTGGAATGGTCTTATCCCAGTTATTATAGAAGTAATTGAAGATATGTTTCTTGCTCTGGAAAAACTCTTTTCTGCAAACTATCACCCTAAAACTGATACTTTGCAACATCTTGGCTTCGCAATTCGCTCTCTAAAAATTGATAAGTGTAAGTATAGGAGCATCTTGCCTATATATTCTTGAGTAATGAATGCATGGAAATCATTAGGATCATTGCAAATATTCTTCTAATTCACCTCATGATTCACTGCTATGTGAAACCTATTAGGCCAATTTTCTGTCATAGCAAAATCTTGTGAGATTGGCTTGTTCCCTGCAATGTGTTTGTCAAGTGTCTTCCCTTGTGCTTTTTATTATTTTCACCTTGCTCTGGTCCAAACTACATTTCCTGAATTGCCAAACCCAGAAAGTTATTCAAAGTTTAAAGCCTGTTGGAAATATTTCAAAATTTGCCACAGTGTCGAAAACCCACAATGTTTTCAAAAAATCCATCATGTTTTTGATCCTTTACCAATAACCTGCATTGTTTTTGACCCTTTGTCTTCTATCTTTGTGTGCTTAATTATTGACATGTTAGAAACTTTGTGTGTTTTTTATCCTCTTTCATCAAAAACATTTTGTGTTTTCAACCTCGCACTAGTTCCCTGTCTGTCGGCTTTCCTTAAGTATGCAAGTCCGATGACAGGTGGGTTGGGGCCTTCAAAAGCTTTTCCTGATTGGCTATCTCATGGCCGCATGTCAAACTTTTCTAACATGTGATCATGCGACCACCTGCCACCTATCCATGTGGTCCCAGCTCTTCATTGTGTTCGGTTGCCTGGTGATTAGTCTTCTTCTAGTGACCTGGTGATTTGCGATTTTCTCCTTGTCGCTAGATCCTAACGGTTAAGTCCCTAGCATTTGGTGACTTGGCTGGTGGTTAAGTTTTCCACAGTCATGTAGGTGTTGAATGCTTGGCAGTTTGTCTCTTCTTATGCTTCCTGCATGGTTAAAGTTTGGACAAGATCGATGGTTGCCGCAAGTTCGCATGGTGAAGATGCATGAGGTTTATTTATTGGGCTTTCGTGACAACCATCTGATCATTTAAAAAGGGTAGGGCCTC
Source organism: Chamaecyparis obtusa (assembly GCA_027943335.1). Taxonomy (NCBI): domain Eukaryota; kingdom Viridiplantae; phylum Streptophyta; class Pinopsida; order Cupressales; family Cupressaceae; genus Chamaecyparis; species Chamaecyparis obtusa. The sequence goes on along the minus strand of BSBK01007177.1, from coordinate 409,299 downwards.
TTTGGCAGTGGTCCTAAAGGTGATGATATGGCATCTTGTGATTGGCTGTCACATGGTTGCATAGCCCAATTTTTGGCTTTGCGAACATGCGACCGCTTGCCACATGTCCATGGCAGTGTGTTGGCATTTTGGTAGGTGGGCCCATTGGCTTTTGTTGCAGAGATGGTGATGACTTGGCTTATGTCAGGTGGGCTCATGATGAAAGCTTTTAATCAATGGTCGACACATGATCTTAAGGAATGTTCCCACCCCTTTTGATCATGTGCCATCCATTGATCTAGCATCTTCTCTATGCGATGCAAGTGGGACCGTCTACCACATGGTGCTTAGTTGTTGTGTTCCTATTGGTTGACATGGATGTGCTTAGGAGTGGGGCCATCATCAGAGGGGTCTGTGATGAGGATAGATCTAATGGTTGGTGTAAGTTCTCATGTGATTTGTCAGAGCCATGGGATCTTATGCCAGCCATTCATTTCAAAGGTTTATGGTTGGTGGATCATGTTAGTATGACTGGGTGTGGATCAGTGAATGGTGGTGTGACACATGGTAGGTGGGCCCAGGTCTAAGGCCTAGTGGTTGTGACAAAGTTAAGATTTGTGGGTTGTCACGTGTTCACATAACCCATTTCCTAGTTATGTGATCATGCGGCAACTATTGAGATATCGCAGTTGTAGAGTTAGCCTGTGGTGCCTGGATGAGTTAGAGTTGCAAAGCCCAGGAAAGATAAGGATCTAACAACTGTGACTTAAAGATGATCCTGGTTTAAACGAGGATCACCGATGTGTTTCTAGCACCATGAAAGTGACCATTGGGATTTTGAATTCAAACTTGCAGAGAGTTTTTTGTGATAGGAAGGACTGGTCTTAAATGTTTTAGTGGTCTGATTGGATTGGTTTGGTTGTTGTCAAGTGGTCTGGGGGCTCTGTGGTTGATTACGTGATGACTTTTGTACCTGGTGGAGTTTGGTTTTGTGCTTGAGAAGCTATTTATAGGTGGCTGATTAGACTAATTTTAATGGCATTCCTAGTGTACTATGTTGAGCTCATAGATTTTCATGTTAGAGATTTGTTTTCTCTAGGCTGCTTATGTTTTGTACCCCTACAATAAATTTTGTGACTATTTGAGTTGGTTGGGTAGTTGAAACCCTAACCCTCGCTATCCCAAGCTTGTTGCATTCTCCTAGAGAATTCCAAGATAGCTGGTGGTATAAGTTGGATGTTTTTGAAAGTAAAAGGGTTCTGAATTTCATCAATTCCAGTGAAGGGTCATTTTCCTGTAGATTTCTCCTTTTCTCTGCATATAGAGTGTTCTTCTCTCCTTGCTGGTTCAAAGAATACAGTGCATGTTGTAATAGATTTGTCTTATGTATGAGAAGTGAATATATTCTTACTATTACCAAGCTATCTCCATTTGAATTCTAAGTCCATTAATCATACATCAAGGGTGTTTGATTTATCTATTTGCATTGCCTAAGTGTTTGCAAGTGGAGTTGTCTTCACAGAGATAACTGGTTTAGGGTTATTATTCTTGTATGTATGAGCTAAAATATCAAGGATAGGTCATGCTTGTCTTCCAGTGGATGTTGGTCAATGTATTATCTATTCATAGGTCTCTTCTAAGGGGAGGGTTAAAATCCTTTCATGGATAATAACATGCTTGAATGCACAGATGGGTACTAAGTTGAGGTTTGGTCATGGTGTGTGATTGATGTCAGGCATCAACACATTGAGCATATTGTGTTCTTGTTTCATAGTTGTCTCTTGCAGTAGGGTATTTGACTCTATGGCCCATTGGATAAGGCACTGGTCTATTAGGGACTTAGGGTATCTCAGGGGTCCCTTCAAATCCATTTTTAAAATCATTTCCATTCAGTCCCACCTTTTCCCTTTCATGTTGTTAGGATAGGTCTCTAGTTTTCATACTCACTCCATGCAAGTAGGGCTATTGCATGAGATAGTGGCTTCATTGAGGTACAGGATACCTAGGAGTTTGAGAACCATTCCACATTAATTTATCTGCAAGCCTTTGGTTTGTCATGAGGTGTCTTGAATGTGCAGATAAGGTAATACCCGCCTGAGTAAATGTGGAGCTCAAAGAAGAAGGAGGATTTCTCTCTATCCTCATCAATCGGTGTGTTTTTCTTGTCAAGCTTGAGTGCCTAACCTGTGAGTCTAAGCCCAACTATTTGATTCAAGCTTGGTCCTACAAGGAAAAGAGCCAACAAAACCAAATTCAAATCTAGGCTAGTTGTAAGGTATGAAGCTGACAGGCCACATTCAATTCTTAGAAAAGGTGACAATCCATGATTACTATTCCATTGATTAAAAACCTTGAAAATGGATAAAAACCCTTACTCACACTATGATTGGTGAGTTCATTACTTTTTCTAACCTTTCAAACTACCTTTTCCACATCAGAGTTGCCTTTTTTCTTTATGACTTGGTGAACTTAATTATATCATATTTGGCGATTCAGCGAATGAAGACGTTCTCATGATCTCAAATAATTTTACTCAACCTAGGTCTAATCATGAGATATAGTGACTGAAGCACTTTCTAAATCTCTGAACCTATGTCTTAACTCACATTTAATCATGAGATCCAGTGACAAAAGTATTCATGTAATCTCACAACATATCCTTTAACCCTAGTTATATTCAGAGAACATGAGATAACCTTTATCTCCAAGTCACTAGATCTTTACCTTAACCTCAGTAAGAACCTCAGATTAAGAGCTAGTCATTGATCCTATTCACCATCTATGGTCCTTTTTGAATCACCAGATCTTTTAAAACTTGACCATTGCATTACAAGAATAAGTGACAACGGTAATATTGTTTCACTATGAGCCTTGTTGCTTGATCTCTGAAGGTTAATCCATTAACTGCTAACTATTGGAAAGTTTTCTATACTAAGTTATATGATCAGATATAGTGTTTTCATTATGGCAACAAAGTCATATAGTATTTTGGAGTCAGTGCACTTGATGTAATGATCAGAATTAAGTTAAGTGTTGAAGACTAGTCAGTGTAGAGAGTTCCTACAGCTCAGAGCATCAATGAATGTGTGTACAAATGAATTTTGGTATGCACCCTAGAAGTTAAGTTTTTTAGACTATACTCATGCTTAGTCTATGAGTGCATAAGTAGATGTACAAGGATGAGAAATTTATAGTCAGTTGAAGTTGCACAGCCAGTGTGTGCCAGCAAAGAACAGAGCATGGAGCCGATAGTTAGTATTTTGGTTTGCGGTTACAATGTAATGTTGTAAAGGCTATGCGCCCATTGTATTTAGGTTGCCAACATGTTTATATGTATAATTGTAATCATGCTTAATCCAATTCATTTGGAAGCATTGTTTTTAATTAGTTATAGAGCCAACCTAGTTGTTTATTTTGTATGAGCATATAAATATAAGGTGTGCCCATTGTATTTGGCATGGAAGTTGATAAGGAGTTAGAACAACAAGAGAAGATGTGTGTGAAGACACTATAATATGTATTAGAGCTTTGCTAGAGGTTAAAGCATCAGTGCATCAAAGGAACTAATCTGACAGGTAGTGTCATAGTGACAATTGATCCTACAGATATAGTGTGTATCTAAGATCAGAAGGTTGTAGCCTTCACCACTTGATCAGTGAGCTCTTGGACAGTGCATCCTCTCCCCTAACAGGGACTATTGTAAAATAATCCTAATAGGATCTGACCCTTAACAAGTTCTACTATACTTAAAGCATTATAAAGCTACTCCTAATAGGGTAAAGGATCTTCTAGCAAGGATCACAAAACACTAGTGCAGAATGTTAGTGGGTGTCAATTCCCATCGGGGTTTTTACCTATTTGGGTTTCCCCATAACCATATTGGTGTCATGTGTTGATTTCATGTTTCATGTTTATGTGAATGTTTATTTTAGTACTTAATCATTTAAGTTCAATATAAATATTAAAGTGAAAAGTTAAAATATAGTGAACACTGATTCACAACCCCCCCCCCCTCTTAGTGTTCCCATTCCTAAGAATTGGTATCAGAGCTCTGGTCTTAGAAAAGAAGTGTAACCACTTGAGGAGATCATGGACAATAATGAAACATCTAAAAAGAAATCTTGAAGCTACTCTTGAAGACCTAGACAAGTCAGAAAGAGAATCTGAAGAACTAAGGGATAAACTTAGTGATGCTCAATTAGTCATCAAAAGGCTAAGGAAAGATTTGAAAGAATGCTCTACTAGTGATCTGGTCAAGAAGCTAAATGAAGAAAACAAAACCTTAAAAGAACAACTTGAAGAGTTTGATGATAAGCTGACTAATAATCAGGAAGTCTATGATGAACAGATCAAAGAGAACCTTCTATTGAATGAAGAACTAAGGCAAGAAAACATGGAAATCTTGGAACTAAGGAATAGAAAAGAAAGCTTGGAATTTGAATTAAGAGAAGCAAAGAATCATATTGAAAAATTGCACACCAGTTCTGATTTGATAGAATCTTAGTTGTATGCAAGAAGAGCCAAAGGAGACACCAGTCATATTGGATACAATGAAGCACAAAATTAGATTGACAATATGCGAGCAAGAAAGGATTCACAAAAAGACTCTACTAATGCTAAGGAGACTAAAGATCAAACCAAAGATAATGGTGAACCACCTAAGAATGAGTGCAAGCCTATAGACCACACTTGTTTTTCTTGTAACAAGCATGGACAAAATGCAAGGAACTGTACAGAGGTAAGACCTTTTAATGGTTACTATTATTCATGAAATAAATTTGGTCATAGAGCTATGAATTGCAAGACTAGGAAGAAGAATAGGATTCAACAAGATCAGAGAAATCAAAATCAGACAAATGTAAGTTCTCAGAATGTTACATGCCAGATATGTAACCATATTGGTCACATAGCAAAACAATGTAGAATGGTGACTCATGTCAATGTGCTAAGGAATATAAGACCTCCAGTCATTTGTCACTCTTGTAACAAGGTTGGACATATCTCAAAGTTTTGTAGATCAAGGATGCAAGGTCAGGGAAGCCCTAAAAAAGCCGAAGAACTAGTTTTGGATCCTGTAGGAGAAGTAAATTTTGTCAAAGCCTCAGATGATGTGAGCATGATTTGGTCAAAGAAAAAGAAGGACAAAACTAATGATAATGTATTGGATGCATCCACAGTGGACGCACCCTCTACATCTAGATGAATGGCCCTCAGGGTTATAGGGGGAGCTAATTTAGCTCTAGACCCCTGTGTAGCTGGTATACTCATCCTTAGAGTATGTGCCTTTGGACTTAATCTTTTGGAGTATAAAGGTACCTATGTGCAAGAGTGCACATGCTGATTTTTAATAGAACTCAAGTTGGAAATTTTGAAGTGACAACCTGGTTTACGCAACTTGCATTAATGGCAGAATTTTCACTTTAAAGTACATAAAAGTTATTTGATTGCTCATTACATTCAAATTCAGAGTGATAAGAGAGTAGAAAGAGCCTTGGAAGTTGTTGTGAAGACTTGTAGATTGATCCATTAGTGATTTGCAGTAATTATCAGTGCATTTGGTCAGTTTTAGAAACCCCAGATTGACGCACCGATTTAGAAGTCTTTAGATCATCTTGGAGATCAGTTGGAAACTGATTTAAAAAATTAAGTCATGGCCACTCCCATAGTTTTTGATGTTGCTGAGAAGAAGAGATGTGTATTCAATAAAAATCCTTTCAATTCAACCCTAGATGATTTAGAAGGAGCTTTCTCCCGCATGCCTATGGGCATCATGCATGTCGAGGATATTAGGGCATACATCTACTACAAGAAAGAATCAGTAGGGTTGGATAGGTTAAGGGTGCACATGGATACCATGTTGAAACTAGACAAAACATTCATGGATGAATATGCCAAATGGAATGACCACCCTATTGTTAAGTATGCTATGGCATATGAATTCTATGAGACAAAATGGATAAATATTTTATTAAGTAGAATTCATGATGATTTGTTTTGGATTGGTGATGTACCAGTTAGAATCACCAATGACTTGATACATGAGATGATAGGCCTTTCTATAATAGGTTTCATCCTTCCTATGGGAAAGGATGTCAGAAAGATGGTTGAACAAACATGTAAGTCAAGGAGCGATAGGTGCGGCATGATAATTGAGCCTATTGAGCAAGAAAACATCAAACTAATGTCTATGATACTGGGATACAGGTTTCATCACACCAGTAGGGTGAATCGTGTATCTGCTGGCACTATTCTAGCAGCCATTAGACTAGTAAAGGAAGATGGTGAGTTCAACTTGTGTGAGATCTTGCATGCACAGTTGATTGATAACATCAAAGCTATCAAACATGACAAGACAAAGATATTCAGGTTTGGGTCATTAATCATCTACATGTACCTTCATATTATTGGAAGAATATCAGATTTGTATTTGGACAAGTCCATTCCAAACATGCCTCAAATATCCAACAAATCATCCATTGAAAGCACATTAAGATATTATATAACATTGGAATTGAAGACCTTCAGGGTCAAGATGCAAATGAGGTACAGGATTCCAAAAAGCATTGTGGAAAAGTATAAGGATACTATTTGCTTTATGGTAGAAACAAATATAACTTGTATGGAAGCTGTTGAACCAAGAACTAAGTGGATTCATCCACTTGGCTATGAGGTAGAGGAATAGGTCCTTGAAGCATATGCATAGGTTTTACTATCACTCCCCAAAGATCCTAATGAACCTAGGTGGGGAACATATCAAGAGAAAACAAGAGAAGTAGATGCAAAGCTAAACAGCGTATCAACAAAAAGAAAGGTTTCTAAAGTCACATTAGATATCTTAAGGATTCATGGTGTATCTCAAGCTAACCTTGATAAAGCAAGGGATGAAAAGATTGCTTTGGAACTGAAGAGCGCAGATGTAGCTAAGGCAGAATCACATGACCCCAAAATGAAGAAGATAAAATTGAAAAAGATGATAGTCAGAAGGGTAAAGAAGATAATACTCCTTCTACACCCAAGGAAACCATTGACCTTACTACTCCTCCCAAGTATAAGGCAATGCCAAAGAGGAAGAAAGAGGTTGGCACCAATCATCCATCCTCGAGGGTCATAAGAAATAGAAGAAACACCCAAGAACCTCCTGAAGTAAGCTTCAAACCTAGTCTCAGTGTGCTAAGTGCCAAAATAGTTGATGAGGGAAGAATTGACCAAGTAGGGAAATTCTATGACAAGTACAATGAAATAGACAAATCTAAGATTCATGGTATGTTGGTCAAGCACATGCTAAAGCTCAAGAAAATAGTTTTGGAACTAAAAACAATGATTCTTGATAAACTATGGAATATCCTTGAATTCCAAAAGAGTCAGGCCATTGAGTAAGATCAGCGGATAAGGGAAAATATTCTTGATGATACCCTTCCTATATATGAGTTAGAAGAAAAGAAATTGCTATTAGATCTGGTGAAGCCTCACCTCAGAACAAAGACAAGAACTCTAAACATAATGGATAAGAATTATGAGTTAATTGCAAAAGAGATAGAAAAATCCTTTGAGAAAGTATTCATGGATAGAAACATGTATCCACCTACTATGCCCACAACTAATGTACCCACAATGGTCACCAAAGGGTCAGAGACCATCAAGGAACAATCTATAGGTCCTCAGGATTGAGCACCTATAGTGGAAGTACAAATAGAGTTAGATAAGTCTGCGCCCATGTTAGAATCACTCAAGGATAGCACCATTTTCATTGATAATGTGGAGATAGCCATGGCAGCCACTGACATAGAATTGGACAAGCTTGAGGAAGCTTTTGTGAGCACACAAGAAGCTGAGATTTTATACAACACACCTCCCAATCATCAATAAGAAGTACACACTGAAAATATATCAAATGAGAAAGAAGAAGAGAAAATGGAAGAGGAAGAAAAGAAAGAAGAAAAAGAACAAGAAAAGGATGAAACTTTTGTAGAACTAGCCAAAGTAAAACTAGAAGTGATGGATAGTACTCCCATCACCCCCTCCTCAGCATTGTTGTCAAGTTTAACACCTGACACATCCAATTTGGACTCATGGAGAGAAGAAGACCTGATTAAGTTCAGCGTCTTAGCTATGGAAAAGGAAAAGGAAAAACAAGTCATGAGAAATCCTCTACTTGTGGAATCTGTGAACATACTAAACAATCTATTGTCAGAAGATAAGAAAGTGTCAAAAGTACACTCGGTTGATGATGTGAATGTAGTTATCTCATAGTTCAAAAGTAATTTTTCAAACCTTGAAGAATCTTCATCCAAAGTTGTAGAAGAGAAGTACCTAAAGAAGAGATTGAATGAGTTGACGAGCAACTTTGCACGAGATTTGAATTCACTCAAGACAAGACAAGAATCCTTAAAATAATTTTCTGATCAAGGAAGGAAATTCATTACCGACTACATGGATCAGGATAAGCATACTGATGCACATCTTAAGAAAATACAAGAGGTAGAAGCTATGATTGAGTAGGTGAAGAGTTCAGTGATAGACACATCCACTAATGTAAACATGTGTAACAATGTCTACCAAGGTCAGTTGGACAAAATTGAGAAGGTAGAGAAAGAGATGGCAAAGATAAGATCTAGACAAACTCAGTTGAGGAATGCTCTTGTGCCCTCACTAGACATTCTCAATCAAAACATAAAGGAGATTGATGCCACCATGATAGCCTATGATCAAGGTCCAAGAACAGATTTGAAGAAGATGGAGAAGCTTCAATATGCTTTATGTGCCCATCTCCAAATAGTTAACTCTTTGATAACATTTTGGAAGAAGGAGATCCAGAACCTTAAGATAGCATATCCGAATGTTTTCCCTAAGTAAGTATGTGCAGATAAAGTTTTTTGGTACACCTTTTTCATTAATTTCAAAGGGGAGTTGTGTATAGAATATGGAGTATAATATGTATAGGGAGATATAAGATTATGTATAAGAAATGTATAGAAGACAAAAGTTTTTTGTGTTAAGGGACAGTTAGCAACTTGGCCATATTCATTTGTTGCCATCAATGAAAAAGGGGGAAATTATTGGAAAGTTTTCTATACTAAGGTATATGACTAGATATAGTGTTGTCATTATGGAAACAAAGTCATATAGCAGTTTGGAGTCAGGGCACTTGATGTAAAGATCAGAATTTAGTTAAGTGTTGAGGACTGGTTAGTGTACAAAGTTCATGTAGCTTAGAGCATTAGCGCATGTGTGTACAGATGAATTTTGGTATGCACCTTGGAACTTAATTTTGTTATATTATACTCATGCTTATTCTATGAGCGCATAAGTAGATGTGCAAGGATGAGAAAGTTACAGTCAGTTGAAGTTGCACAACCAGTGTGTACCAGCAGAGAACAGAGCATGGAGCCAACAATTAGTATTTTGGTTTGCGGTTATAATGTAATGTTTTAAAGGCTATGCACCCATTGTATTTAGGTTTTTGACATGTTTATATGTATAATTTTAATCACACTTAAGCCAATTCATTTGGAAACATTATTTGCAATTAGTTATAGAGCCGACCTAGTTGTTTATTTTGTATGAGTGCATAAATATAATGTTGGCAATTTGGCTTAGTTGATTCCATAGATGTTGTCATTATGGAAACATATGATCCACATGAAGATCATATAGGTCAAAGAGCAAGTATGACAAAGTGCATTGAAAATTTGTCTAAGTGTGAGACAGTGTTTTTACCAATGAACTTGGACATAGTTTTCGTTTGTGATGTTGACTGGAGTAAGTTCAGTACTTACACACTTGAACATAGACTCTATGATGTCTATTGATCACCCATCTTAGAGTGGAAGTTATTACGGCATGTACAGAAGAAGTTATGAGAGTTTTACCAAAGATAGTGTGAAGCCGATAGGACAGAATATGAAGACAGAACTAGTAAAGAGTTAAGGGATTACTTTGTTTATCAAAATAATGACTTTAAAATATAAAGGGATGACATCCTAGATGTTAAATCTTGGATAAATCTATTGGTATAAATGTAATTGTAATTTTAAAGTTAAAATAAGTATCAAGTAGTAGTAATGAAATGTAATGAAGTAGTGATATGATGTGAAGTATATGAAGCATATGTAATAGCGATAGTAAAAGAGAAGCAAAGAGATATTGATGCAAGTAGTATAAGGTTATGTACCTTAACCTATTTTTGTAATTAGTGTATATTGTACATTACTTGTTTGGGCAGTGGGCTCATCTGGCAATCACATTTTGTACTACAACTCCTAATACCGTTGAGGCTTCTAATAAGGCCTATAGTCCCTTAATCAGGACTGATACACTATATGCTCATAATAGACTCCTAATAGGGTCAACATCCTTAATAGGATACTTTTGATTAGTGGATCTTTGTGGGTACCATCCCCACAGGGGTTTTCCCTTGGTCAGGGTTTCCTCCAGATCAAATAATGTGTTATGAGTTCTTTATTGTTATGCATGTTGTTTAGCTTCTTATGTTATGCATGTATAAAGATAATCTGTTATATCCATAATTGGGCAAAAGATAAAGTTTGTAGAATATTGATTCACCCCCCTCTCTTAGTATTCCCTATTTCTAACAATTGGTATCAGAGCTTAGTTACTCAGAAAAGAGTCATTCAAGGAAAGCCTAGTAGCTTGAGTAAGATCTCTATGGATATGGATCAACTATAGAAAAATCTTGAAGAAGCTCTTGAATAGATTGACTTGCTTACTATTGAAAAAGATACTTTGAAAAGAAATTATGATGATGCAAAGAACCTCATTGAGAAACTGAAAAACAAATTGGAAGATCTGAGATCTGAAAAGGAATCTGAAGTTTTTATTGAAGATTGTGATGACAATTTAGAAAAAGAAAATGAGATCCTTAAGCATGAACTAAAGATAGAAAATTTGAAGCTTAGTTTGAAAGATGGAAATGGAAAGAATGAAGCAAATCTAAAATCTGAGAATGAAAGTCTAAAGATTGAAAATGAAGGACTAAAATTTAAACTTTGTAAAGTAACATCTAAACTTGAGAAAGTCAATTTGCAATATGATGAACTTGAGAAATACAATAAGATTGTGAAAGGTGAACTGAATCAATCCAAACAAAAACTTGAAAGGCTATATTCAACTAGTGAGAATATTGATGAACAAATATCTTATCAAAAACCATTCTATGATAAGACTGGTCTTGGATTCAACACTTTTAAAGAAAATGATGAAGGCAAGGAACTAGATCTAAAGATATCTGAAAGAATAGATGAGAAGAAGCCTGATGAGATCAACAAATCTGAAGATACACCTAAAGAAGAACAATCACTAAAGCAAGAGGAATCACCCAAAGGTATGCAAAGAGAATTCAAAGGTAGATGTTTTTCTTGTAATACTATTGGACATATGAAGAGAGATTGCACATATAAACAATTTAAACCTCTTAATGGTTATTGTTACAATTGTCATGGTTTTGGACATAGAGCTATTGAATGTAGGAAACCTAAATTTATTGAGAATAATGATGGTAGTAGAATGTTTAGGAATAATAACAATGCAGATAAGAAACCTACTGAAGATATGAATAGAAGAAATGGAGTAGTATGTTATAAATGCAACAAGGTTGGACACATTGCTAGAAACTACAGATCACAAATCAATCAACCTAGACCAAGATATGGAAACAATGGAATTGTTTGTTAGATATGCAACAAGATTGGACATACAACAAGTTTTTTCATAATGAACAATAGAGTTTTTCATCCTAATCCTAATCCTAGAAATCATGCAAGAAGAAATGAAGATGCAAGTAACAGTCAGAAAGGATGCTGTAGTAATTCAAATGAAGTGAAGTTTATCAAAAGCATAGATCAAGGAGACATATTCAACATTGAAGGTAATCAAGAAGGTGAATTATTGAAAGGTAAGAATGAATCTTTACTTGACCTATCTCAAAGTAATTAATTTATGTAAATTGTAGTAGAATAGGAACTTAGATTTAGTGTAGAACTAGATATATGATGAACTAAATCTTGCATAGTTAATGCAAGGTAGTTTATGATGTTCTAATGCTATGGTTAAGAGTGCAAAGAAAAATATTATGTTTTGCAAGATCATAAGAAGTTTTAAGTTTTGCAGGTTAGCAGAAATAGCTTTTTGGAAAGAAGCAGCAAAAGAATTGAATGTGATGTTAGATATAAATGAGATTGAATTAATAAAAGGTTATGATTGGTATTATTTGATCATCAAAGTGAATTCAAGTGTCAAGGAGATCAAAGAGTAGTGATTGAAATAATTTTGCAGGGATTTGGAGAAGAATTGTGTGTTGAATCTACGCAAGCCCTAAAATCATGAAATTAAGGTATTTTACTTGACAAATATTTGAATCAGTAAAGGAATTTGAAGAAATCATGGATGTTTCCTTAATACACAATGTCAGAGATAAGAATAGACCTAAATTGAAAAGGGAACCAGTAGAACCCTTGGAAGATGACCCTAGGTTTGCATTATCATCTGTACCAGATGAAGTTTCACACTTAGAAAATGTCAGAAGTTATCTTGGATGCAAACTAGAGATAGTGAGTGATAGTGATTTCACATATGAATATCAGAAGATTTACAATCAGGATATGACACTGAAACAAGGTTTTGAATATTTGGAACATAATGAAATTGTTAAGTATGGATTACAGTATGAATTTGATAATGAAGAATGCACTAATATTATCTTGAGCAGAATTCATAATGGAAAGTGTTGGCTAGAAGATAGAGTGATAGATATTATAGTAGACTTGATTCATGAAGTCACTGGATTATCTAAAATTGGAGCTATTCCTTTAAATGAGAAAAAAATGAGGAAAATAGTCATTGACAACACAAACTCATCCTATAATGGTAGAGGAATTATGATTAGTAAGATCAAACAAGATGATGTGAGATACTTATGCAAGATCCTAACTACTAAGTTTTGTGCAAATTCAAGAGAGGATGACATGGCAGCTAGAATGGTACATGCAGCCTATCTAATGTGTGTTGATAGGGTACCAGTTGATATGTGTGAAATTCTAAGAATTCAATTGTTTGAGAACTTGGAGAAGATCAAGAAAACTAAGTATACATAGTTTAGGTTCTCATCCCTAATCACTTATATGTTTTTTCATCTATTGAGGAGATTTCCTTACACCATAGGAAATGACTGGAATGATGGAAAAAATACAATGGAAAGGATTAACCTAGTGTACAGAAGACATGTTATTGACAGTGTAAATGAGAGTGCAGTACTTGTTATTAAGACATTTTAGAATATTATGTCTAGGAGATCAAGGATCCCTAAGTCTCTTATTGAAAAATATAAAGATGATATATGTTTTATGGTGGATACTAACTTTACCTATATTGAAGTAGTAGAGTGTAGAACAGAGTTCATAGACCCTCTTGGCTATGAGATATCTGAGGTAGAGACTAAAGAGTATGTTAGCATATTACTTAAGTGTAAGTTGGACACTCAGTGTAATAGGTTTGGAACCTTTGAGGAGAACTTCAACTCCATAAAGATTCTAATTGAAGAGAAGCAGTATAAAAAGAGAGTTGAGAGCACTATTAAGAAAATCCTAAAAGACATAGGAATGATAGAGTGAGATTTTTTGGTAGCAAAGCAGACAGCAATAGCAATCAGAGAGAGTGGACAAAAAGAAGTTTTGTCTATCCCTCCTTTATCCTCAATTGCAGTGCAACAAGAAGAACCACAAGTAAAGGTGAAAGTGGAAGTAACTAAGAAGGACATAGAAGCAAAGATGTCTAATAGATCCACTTCCTCCATACCTAGCAAAAGAGTTAAGGAATGTGCTATTGTACCAGGAAAGAGACATAAAACTCTAGTGCAACCAGTTCCAAGAAAGATTGCAGAAGTAAAAGATGATTTCACTACTAAGAAGAAAGCTTGGAAACCAAAAGTTGAAAAGCTTAATGAGAAGATCATTGAGAATGGTGACTTTGCAAGAATGAACAAATATTATGATCTTTATGATTATACAAATAGACTTAATCTGGAGAATGCAATTATGAAGCATATGATTTTGACTGACAAGATGTTTGATACTATTCAAGGATAGATACCTAATGATCTATCTAACAAACTTGTAAATAGGAAGAAGAGAGCATCAAAGGAGGACACAGCTATCATAGAAAAGCTTGTGAGGAATCTTTGTGAAATAAGAGATGAAACTCATTTCAATCAGATCATGAAAGCCTTAAGCACCCATTTGATAACCAAAAGGAGAATAATTCAAATTATGGGAGGTAGGTATGAAGAAATCAATTTTGAGATAGAACAAGCTATTATCAAGTTTATGGCAGAATATGTTGGAGAATCATCAGTTGTAGCAGAGCAAGTGGGTGAGAAAGTACAAGAGGACATTCCCTCTTCTCTAGCTACTAATATTGAAGATGAAACAATGAATGTAGAAGGTACAAAAATCACCTTGGATACTGATGAAAATGTTTTCAAGAATTTGGAGAACATTATTGACAATTCAGCCTTTTGAGAGTAGGAAGCTACAAAAGAAGAAGAGATGAAAGAGACCGCAGTTTTGGAACCACCAGTAATAGAGGAAAAATTTTCCATTCCCACCAAAGAAGATATCAGTCTTACTCCTGAGACTAGAAAGAAGACTCAAATTGGATCTATGATTGAGCATTTGGGAAAAGAAGTAGATGATGATGATCAGTTGGAATTGATCACATCCTTGAATAAAATCATTGGTAAGAATAAGAAAGTGAAGAGTCTTGAAGGGTGTCTGAAGGAACTAACTGAGAAGTTACAAAGTACTGTAACTACAAAAATTTTAGAAGCAAACCCTATGGAGAAAGAAAAGAAGGTAATGAGCACCTTTGATAATGAATTCACAAACCTAGCTAATATTGCAAAAGTGAAAGCACAAGCAGCCTATGAGGCTAGAGTGCTTTTGAACATCAGTCAGAATATCAGAAATGATATCAACACTCTTGATATATGTATCAAGGATTTGAGGAAGCATTTGGAAATAGGTAAATCTTTGTACATACAGTATACAAAATCAGAGACCTTGACAGCAAAAGAAGATCAGAAGATAAAGTTGAAGGAAGCAGAAATTCTAAATGAAACAAACCTTCTATCTAGCCCCAATGTGAAGGTATGTGATGTTGAGAAGAAAGCTCAGAAACTTTACGATGAAATCAGAGTTGTGCAAGATGAGAGAGATAGGAAATTGAGAAGATACACTCTTTTGAGAGAGCATGCTTCTATGAAGTTGAGCATTATTGAAGAGCAGTTGGAAGAATGTCTTTCAACTAAGACATCTTTTTAGAAATTTAACTTTGAAAACCTCCAAGCATGTGAAATAGCTTCTTATGGACTGAGCGCACTACTTAATGTGATAGATTCCATTAAGAAATCATGGGAAAAGGAGATAGAAGCCATGAAGATAGATTTTTCATATTGTGTTGCAAGCCTACCAGCTTTGCAATAAATGAATTAAAGTATAAATTTTTTTGATACAATTTTGTAACCCTCCCTACCTTATTTTGTCATTGTTGTCAAAGGGGGAGAGATATATAGAAGAAAATTGATAGTATCTGATAAGGATTTTTACTCTTAGGGGGAGTACTATATTAGAGACAATAATTTTTTTGATGAGTTATAAGGATAGTATGTATTTTATACTATGGCCATAATTTTGAACAATTTTGAGATTTTGAGTTGTACACTTAGCCAATTTTCTCATATGTTGCCACCAATGACAAAGGGGGAGATTTTTGGAAATTTGGTTGAGTTGATTAAATATATGTTGTCATTATGGCAACATATGATCCACATGAAGATCACATAGGTCAGAGAGCAAGTATGAAAGAGTGCATTGCAAACTTGTCTAAGTGTGAGACAGTGTTTTTACTAGTGAACCTAGACATAGTTTTTGTTTGTGACATTGACTGGAGTAATTTTAGTGCTTGTGCACATGAAAATACAATCTATGATGTGTATTGATCACCCATCTTAGAGTGCAAGTTAGTATTGAATGTACAGAAGAAGTTATGATAGTTTTACCAAAGACAGTGTGAAGCCGACAGGACAGAATATGAAGACAGAACTAGTAAAGAGTTAAGGGATTATTTTGCTTATCAAAATAATGACTTAAAAATATAAAGGGATGACATCCTAGATTTTAACTCTTGGATAAAGCTATTGGTATAAATGTAATCGTAATTGTAAAGTTAAAAGAAGTATCAAGTAGTAGTAATGAAATGTAATGAAGTAGTGATATGATGCGAAGTATATGAAGCATATGTAATAGCGATAGTAAAAGAGCAATGAAGAGATATTGATGCAAGCAGTATAAGGTTATGCACCTTAACCTATTTTTTTAATTAGTGTATATTGTACATTACTTGTTTGGGAAATGTGCTCATCTGGTAATCACATTTTGTACTACAACTCCTAACAGGGTTGAAACTTCTAACAAGGCCTATAGTCCCTTAATCAGGACTGATACACTATATGCTTGTAATAGACTCCTAACAGTGTCAACATCCTTAACAAGATACTTTTGATTAGTGGATCTTTGTGGGTACCATCCTTACCGGGGTTTTCCCTTGGCCAGGGTTTCCTCAAGAACAAATAATGTGTTATGAGTTTTTGATTGTTATGCATGTTGTTTAGCTTCTTGTGTTATGCATGTATAAAGATAATCTGTTATATCCATAATTGGGCAAAAGATAAAGTTTGTAGAATACTGATTCACCCCCCCCCCCTCTCAATATTCCTTATTTCTAACATATAAGGTGCACCCATTGTATTTGGCATGGAAGTTGATAAGGAGTTATAACAAGAAGAGAAGATGTGTGTGAAGACACTAGAAGATGTATTAGAGCTTTTCTAGAGGTCAAAGCATTAGTGCATCAAAGGAACTGATCTGACAAGCAGTGTCATAGTGATAGTTCATCCTGTAGATATAGTGTGTATCTAAGATCAGAAGGTTGTAGCCTTCACCACTTGAGTAGTGAGCTATTGGATAGTGTGTCCTCTCCCCTAACAGGGACTATTTTAAAAGACTCCTAATAGGGTATGACCCTTAACAAGGTCTATTATACTTAAAGCATTGTGAAGCTACTCCTAACAGGGTAAAGGATCTTCTAGCAAGGATCACAAAATACTAGTGTAGAATATTAGTGGGTGTCAATTGCCACTGGGATTTTTACCTATTTGGATTTTCCATAACCATATTAGTGTCATGCATTGATTTCATGTTTCATGTTTATGTGAATGTTTATTTCAGTACTTAAGCATTTAAGTTTAGTATAAAGATTAAAGTGAAAATTTAAAATATAGTGAACACTGATTCACCCCCCCCCCCTCTTAGTGTTCCCATTCCTAACACTAACATCACAAGAACTAGAGACTATCCTTATTTTCTAGGTCACCAAGTGTTTCTCCTTAACTATCAAATATCCTGAGAACACGCGACTACACAAAACTGTCATCTTCTCTTAATTGTGTTGCCAGGTCACTGAATGTTTTAAGACTTAACTGCTAGGTTAAGAGATCTAGAGATAACCTTATTTGTTGGGTTGCAAGACTCTAGGCCACTAACCGCTGAAGTCAAGAGATCATGAGGTAGCTTCTTTTGTTGAGTTGTGAGATGCTAAAGGATCACTGCCACATATCTGGAGACTTGGAGAAAAGCACATTCATCGGGTCGCTAAATAAAAATAATTAACTGCTAAGAACTTAGAGATTCAGTGAACACCACATGACATTTCTTAGTCATCCAATCACTGGATGAAAATATTTAATACTTAGACATTGCGAGACTTGTCGAACAAAGGGAAATAAAGACCATGTGCTAGAAAAGGGACTTAAGTGCCATGAAAAAGTAACATGAAAATAGACCAAGTGTAGGGATTTTTAAACATAAGCATAACAATTTTATGAAACCCTAAGAAGAACAAAGACCTAGCTTTCCAAGCTGATGCAAATTTCTTCAAATTTTGAAAACATGAAAACTTGGCTACCAGTGGCTTTGTCTAGGGATGATGGGTAACTTGTTCCTATGCAAGAACTTAGAAATCTTTGGGAGAGTAGACCACAAACTTGACACAATGACAACAAGTAGAGAGCACTGATCAAAAACCTATGTATAATGACCACACCAGGCAAGAAAGAAAACACCACACCTATACAAGAATTTACAATATATATAAAATCCTAACTACTTCTCATGGAAAGAAAAATACCTCTTAACAAAAGTATCTCTTTAAGAATTTTCTATGAACAGGCAATTCTTGAATAGCACCAATGAGATCTTTGACAAGATATGAATCTAGTCCCCATTTTTCATGAACCAAATATGATCCTAACTAGATTGGATCAAATTTTCCATATTTTCCTTTGTCCTTCAATCAGGCATTCCAGAGTAGTATTAAGTCATCTGGTTCAAACTTTCTCTCTACAGCTTTCCTGTCATACAAGTTCTTAACTTGTAACTACATATTAGCATTCTTTGAAGTTGATTCCCTTCTGGTTTCATTTATCTTGATCAAATCCTCAATCCTTAACTACATCTCCTCATCTAGATCATCATCATATAGTTGAACAAACTTGTACATCTCTAACAAGTTGTTTTGAGGCATTCTTGCATGTATTCCATATACAAGGTCAAATGGTGAACACCCAATTGCCTTCTTCACAGTTACTCTATCAGCCCACATAGCTAATTGAAATTTTGAATTCCATGCTTTCTTATTCTTTTCAAGAATCCTCTTAAGAATCTTCACCAAGATTTTGTTAGATGATTCTTCTTTTCCATTTCCTTATGGATGATAAGGTGAGGAGTATGACAATTGAATCCCTAAACTCTCATAGAATTCTTTTTATTCACTCAACTTGAAACACATTGCATTATCATAATAAATTCTTTTTGGGAAACCAAATCTAGTGACAATGTTATGTAACAAGAAATGAATCACCACCCTACTTGTTGCATTTCTTATGGGAATATCCTCTACACATTTTGTAAATTAGTCAGTAGAACCTAGGATCCAAGAGTGTCCCCCACTATACTTGTTTGGTATCTCTCCAATAAAATCAATTCCCCATTGTTGGAAAGGTTCTTGTACCTCTACTGGTCTTAGTGGCATGTTTCCTAAAAATTTCAGCTTACCAAAAAATCTCTAACAAGCATCACTTTTTCTCACCATTCTTTATGCATCTTTGAAAACTATGGGCCACCAAAACCCTACCCTCAAAATCCTCTAAGTGGTAGTTTTTCCCATATAATTCCCACCAAAGATTCCTTCATTTATTTTAATTAGCAACTTATCAGCCTGATTCTTATCAACACATTTCAAGAGTATGCAATCCAGATTTTTTCTCCATAGCTTGCATCTGATGATTACATACTTGATTTCCTGCAACTTTAATGTTCTTTTCTTACTATCATCCATTCCCAATGGATATTTCATATTCTTCAAAAAAAAATATTATATCTTGATACCAAATACAATTATCCATATCACATGTATCATCAATTGTGGCCTGATTTGCATCAAGATTGGACGGTGCCATAAGTTTTACCAATCCTTGTCCTCTAACCAGCTTGGTGATCTAGATATCAATGTTGAACTCTTGAATTCTATTTATCCACCTACATCTTTTTCTAGACACCTCTTGCTGTGAAAAATGTCTTTCACTGCAACACTTGGTACAAAAGCAACCACACTTTCTCCCATCAAATAACATCTAAAAGCCTTCACATCCTTCACAAGTGCATATGCTTGTTTTTCATTAATATCATATTTTAATTCTGCAGCCTGTAAAGATTTTCTAAAGAATGCAATAGGTTGTTCAAAACCCTCATCATCTTTTTGTAATAGGACTGCGGTAATAGTATGAAAAGAAGAAAAAGAAAAGACATGCATTGGAATACCATAGCTAGGTGCCTTTAGTATAGGTGCATCCTTGATTGCTTTCTTGATATTCTTGAAAGCCTCATCAGGTTCACCATCCCCTTTTATCTCAAATCCTTTCTTTAACATCTTGGATATTGGTCTGGTGATCTCAGCAAAGTTACTAAAAAAACTCCTTAAGAAATTTACTTGACCAAAGAAAGATTGAATTTCCTTTACATTTTTTTATTTTTGAATCTTGTCAATTTCCACTACTCTTTTTAGATCAATTCTCACTCCCTGCTTCCCCACTAGGTGGCCAAGAAATTTTCCTTCAGTCATACCAAATGCACATTTGCTTGGGTTCAAAGAAATGCCATATTCTAGAGCCATCACAAATATCTTCTCCAAATGAGAACAATGATCTTCTTCCTTTTTGGAATAGACAGTTAGGTCATCCTAGTATACCACTAGGAAAGCATCTATAAAGTCTACAAATGCAACATCCATTGCTTTTTGGAAAGTGGCACCAGCATTAGTTAAACCAAAAGGCATCCTTACATAGACATAAGTTCCCCAAGGTGTTGTGAAAGTCATCTTAAATTAATCTGATTCTTTCACAATTACCAGATTATAACTAGAGAAACCATCCATCATGGACATTAGATCATATACAGTTACTCTTTGTAGAATTGCTTCCATGTTAAGCAAGCAGTAATTATCCTTCAAAGAAGAGATGTTTAAGTTTCTAAAATCAACACACAATCTGATATCCCCATTCTTCTTTCTAACAAGGACTAAGTTTGACACCCAAGAAGAATGCCTAATAGGCTCTATGATCCCACCATCTCTTAGCTTTATCAACTCTTCCTATATTTTAGGTGCCAAGGTAGGATTGATTGGCCTTTGTTTCTATCTAAAAGGTTTAGCATCTTTTCTCAAAGGAATAATATGTTGAAATAAATCTTCTCTATAAACCTTTAGATCATCATATGAACATGCAAAAACATCCCTGAATCTTCTCAAAAAATCAATCAAAGACTTTCTTACTTGCTAAGATATTTATTTCCTAGTGTATACATTTTTTGGTGTTTCTTGGGTACCAAGATTAACTTCTTTGAAGTCCATTTGGTCTCTTTTCCTGGTATCCATTTGGACTCTGTCCTGATTATCAAATATAGTTTCTAAAACAAGTCCCTTGGGAACCTTCTTGGTCTTAAGCTGTATGACTTCATTTCAAAGGATAACCTCCTTTCCATCTACAGTCTTCACAAAAGTTGAGCAATCTAATTCCTGACCATGATATTTATCTTCACAGTTCATAAATCTCAAGATATCTTGGTCATCCTTAAAAACTTGCCAGTTTTCAATATTATCTGGTATAATGGGTCTAGCCTAAGTTTCAACTTTTGAGAGGCCTACAAAAGTGACATCAGTAGGATTGATTGCTATATTGGAAAATAGGTCAGCCATCTTATTTTTGCTCATATCCTTCCACACAATATTGAAGGCATCAAAACATTCAATCATATCCCACATTGCATTCCTATATTGTTTAAACCTTTTATTCTTAGAAGCATAAACTAATCTTACTTGAGACACAACTAACTTTGAATCACCAACAACATTCACACATTTAATCCCATGTTTTTGTACTAATCTCAAGCCTATTAATAGTGCTTCATACTCTATTATGTTGTTTGTGCATGAGAAACTCAATGTAAAAGAGAACTTATAAGTGTTTCATTTAGGAGAAATGAGTAAAATACATTCCCCTGAGCCATCTTTGCAGTTAGCACCATCAAAGTACATTACCCATAGCTCACCTTTCTCGAATTTAGTACTCACCTCCATAGTGACAAGTGGCAAGATAGATTCTTTCTCAAGAATAGTAACTTCTTCCCTGAAAGCATTGATATCAGTATCTATAAAATAATTAGTTTCATTATCAATGTTCTTTTCAATCATATGGGTTACCCTTGGTTCTCTCTCAATCTTGACAGATTGATCATCAATATTGAAAGTTGCAAAGGAGAGGTCACACTGCAAAATTCCACCCATGGCAGCAATCCATTTCTTGGATAATGGCATCTCATAATGAGGAGGAATGTCTACAACCAAGACACTCATAGTTAATTCTTTCTTTGGATATGTTGCTAACCTATAAGGTAATGCATTGATAGTTCCAATAACAGGCACTTCTCTTTGGTCCACTGCACAACATCTACCCTAAACAATATCAACTCTGAGACCCAATCTCTCCATAATTTTAAAAGGAATGACATTATTTGATGCACTTGAATCAATCATGCAATTTTTTACTATCATTCCACTCACTATGATGCTTAGGAAAAATGGATCAATTTTTTCAAGGCTAGCATTGATAGATTTATCCAAATACATAGGTGGTATCTAAGATACCACTCCCTAAACTTGTAATTCTTTTGTATCTTTTGGTTGTGGCTCACTGGTATTGCAAGCCATATTATTATCATGAACACTATCCACTGATGCCAAATCTCTATCTTTGTATTTAGGGATTCTTAATAACTCAAACAAGGGAACATTGACAGTAATTTGAGACAATACTAATAACATATCAACAAGGGTAGAAGAAGGAATCTCAACTTACATTGCCCTAATATCCTTTTGCTTCTTAGGTGTATTTAATGTTGTTATTATTTTGATTTTCTCAACTTTGGCCATTGTATCTACTGGCATCTTAGTTTCCGTTTGGGTTTCTTTTTCATGAACATTAGACATCTTGACACCCCTAGCTCCTCTTGGTTCCCACTTCCTACCTTCGACATTCTTGACTTTTACTATATAATCATTTCTCAATTTATTTCCAATGGGCTCCTTAGGACTGGTATTTTTTATAAACATTCCTACAGCTTTGCCAATGCCATCGTTTGTTGTCATGTTTCTAGTTTTCACTTGGGCAACCATTTTTGCTATAATCCTAGCAATTTCCTCCTTTGAAGGTCTTCTTAAGTTTACTTGCTCTGAAGAGTTCATGTTACATTTATTTTCATCATTGTCTTTGTAGACACCTAAAAATCATTTAGAAAATAAAAGTATTTTTATTTTCTGAAAACCCCTGATGACATCATCATTTATTAATTAATTAATTATTTAATTAATTAATTTCTAATTGTACCATTAATCCCTCATATCATAATTAAACATCTTTAATTAAGAAACCCTATCCAAAAATATTTAAATCACATTTGAATGATAATCTCTTCCAAAAATGTTTAAATCTAATTTAAACATCTTTCTCTCCAATATTTATTAAAATCATTTAATAAATAAATTCATCAACCAAAGCTTTTAAAAAAATTTGATATTTATTTTAATCCCAAAATCCCTAAACCTCTAGACTCTTCTATAAAATCCTCAACCCTTATCATTTCCTTGGTCCATTCAACCCTTTGAAAGTCAATCCTTATCCCTTTGACTCAATCCCTAACCAAACCCCAAACATTGAGTTTTCTTCCTAACCCAAGCCCTTAGGAAATCCTATAAATACTCATCCTTCCAAGATAAAATTATTAGCTTAGTTTTTATCTTCAATGCATTCTTATCATGCCCATTTGCTTCTAGACTTAGCATAATCAATCCTAATTGTTAGATTTCATTATTTTCTTCAAGATTTCTACCACATCATAGCTTAGCAATAATGGATTAACCTAGTTTATTTCATTTTTTTTCATGTCATAGCATCATATCACATCCCTATTTGGTTAAAAAAAATCTTAGCATAAGCATCATGTAGCTTAATTTGCATCTTAGCTCCATTTTGGCTCCTTGGACTCTAGGGGAAAATCAGGTCTTCTATGCCTAATTTTGTGTCATTATAGAGTATCCATGGTCCTTTAATGGTCCAAATCCACCCTAATCATCATTAGGGACATGCTCCATGTGTTTTGATAGCACACCCACATCCCTAAAGTGAGAGCAAATCAAACGGTGACAGGGTGCTCCCATTTAAGCTCTATTTGAGTGTCTTTGCAAATAGTTTTCTTTATAAGGTAGGTATATGATCATAAAATAATTTTTGACATGTATATGCCTTTCAAGATAGAATAGGTTTGCACTGATCACATTTTGGCACGCCCGGTGGGATTCCACAAGCCTCAAAATTACATTTTTTTAGGGTTTTTTGGCCAAAAAACTCATTTTCACGCCTCCTAGATGGATTTTTTTTGCAAGGTCGTATGATTTTTAGGCCTGTTTTGAGAATTGGAACCCCCCAAAACTCATACAAAATGATGTATAAACTCGTATGGGCCTATTTTGAGTGTTTTTTAGGCCATTTTTGGCATGTTTTGGCCCAAAACTCATATGGGAAGCATGCAATTGTCATATGAGCTTGAAAATTGTCATACAAGACTCTAATTTCAAATAATTTCTAGCCCCAAAACTTGTATGGGAGTCAGGGAGCTCATTTGAGGACCTAAACTTTATTTTTCTTGGTTTTTTGGGCCTGTTTGGAGATCCTGGTGACCCTAAGGCTTTAAGCTTGTAATTTCTAACATCCAACACTTGAAGGTACTTCATGGAGGAAAAATTCTCACCAAATCACTAAGGCCTTAAGGCTCATGAAATCTTGTGAAATTTTAGGAACTCAAACACTTCCTTTTCAGGCTTAAAATGAACCTTTTTGAGTGCCCTTAAGGGACTAATCTACAAGTCTTTCCTAAACATTTCCTAAACATTCCTAATCAACTAAAATCATTCCTAATTTGTCTTAAATCATTAAAAATCACATCTAAGGACTTTCTTTTGGCTAAAAAGAACACCAATCATGCAAATGTAAGGTTTTAGAGTGCATTTATGCAAGCTAGGAAGATTTCAAGTTTTGGGTGCTTAAAAAGAACTTCAAGTTTGCATTGCAAAACTAATGGATGTCAAATCAATCCTAAATGAATTAAAATGGTCCTAAATCAAACTCAATGCCTCAATCAAAGCTAAAATGAAATTCTTTTGCAAAATCTCAAAGTTCTTTTAAAATCTCATGCAAACTAGGAACAAAATCAACCAAATGTAATACCTCTCCTATGGTGATACTTAGACTTTGCTGATATGGACATTTTTATTATGATGGTCAGGACTATACATTTACATTTATGTTTTTTGAATGATGATATGATGGATATGCTCATTTATGGTTATCATTTATATATTTATGAGATTAGAAAACCATCTATTTTTATATGTTTTATGGATCTAACCCAATGATTTGAATCTAACCATTATCATGATGTTTTATGTTTCATGGATATGTGTCAGATGTGTTTTCATGACTCAGGACAAATTCATAGTTACTCGCTTAGTTGAGGTCCACACGATGTATCGATCCTGGTCATCTGCTTGCATATATCTGATTTGTATATCCATATGTATATTTATACATATATGTATCTCTTCTTGGTGATGCAGGATTGAAGGTACCAGGTATCGTCTCCACCTGGCTTCATAGGTCTGAGTGATCCCTCAAAATCCTCGATCATTGTAGTTGCTACGGAGATATCACCAGGTTCCATATGAAGAAACTTCACCTTTGATCCTTTTATCCTTAGCTGGGAAGTGCCAAGTTAGTCCCTTGTGTGGATATATTATGTGATCTCTCGGTTTACCAGTTTTGTGGGTCTTGTAGTTAGTTTATTGTCTTTTGTATTCATTGTGAATGAAGTTTTGAGTATAGTGGTTCTAGTTGTCTTTATGGTACATTCAATTCTATAAGTAGATTATTGATGTGAATTTGAGGGTATGATTTAGTAATTTATCTTTATTATTAGCTACTTATGTACTAGCAGCTCTTGTTAGGAACGAGTTAGTATGTGATTTTAATATCAATAATAATAAAGAATTTTATGGTATTATCTTTATAATATCCATAATAACAAAATGTCTATGGCAATAAAAATAAAATAAAAATAATAATAAATATTTTTAATAATAGTGGTATGTTTCACCTTGTATATATATCACTATTGCATTTTGTAAAGAATATGGATTAAGTGTGTAAATAATAATATGCTTCATAATAATAATATTATGTTTGCAATAATATTTGTAATAATAATAATAATATATGTACACATAGGCATATGGGTGCACACATATGCATATGCATACATATATTTATATAATTATTGGTGAGTAAGTAATTATTACATTCTATTAATGAATAATTAGATTAGTTAATGATATGGTTGTAAATAATTATTATTATTATTAACTTCCCTAAAGTAAAGGAAACATAAATTTGATTACGGTAATAGTGTTAGGATTAACAAGGCAGAAAATAACAATTATGTGCAAATATAACTAATATTAGAAAATAATAAACCACACAGAATAGAACACAAGACACACAGATTTAACGTGGTTCACCCAATCCCTGGGCTACGTCCACCAACAATGAGTCCAATATTATTATTATCCAGTGATTACAATCTGATTACAATCTGTAATCCCTTACAGCCCAATTCTACCGCAAGTACTAAAATCATACATAATGAAAATCCCTAACCCTAAGCCATATTATACAATATTTTCCTATTTTAGGGTTAGTACTTTCTTGATTAGTCACCACAAGCTAACAATCTCCCACTTGGTGACTGATCAGTATCCACACTATACTAAAAAACCTCCCACTTGGAGATTGATCATGTAGCAATACCGCTACCCACATGAGGCTCCCACTAGATTGAACCACCTTGGACTCAGTTGTTCCTTTATTTTGTTCAGTCTAGAAGACCAACTAAAGCTGAACATGAGTTCAAATTCTCCCTTGTTACTGCCTTTGTAAACATATCTACTGGATTATCATCAGTATGAATCTTTTTCAGCCTTAACTATCCATCATCCAAAATTGATCGAATGAAATGGTACCGCAACTGTATGTGTTTTGTCTTATAGTGCAAAGCAGAATTCTTTGCAAGATGAATGGCACTTTGGCTATCTGTATGTAGAAAATTATCCTTTTGTGGATGTCCCAATTCTTCCATGAAGAATTGAAGCCATATCATCTCCTTGGCTGCCTCTGTAGCAGCAACATACTCTGCCTCTGTAGTGGATAAAGCAACCACCTTTTGTAGTCGAGAAATCTAACTCACTACTGTCCCACCAACAGTAAATATATAACTTGTAGTACTCCACCTGCTATCTATATCTCCTACCAAATCTAAGTCAACATAGCCTTGTACAGTAGTAGTAGAACCCCCAAAGTGTAAACACTTACGGGATGTGCCTCTCAAATATCTAAGAATCCATTTGACTGCATTCCAATGCTCAATACCAGGGTTACTCATATAACGGCTAATGACTCCCACTGCATGTGCAATATCTGGCCTAGTACATACCATAGCATACATTAAGCTCCTTATAGCTGAAGCATAAGGGACCTTAGACATTTTAGTCTCTTCTTCTAGTGTCTTGGGACACATATCCTTAGTCAATTTCAAATGACCAAGCAAAGGTGTACTGACAGCTTTGGCATTTTCCATAGAGAAACGTTGCAACACCTTCTCAATATAATCAGCTTGAGATAGAGACAATTTCCTATTTTTCCTATCTCTACAAATTTTCATACCAAGGATTTGTTTTGCTGCCCCCAAATCCTTCATAGCAAAAGATTTTGCTAACTGTTGTTTCAACCCCTTAATGTGATCCATGTTAGACCCAGCTACAAGCATATCATCAACATATAAACATAAAATAATGTAGCTGTCATCATCCAACCTCTTAAAATAAACACAATGGTCAGAATGACACCGACTATATCCATGCCCATTCATAAAAGTGTCAAATTTAATATACCATTGCCGAGGTGCTTGCTTCAAGCCATATAAACTTTTCTGCAATCTGCACACCAAATTCTCCTTACCCTTGACCTCAAATCCTTGTGGCTGAACCATATATATTTCTTCATCCAAATCACCATGAAGAAAGGCTGTTTTAACATCAAGCTGCTCTAAATGCAAATCTTCAATAGCCACAATACTTAAAACAGTAAGAATAGAAGTCATTTTAACAACTGGAGAAAATATCTCATCAAAATCAATACCATGTTTCTGTGCAAATCCTTTTACGACTAATCTGGCCTTAAATCTTTTCATACCTCCATCCTCTTCTTTTATCCTGTAAACCCATTTATTCTGTAAAGCCCTTTTACCTGCAGGTAACTTACATAAATCCCATGTCTGATTTTTCAGCAAAGAGTCCATTTCATCTATCATTGTAGACTCCCACTAAAGCTTTGTATCCACCTGCACAGCTTCATTATAACATTCAGGGTCACTAGCATCTGTTAACAAAATAGAATACAAAGATGGAGAAAATCTTTCTGGAGGTCTACTTAGCCTTGTTGACCATCTAACACTCACTGGGGTGTGTGGTATTTGTTGTTGCTGTTGTTGCGGAGCATAAGGAACTACTGGAACATGAACTTGTGGAGTATCATCCAGTACTACATAGTCATTTTCTTTCTTCTCATGCTGCAGCAACAGATCTTTGTACAATACTTTCTCATTGAATATGACATCCCTGCTTCTTACAATTTTATGATTTTCAAAATCCCAAAGCCTATAACCAAATTCATCAATTCCATACCCAACAAATACACATTTCTTTGACTTAGCTTCCAGCTTGGTTCTATTTTTAGAATCTATAAGTGCAAAAGCTTCACAACCAAAGGTTTTGAGAAAAGAATAACTCACCTTCTTACCACTCCATGCTTCCTCTGGAATACCATAGTCCAAAGGAGTAGAGGGTCCTCTATTGATTAAATAAATAGTAGTGTTCAGTGCCTCTACCCACATATTTTTGGGCAGCCTAGCATGCAACCTCATACTCCTTGCACGCTCCATTATTGTCCTGTTCATGTGTTCAGCCACACCATTTTCTTGTGGAGTCCTTGGTACAATTTTCTGCCTATGAATACCATTAGAGGAACAATATTCTTCAAATTCTGTGCTGCAATACTCACCACCATTATCAGATCTGAGACATTTTAACTTTTTACTAGTCTCATTCTCAACCAAGCATTTCCATTTCTTAAAAGTTTGAAATACATCAGATTTCTATCTAAGGAAATAAATCCATACTTTTCTTGTCACATCATCTATAAATGTAACATAATACAAAGAGCCACCAAGGGAAGATACCTGAGCTGGTCCCCATACATCTGTATGCACAAGCTCTAATCTCTCATTTTTCTTTTCCTTTCCACTCTTCACAAAACTAACTCTCTTTTGTTTTCCATAAACACAACTTTCATAGAAATCCATATTGACACATTTCAGACCAAGTAAAACTTTCTTTGAATGAAGTAATTTCATACCTTTTTCACTCATGTGCCTGAGTCTGTTGTGCCACAGTGCTGTGTCAGAATCTATAGCAATAGTTTGATGTTCTTCCTGCTCAACTGCAGCCACTGTTCCTGAACATTCATTATCTTCTGAAATAATTAAAGTAGAAGGAACAGTATGACCTGTACAAAGATATAAGGTGCCTACTTTCACACCTTTTTCTACTACTAAGGAACCTTTTGAAACCTTCTAATTTTTATCATTAAAAGTAACTGTGCAACCCTCATCACCCAGTTGCCCTGCTGAAATTAAATTCCTACTTAGCCTTGGAACATGTCTTACCTCTTGTAGTAGCCAATGATTCCCATTCTACAACTTAATCTTAATTTTTCCCTTTCCAACAATCTGACAGGGTTCATTATCTCCCAAATAAACTAGCCCAAAATCCCCTTGGACATAATCAACAAAATAACTTCTATGGGGTGTAGCATGAAATGAAGCCCTAGAATCTAAAACCCATGAATCATCAATACTTTTTAAGGACACGAGAAAAGCATCCTCCTCGGATTTGTTACTTACCACATTTGCCTCCTTGTTTCCATCATTTTTGTCTCCTTGATCTTTCTTCTGAGACCAACAATCTTTCTTCTTATGACCTAGTTTTCCATAGTACCAGCAATCATTTGGTCCTTTAGATTCGGACCTCTTTCCCTTTGATTTTCCTCTTGATTTCCCATGATTTCCAAAGTTGTTTCCTCTATCTCTTGTTCTACCTCTACTTTCTGTGTTCAATACACTACCCGATGTGGATGCCCCTGAGCTTTTCCTATGAATTTCCTCACTCAATATAACACCAATAACATCATCATACTTTAGGGTATTAGAACCAGAAATAGAATTACTAACAGCCATTACCAAGCCATTCCAGCTTTCTGGCAAAGAACACAAAATCAAGAGAGCCCTAACCTCTTCATCAAAAGTAATTTTAACTGAGGTTAATTGACTTGTAACTATATTAAACTCATTCAAATGATCAGTAACTAATCCACCTTCTACCATTTTTATATTAAATAAAGGCTTCATAAGAAATACCTTGTTTGAAGCTGAAGGCTTTTCATACAACTTCGCTAGGGTTTCCATCAGATCTTTAGCTATCTTTGCTTCAGTAATATTGAATGCCATCGATTGTGCTAGGCATAGATGAATACTCCCCAGTGCCTTCCTATCCAAAATATCCCAATCCTCCTGAGACATTGATTGCTCTTTCTTGGCTACTCCCTCTAATGGCTGCCATAGATCCTTCTGATAGAGATAATCCTCCATTTGCATCTTCCATAACTAGAAGTTCTGCCCATTAAACTTATCAACCTTCAGCCTATCCTCGTCTGCCATTTGTCCCACTTAACCGAGAGACTCTCCCACTAACTCGTGAGACCTGCTTCAGAGAATAGATGAAAGAACGAATGAAATAACCTCTCTCTGATACCACTTGTTAGGATTAACAAGGCAGAAAATAACAATTATGTGCAAATATAACTAATATCAAAAAATAATAAACCACACATAATAGAACACAAGACACATAGATTTAACGTGGTTCACCCAATCCTTGGGCTATGTCCACCAATAGTGAGTCCAATATTATTATTATCTAGTGATTGCAACCTGATTACAATCCATAATCCCTTACAGCCCAATTCTGTTGCAAGTACTAAAATCATACATAATGAAAATCCCTAACCCTAAGCCATATTATACAATATTTTCCCATTTTAGGGTTAGTACTTTCCTGATTAGTCACCACAAGCTAACAAATAGATTATAGTTTTATTAAAAAAAAATTATTCATCCCTTTACGGGAATGGTTTTACAAACTGTATTGTTAACGGATAACTGGTGGATAGTTGCATCGGTTGGAGTACCTGTACAACTACTCCCCAATCTATATATAGGAAAGACTTCCTATGTGAGAGAGAGTTGGAGGAGAGTTGTTTTGAGAAGAAGATAACAAGATTAGTATTATGCTAGTAGGAATATTGTATTTGTGAGGAGAGAAATTCATCATTCTCTGAGAGTGGCATTTGGTTATTCCTGAAAGAGGCTGGAGATTGCACCCAGGAGGATTTGAAGGAGTGTTGAAAGGCTTGAGAGGATTGTACTGGTCTTCATCAACCGAATCTCCGCAGGACTCCAGGTTGGAATTCATCCTGAGAGTTATCTCTCCTTTGTGATATGAAAAGATGAAAATATAGTTAAATGTTTCTTTGTATGTTCGTTGTTGATATAAATTACAAAATGCTATGTTTCATATATATCATTTTCCCTGTATTAGTAATTTGAAGAGTAGGAACATGTTGATTGAATTTATTTCCTCTATTGAGTATAAACAAATATTTATGCAATTATAGGAGGTTGTAGGGTTCTTAGCATTCTCCTTGTTTTTCCTCTGTTATCCAGAATGTCCATGAGTTCTTCGAGGCTTTAGAACTTCTATTTCAAACCTATAGTTTCATATTTTTCTTTGCACCACTTTCTTTTCCCAGATCTAGAATAGATATGTTGGATAGATAGGATGGATTGATGGGCCATTTTTGAAGGGAAACTAGGAGATCTCAAATGGGTCATGCTTAGATTAGGCAACCCTAGTTCCCATAATGCCTAGTTTTACCTACAAGCCAAAGTTGACAGTCATATTTTGTAGTTTCTAGCAATAAGTTAGTGATGACTGAGTAAGTTAGTGGTGACCGAGTAAGTCAGTGATGACCGAGTAAGGTAGTGATGACCGAGTAAGTCAGTGATGACCGAGTAAGTCAGTGGTGAATGAGTAAGTTAGTGATGATGGAGTAAGTTAGTGGTGACTAAGTAAGTTAGTGGTGACCGAGCAACCAGTGTGAACTGAGCAGATTAGTGTTAAGCAATGAAAACAAGATTCAGGTTTTATACAATTAAAACATTTATACTTTAAGTTATACTTGTATAAAGGGTTTAGGTACCTTTTGAATTGATTGGGATAGGTTTCAACTTCCTAGGAGTTAAGTTGTAACTTTTAATTTTTAGATTTTTAATAAAATCAGACGTAGTCAAATTTCAGGCTTAGTCAAATATCAGGCTTAGAATGAAGTTCATGGAACATTATCTTTTGGTATATAGAACTTTGAGTAAATCGTAAATGTGTTCATTCCTTGTTTGGTAGAGGTTATGTTCAGTGCATTTGGATGCCTTAATAGGGTTAGGATGTGTGTAGGAAGTAGTTTAGGGTTTAGGGTTGTCTAAGAAGATCATGACCATTCTAAACATCTTTAAACATTCCTAATTTCCCCTAAAACATCCATAAATTATCTTATTATTTTCTGCTCTTTGATGCAATCTTACAAAAGTGTTTATGATATGTTTTACTATGTGTATGATGTGGTTGTGATATGTGGGTTAAGGGTAGAAAACCTAACGACACCTAGTGAGTGGCTCTCAGTGTGGGGTCGGGGCCCTAAGTGGCTAGTACCAGGATAACCGACTGAAGAGTTATTTTAACAAGTGATAATTTAATTAAAACTTATGGGAATGGGTTCAAACTTGTAAAAAGATTAAATGTGCCTCACCCATGCCATTAGTGCTAGTAAAGGCTATGGATGGGAGTGGGAGAACATGCCTATGCATAGGTACGATTGAATGGCGCTTGTCTATATGAAAGGCATTTGATTCTGCATGTGCCTACTTGGGGGTCGGGGCCCAGAGTGGCTAGTACCAGGACAACCCAAGGGGTGAGGGCTATGTGATGACACTCACTTAGGTTGTTGCTTAGAGTTTCTATCAAGCCTTAGAACTTGTTTGGGGAAAGATTTATACTTGGGCTTTCTTTTCATTTGTTATTTGGGAAAGGTAACCTGACCCTAGGTTTGGCCTAGCTATTCCTTCTTTGTGGACCCTGGTGTTTATCTCCTAGCATGGGGGAGTGGGCCTTTGGGTGGCCATGTGGTTGGGTGGTAAACATTTTATCGAGGTATCTTTTGCGGATGCAGTGTTGAAGATTCATGCTTGCTTATGTACCAGTTTTTGAAGAATAAAGGCTTTGTAATTATCTTTCATGATGTAAAGTTATTGTTACCTCCTGAGAGGAGATGAATGTAATGTAATCATTGATGTAATTCAAAATGATGTATTTGAAATGGGTAGACTTAGGAAAAAGGGAAAAAGGGGATGTGAACTTTATGTAGAAGATGTATGTTGGAAAAGAAAATGATTTTTAGTTAAGTAGTATGATTTTAATTAGTGATGATTCAAGGAAAGGCCATTTAAGAACAAATGTATTATTTGCAATGTCTCAAATGATTTAGATGGTTCTATTTGATTTAAAGGTTATATTGTTCATAAGGAATACTTAGGAATATAGATGAATTTAAATGGAAAATTGAAATGAAAGTACTATGTAGTTCTTAATAAAGAATCTGATGCAGGAGCATCCCAGGGTAGTTGGCTATCCTGCATGTTTGCGAGATTTGATGGAGTCGTGTGGACTTATTTTCATATGTGAGGGGTTTGGTAGAGTTGGATAAACCCACTTGGGTCTTGGGTAATTGGTTTTAATGTATTTAATGGAACTTGGCATGATCTTGGTTGCTCAGCATGGCCTAGGGGAGCTCGGCCTTGCTTGGGATTTTGGTTCCTATTGAAGGCTATATAAGTAATTTTCCATAAAGAGTTAGAGGCTGAAAATTTCAGGGATTTAAGAGGGCCTATATTTCTACCTACGGTTCGAAGCATGAGTTCTAATTCATCCGGAGCTAGGAGATATTGTGATTTTACTAAGACATCTATTTTGGACATTTAATTATTGTTGTTGGCCGACTTGTGGCATTTAATTTCAGTATTTGTATTTAATTTATTTTCAGGGCCGACCTGTGGCTTAGATTGGTATAAGTAGGGGTTGTGGGGGAAGTCTTTAGGCAGTCATTCATCCACTTGGGAGAAGAGGAGGTGGATGTGGAGCGAGTTTTGAGGAGAGCTAGTAGCTGCGGCTTGGGAAACAAGGAGATTACTTGGTGGGCTTGCGAGCACAAGTTTAGATCTTCCTTGGGGGTTCCTACCAGTGTGTGGATCTAGGCTAGCTAGGGTTTTGGTTTGGATCTTGCGAGATCTTGTGGAGTTTCTATTGTAATTGCATTGTATTTGGCCGTAACCCGGAAGGCCTTACAGCCGGGCATGTTGGATGAAAATATGATGATTCTATTATGAGTATTGGCATTGTGTGGATCTATATCTTTGTATTATTATTATATTCTATTGTGTGGTTATTTGCTGGGGGCTAGGACATCTCCATCGGGGATTCTCCTACCTTGCACTGCATCAGAATCTTATAGTGATATGATGTAATTTGCTTTGAGAAGTATATCTTGTTGTTAGTTTACTTAATGGACTTAAATGAATCATGCATTAGATAGAAGGGAACCTTGGGAGGAAACTAAGTTTAAGTTTTGTTCATATAATTGTTTTAAAAATTCAAATTTTTTCATAAATCATTACTTGGGTTTTTCTTTTATAAAGAGAATCTTTGTTCTCTTCCTCGGTTCCCTTACGGAGCATGACACCAAATCTTTACTAATCTTTCCTAATCATTTCATAAATGTTCCTAAAGGTTCCTAAAATTCCTAATTCAGTCATAAGGCTTTGATATTGATGAAAACAAATGTTTTTTTTCAAAATCTTGAATTTTTCCTAAGTTGTCATGCATCAAACCAAATCTAGGAATCTCATTTTGGGTATAAAACATACAAACTAACACACAAAGTCTTGAATGCAAAACCAAAGGTCCAAAGAAGTCATTTTTACATTGATTCCAAATCAATCACAATCTTGAGTGATTTAAAATTGAATGAAAAGCATCTCTATTCCTTCCTCTTTTGAATTTAGTTCAAGCAAAAATCAATCTTGAATGACTTAAAATCAAAACAAAGCTCTTTTCAAAGTTCCTAAAGCAACACACAAACTCAATCTTGAATGCCCAAATAAAGAACTTGCAATCACTCAAAAGTTTTACCATTTGAAGAGAGTAAGAACAAATCAAAATCCTAAACACTTGTGTCTTCAAGATTTTCAATTCAAACACTTAATCAATTTTTGGGAAAAGAATCTTCATGATGTGCATCTAGGAGTTTTCCATTCTTGCAAAATCCTTGTTAATCTAAGTAACATAAAATACTTGAACTCAGACAAGTTCACTTGTTTTACTTTTAGAGAGGCCTGTTTGGAGAGAAGAGTGCTTCCTCTCCAAAGAATGACCTCAAACTGGTATCTTCCCCAACTGGTATAGAAATAAAGCATTGATCAAACTCTCTCTTACATCCCCTCAAGCTTGGCTGATGTGTGTTGATGGTAGCCCAAGGTAGGTGAATAATCCCTACTATTTTGGCATGGTCAACTAGGCTCTTAAGTGAGTCACATGTGTACAAACTAATTGGGAGGACTCCATGGAACAACTACAAACCTATTAAAATATAGGCTACCCTATCTACATCTGAAGGTATCATAAACCTTGTGCAAGGACCGATCCAAGGGGTTTACTATATCACCTTAAGATACTCACCATATGTATCCCCTTTTAGGGGGTATCAAGCTGTGGGCAAGGATTTTGATACTCACCCTCCCTTAGGTAGTTTCTACTTGATGTGTTTTCCAAAGTTTCAAACTCAGTGAAAAACATCTATTGAACATACACAAAGTGAAGAGTTCTACAAATCATTGCCATGTTATTCAAATCCTTCAAATCCAAAGATCATCCAAACTTTCAGAATCCTATCATCCTAGTCTCCTAAATCATTGTCTTCTAGTCATCTTGCATCTTTTCTTATGCCCCTATCCTAAGTTAAAAGAGTCATCTTGGTCATCCCCTCATCCCCTTTCTATCTTCCTCTAGAGTCAGTATTTCCTCATATCTTGAGCCAAGTCCAAACCTAATTCTAATCCTTAGTCTTCCAATCCATCTTCATCCTTCTCCAACTCATCCTCAATTCAACATGTCTCAAAACTATTATGATGAGCTTGGTTATTATGTCTCTCCTCTCAATCCATCCTATCCTGATGATGATGAAAGTCTTGTTGATCATGATTCATACATTGAAAACCTTAGCCATCATGATGATGAGAGCCTTGTGGATCATGATGTGTATTTTGAAAATCTTAGCAAGTTTTCTCCAAACATCCCCCATCATCCAATCATTCCTCCAAACTATCCTACCATGCCTTCATGCATATCCACTCACACTCCTTATCCTACCTTTGACAAGGGAAATCCACTATCCTATTCATCCATACCTTCTTCCTATCCTAAACCTACATATCCTCTATATGAATCCTTCATACCTCCATCTCCTTCTATAGTCATATCCCAACCAACATCTTTCCATAGCAACACTCCAAGTTACATCCCTTATCCAAATCATTCATCCCCTTATCTTCCAAATTATTTTCAAAACCAAAATCCTAGTCTTCCCATCCCTTAAACCAAATCCTCTATCTCTTTATCCTCCAAATCATTTTCAAAACCTAAATCCTAGTCTTCTAAACCATTATTCTAATCCACCATCCTATCTAAATCCAACATCTTATATTCTAAACTGCATTGCCACAAATCCCCTCCCACAAAGAGAATGCATCCTTCAATCTGCTTCATATCCTATAGCTCAATCCATTATTCCTACCTCACCAAATAGCCAATTCAGTTCTCAAGCTTCCTCTAAACCAACCTATATGAACTATATAGTCATCACATCTTCCAATTCCTCATCTACACCATCATCCCCCCAAGAAAGTTCACAATATCCTACCCCATCTTCATATGTAGACCATCCTAGCCCTCCATCTTCTACACATTCTAGTCCATCACCTCTCCCATCCCAAAAGACTCCAAGGAGTTTCACAAGGAAGCCAACAACAAATCCATCTCCTACAGCTAAAGAGACATGTCATCTCAATCCTTCATGTGAAGCCATCATTGATGAGCCTCATCAACCTCCCCTATACATTATCCTTCTTCCATATATCCCACTCATTGATTCTCTTCCATATCCCAGCATCATTAATTCATTCCTATGCATTGACTTCACCAAATCTCCATCCACTTCTCCTCCTCCTAGCATTATCCAAGCCACATTCAATGAGCCTCAGGACTTCACCCTTCTTCCTACCATCAGAGTTGTAGAATCTCCCATCCTTCCATCCACTCCATCTGAAGAGTCCATCCATACATGCCCTTGTTGGAATTAGTAGAGATAGGTGCTGAGAGGGGAGGGGTGAATCGGTGCCTTCAAAAACTTTTACTTGTAAACCTTTCTGATATATAACTATAAACAGTAATAATTGACCAAAACAACTTGAATCTAACTGCATGTATCAATCATTCATTTAACTTATGAAAGTAAACAACATGAAATCAATATGACAATCACATGACACAAGTATTTTGGTAATGCAAAAACACTTGTTAGAAGGTAAAAAGTATGGTAGGGATGACACCCACAAATTCTTCACTACTATAGATAGAAAAGGTTTTCCTATTAGGGCTACAAGTTTTGATCACTTCTAGTGATCTCACCCTATTAGGAGTGACATGTTAGATCAGCTAGATCTACCTAGTTATAGGATTTTAAAAACACTAATGAAGTGTGTACTCATTTAAGAGATTTACATAAGACTGTTAAGTCTACTTTATTAAGATATTTTATCCAAAACTCTATTATAATTCTCAGAAAGCAATAGGTAATTATCTACTAATTGACAACTCAATTGTCTGATATAGATCTATAAGCTCTGATAAAATATCACCTCACTTGTGATGAATCTCTACTCTGAACTGCTCAGTAGCCTTTTCTAATTCTACTCAATCTAAATTCCTTTGTACTCAGTTCTACTTTGTTAACTAATAGACTTGAAGTTAGGCAATTGCTTCAAGTGCTTCGTGATTCATATATTAGCTCACACCAAAAATGATGCAAACACACAGATATATAGTGTTTTGTTTTTGTGGCTTTAACAAAATTAGGTTACACAACATAGTCATAACCTTAAGATCTATGGTATACAATAATAACCTAGATCAACTATTACAAAAGATATACATTACATTTAATGAATGTCATCACATTAAATGTTCCTCAATCTTGGTAAATCATTTTATGAACCATTGTAACCATTTTCATAGAAGTAAGTGTCATTTCAAATTACTATTCCATTTTCTGTGATCCTCGACAAACACTGTATAAACTACTCGACCTGTATATTGCAATGCTCAATGTTTACTATCTGTCAGTTTTGGTGTCTTCTGGTGCTTAGTAAACTATTTTTTGCTCGGTATATATTCTTTACCAACTAGTCTATCTTGCTTCTAGTTACCGATTAGCTCAATGTAAGTGACCAACTGATATCTTTACAAACCTTTGATACTAATGACAACTTTAAATGCTCATTAGAGATAACAATCTCCCCCTTTGGCATTAGTATCAAAACTTTGAATGTATATAGACAAAATTTTCTATATAACTTATATCTCCACCATATACATATACACATCAAAAAAAAAAATTCCTAAGTACTAAGTACTCCCCCTTGGTGCATGCTCCCGGTAATATGTAGTATATGTAGCATCTATGTACATATTTGGCATAATGACTTATACATTATTTTCCCCCTTTTTGATAGTAATGCCAAATACAAAAATTAAGTAGTATACTCACATCTTGTCAAAAATATGCTGGTGGGTTTTCTTCATTGACTCCAAGAGGTTTTCCCATTCCTTTGTCAAGTTAGTGAGATCAATGTGCTCAAGACTGACTTGTACATGCATGTCAAAGATATTACCTAACACTGAAATTTTTGGTGTTGCAATGAGTTGTTTAGGTTTGACAATGTGTGTCTCAAAAAATTTCAGGTATGGCAGGAGTTCTATCTATAACTCAGTAACTTGATCTGTTATGTGCTCTTCTTGTTCCTTCAAATCTTCTATTAACCATTGGAGTTCCTGAACTCAGTGAATGTGCTTTAAGAAAGCATGAGGCTCAGTTATAGCTGCATTTTCACTTAAATCTATTTGTGCTTCCAATCCTTTGATCTTCTCACTGACTTCAATAGTGAAGGTGTCTATAGTACAAAGTTTCAGTAAATATTGACAAATTGTCTAAGTGATAGTTTTTATCTCGGTGATTACCTCAGATAATTTGACCTTCTTCAATGCCACTTCTAGGCTTATTTTCTCTGCCAGTTTGAACTGTATCTTGGATTCTACCCTTTCTTCAATTCATTTATTTGCATCAATATCTAGTGCATTGATCTTCTTGGAAAGTGTAGCAAGTTGATCTATGATAGGAGTATCCTCATCAATATTCACCTTAGGTACTACCTATTGTAAAATATCCCTCGCATCAGTTAAGATTTATTTTCATCTGTGTTCTTGCTTCAACTTCTCTTATGCTACCTTTCTTGAACATAATTCCCCATATTTACTTAATTCTTCGGGGCTTAGGGTCTTGGGGTCACACTCAGGGATAATTATCACTTCATCTAGGGTGACCATCCCTTTTCCTTTCTTTTCCTTCTTCTTCTCTAGTGCTAGAGGTGATTTCTTCTCAATAATAGCAATAGTTTTGTCTCCATATTTCGGAGTATCCTTCCCAGTTAACACACGTTCTTCCTTCTTCTACTCCTTGATATATGTAGTCTCGGTTGATGTAGTACGAGCCTCAGATGTGGTGTCAAGTGGGATTACCTCTATTTCCTTTATTTCTTTTTTTGCCTTTGCCTCGGTGGAAGGTGCTTCTATTTGTGTAGGCTCATCTATCTTTGCAAGTTTCTTTATGTCTTGATCCCCTATGATGTCTTTGTTTTGCTCAAGGTCTGAGCCGTTGGGTTGTACTTGGGAAAGAATTTTGGCTACTTCTACAAGTACAGGAAGTTTACCTAGTAGTGATGTAAATAGACATTCAGTGTCTAGTACTTCATCTTTATTAGGTGCAATATTCACATCTTCATCATCTTTGTCATCAAGATCACCATTTGTGATGTCCTCAATGAGTACATCATCATCGGTTTTCTTCTCCAGTTGAATTTCAACTTTATCCGATGCATCCTATGAAATACTTATTTCTTCCTTTTCCTCAGTGATATCAATTACCTCAGTAACTGATATACCGGTGTTCTTTGATTTCTTTGTTGTTCCCTCATCAATACAAATACCTTTACCTTTGGAATTGTGTCTCTTCTTAGACAGGTTTAAGAATACTTCTTTCTCAGCTTTTTCTCTGGCCTTAAAAATTGATGTCCACACAGAATCAATTTTGGTATCCATATCTGCTACATTTTCATCCATTATCATCATGGCTCTATTCTTGATCATAAATTTTTCTTGGTATTTGGTCATGTACTCACTAATTTCTCCAAAGCTTAGATGTGGGGCTGCCTAAACTAGACATCGTTCTCTCTTTCTTTTCTTGGTGTCTAGTACAATAGCCCATTTTTCAATAATCTTTTCATCCAACCTCTTCGATAATGCATAGGAAAATTCCATTGGAACTTTCTTGAATTTGATCATCATTTGGATGACAACCTCTTCTATCTTGGTTTGATCTTCATTTGAAATTTTGTGAAATCTGTCTAGTAAGGGATCAATAAGATCTCCATGTTCAATTATGTCTTCAATAATTTCATCTATTATTTTTTCCTTGTTACTGACCACCCTAAATTGATTAACATCATCTTCAGTCTCAGTTTCCTCAAGAACTTCTTTACTTCTTATCAGTTTTCTTCTTTTCTTTGGTGCCTAAGCTACAGCCTTGTTCTTTCTCTTGATATATTTCCTTGTTGGTGTAGCTGCCCTTAATTTTGTTACTTTCTCTACTTCTTCCTTATCAGGCAGTGGAGCTACAGTTGATGATCTTGTCTTCATACCTTCTTGTACCAATAACTACTTCTTTATAGTAATTTCAAGTGGAAGAACCGGTGTGGGATCTTCTTCTTTGTTAGACTCGGTCTCCTCAATATCATATGGTTTGTCAGCCAACTGTAACTAACCTTTGGTTGCCTATTCAACCGGTGTCTCTTCAGATGTTTCAGACACATCTCCATATTTAGCAGTAAGATTTTTCTTCATCTTCTTTACCTTTCTATATATTTTACCGATCTCTATATTTTTTGAGATTCTAGATTTGGCCTCTTCATATACTTCAAACCTAGTGGCAATGGGATCTTTTGGTAATGCAAGTAGTGCATTAATAGATTTTAGTGCAAAATCATGGTTCATTTCATAATCCATCAGTGCCAACCATTTTATCCTAGGTTCAACTACTTTTATCAAGGTATAATCTATGTTGACTACAAAACATATATCATGCTCAAAACTTTGAACTAATTCCCTCAAAATTCTACTTCTTTTATGCATCTCAGTTTCAAATTCTTTGAAGTATGCATCAGACTCTATATTCAATTTATCTCCTAACTTATTCATCATATCATTGATCTATTTTGTTATCAGTATATCTGTTAGAAAGTAAAGTCCACCAAGATAACTGAGAGGGGGGAGTGAATCAGTTATCAGATAATTATAACTTTTATCATCTTCAATAGCATTAAACCATATAAGCAATATAATTATCAACCATAGAAAGATATTCATACACAATAACACAATGACACAAGATATGTTAATTAGGTAACCTCTTGATCAAAGAGTAAACCCCTATGGGAATGATGCCCACAAAAGATGCACTAATGTGAATATTCCTTGTGAATGGATGGACTTTGTTAAGAGTCTTATGAAATACATTCAGTACATATGAATCCCTGTTAGCAGATTTTGAATCCCTATTAAAAGATTCTAACCCTGTTAAGAGTTATGGAAGATAGAAGGACCCACTACCCAAATAGCTTCAGGGTAAGATCACTAAACACACTATCCAAATAATCTTTGTATTAATCAATAGAATAATATGTTACCTCTTCTCTGACTGTGCCAAACCGCACTCACTGTTACACCAGATCTCAATTTTAGATCTCTATACCTCACATGTCTTCCTTCACAAATTCACTTTCATACTTAGCTCTTTTCTTCACTTCATGCATACACATCACACACAACCACCACAATAACATGGAAATACATTCCTTCCTTTATAGCACACTCAAATAATTACAAATGAGTTGCCATATAATTACAACATAAAAGTTTCCACATGCTACATCAAAATTAAAAAAAATTGTCGGCTTCGAATTACAATAATTCTTCTCTCGTGTGAGCTCAAAGTTTTTGATATCATCCATGTCACTATCAATGTGTCTTCAAATTCCCTTTAAATGCCCAAAACTAGATTCCATCCTGATTAGAGATATCATCTAATTTCCACAAATCGCTACTCAGGAACACTACCTGAATACTGCTTCCACAAAAGTGCTCATAACTTCCATGAATAAATGAATTACTATTTGTGCTCCTAACCATAGACATATAACATATCAAAGAGTATATCCTCAACATCTCATAGCTCCAACTATAATAACCCACATGCACTAATCCAAACTCTGTCTGCTTCTCTACAAGTCTCCTGCAAATCACTGTGTTGACATCAATGACAATCATAGTCATGAATGCAACAAAAATTGCTAAAGAATGGATGCCAAACATCTAGAATTCATTCCTAACAATTTTCCCCATTGGCATTGATGGCAACATAGATGAAAAAAGATCCAATGTTCCAAAAATCCAATACTGCAACACTGCTGCTCCAAATCCTCTTCATCAATCAAATCTTGCTTCATTTTCCTATTCAGTTCTCTCCAACAGATGTTTCAGATGGTTTTTCATGTATACTTCTCCCCCATTGACATTAATGACATAAATTTCATTATTATGTCAACAACGACTCCAATGTCAAAAGACACTATTCAGAAAATATGTTCACTAGAGTCCTCATGACTCAGCTCAGATACACATACTCCCCCATAGAGGAAGTACCAACATCCAGTCTAAAAGAAAGATAAGGCTTGTATACTATAGGATGGATGCAACCAACTGCATCACTTTTCAAAAGTAGGTTGGGGCATAACCCCAAGCATACCTCTAAGATACTCAAATATATCCTTAGGCAAAGGCTTTGTGAATATATCTGCTATCTGCTCCTTTGTACTTATGTACTCAAGTTTGAATTCTTTCTCAACAACTTTTTCTCTTACAAGATGATACTTAATCTCTATATGCTTTGTCTTAGAATGTAATATAGGATTCTTAGACATAATAATTGTGCTGATGTTGTCACAATGTATGACAACAGGTTCAACAAACTTTATTCCAATATCCTTTAGCATTTGCTTCATCAAAATTATCTAGTTACAATTGTTTGTTGCTGCTGCATATTCTGCTTCTATTGTGATTTGTCAGATACAATTTTTTTTCTTGCTTAGCCAAGAAACCAGTCTTCCTCCAAGGAAAAATGCTCCACCACTGGTGCTTTTCTTATCATCAACACTACCTCCCCAATTAGCATTTTTATAAGCACATAGGGTAAAATCATTAGATTTTTCATACCATATCCATAGTCCATTGTGCCTCTTAAATATCTCACTATCCTCTTTACTGCTGCATAATGTGATTCTATAGGTTCAACTTGAAATCTTGCTACAATTCCAACTGAATGTGCTCTATCAGGTCTTGTATGAGTCAAATACTGCAATCCTCCAATCATGGATCTGTATTTATTTTGTTCCATTCTAGGATTCTCATCTATGCTAGATAACTTATGTCCAGTCACCATCGGTGTTCCAACTGGTTTACAATTCTCCATTCCAAATCTTCTCAACAATTCATTCAGGTACTTTGTCTGACTTAAAAAGATACCATCATTTTTTTTTGTTATCTGTAATCCCAAAAATTATTTCATTTCACCAATCATACTCACTTTAAATTCAGTCTTCATTTCATCAAAAAAAATTTCACTAGCTTCATCTTCTCTTCCAAAGATAATGTCATCAACAAAAATAACTATAACCAACAAACCATTTTCAATTTATTTTGCGTAGAGAATGTTATCAGTAGTTCCTTTTGTAAATATCAATTTAATCAAATATTTATCTAGTCTTGCATACCAAGTTCTAGGTGCTTGTTTAAGTCCATATAAAGCTTTATTTATTTTACATACCATGTCTCATTCTTGAGTCAAAGGAAAACCTTCAGGCTATTCAATGTAGACTTCTTCCAATTCTCCATTCAGAAATGTTGACTTCACATCCATCTGATATACTTTGAATTTCTTGTAAGCTGCATAAGCCAAAAACATTCTT
Source organism: Chamaecyparis obtusa (assembly GCA_027943335.1). Taxonomy (NCBI): domain Eukaryota; kingdom Viridiplantae; phylum Streptophyta; class Pinopsida; order Cupressales; family Cupressaceae; genus Chamaecyparis; species Chamaecyparis obtusa. Next base: position 364,786 of record BSBK01007177.1, on the reverse strand, counting down.
ACTACTTCAATTCTTGCAACAGGTGCAAAGGTTTCTTCATATTCAATTCCTTCTTGCTTTGAGTAACCCTTACATACCAATTTTGCTTTGTTTCTTACTACTTCTCCTTGTTCATTCATCTTGTTTCTGAATAGCCATTTAGTTCCAATAACATTCTTGTCTTTAGGTCTAGGGACCAATTCCCATGTCTTGTTCTTTTCAATCTGATCTAGTTCTTCTTTCATAGCATTAGTCCAACTTTCATCTTCACAAGCTTCATTAGTAGTCTTAGGTTCAATTTGAGAAATCAAACATAACTATTCTTGTACCTTATTTCGAGTTAGAACTCCTCTTTTGATGCTTCCAATAATTTGTCCAATAGGATGATTTCTTAACAAACTCTTGCTAGGTTTCACTGTCTCAAATCTCACATCAGATGTAGGTTCTTCAATGACATCACTATGGCTTTCATTCAACAAATCACTATTAGTTTCATAAAATAATTCAGTACATCCAGTGTTAGTTTTAGGATGAGCTTCTTCATCTGATTCATAATCAATCATTCTTTCCTGAATTTTGAACTTTTCATCAACTTTAACATTTGCACTCTCAACAATAGTCTTAGTTCTTTTATTGTAACATCTATAGGCTTTGATTTTCAAAGAATATCCAAGAAATATACCTTCATCACTTTTGGATAAAACTTTCCAATATCATCATCTCTCTTTATATAACATTTGCTTCCAAAAATTTTAAAATACTTAACTGAGGGTGCATGTCCAAACCATAATTCATAAGGAGTCTCATTTGCGTCTGCTCTGATTTGTACTATGTTCATTGTATACACTGATGTGTTCATTTCTTCTCTCCAGAATATCTTCACCAAATCATTCTCAAACAACATAGCTCTTGTTGCTTCAGTCACTGATCTGTTTCTTCTTTCTGCAATGCCATTTTGTTTAGGTGTTCTAGGGGCTGAATATTGTCTCTTAATGCCATTTTCTTCACAAAAGGTGTTAAACTCTCTAGAAGTAAATTCTACACCTCTATCAGATCTCAAACATTTTATCTTCATTCTAGATTCCTTCTCAACTTTTTTCTTAACAATCTTAAACTTATCAAATGCTTCAGATTTTTCTTTAAGAAATGCAATCCACATCATTCTTGTAAAATCATCAACAAGAATCATAAAATACCTTTCTCCATAGAATCCTCTAGTCCTGGTAGGACCGCTCAAATCTGTATGAACAATCTCCAACTTTTCTATAGATGTAAACTTCTTACTCGGAAAAGAATTTCTCTTCTATTTAGCCCTTACACATTCTTTGCAAATCATGTTAGTAGGCTTCATAATTTTAGGCAAATCTCTTACTGCAAGTGTAGTGCTTACTTTCACAATGTTATCAAAGTTTATATGAAAAAACCTTCTATGCCATAACCAACTATCATCAATCGTAGTAATCAAACATGTCATCTTAGTAGGATTCAACTGAAATACATTACCTCTAGTTCTAGATCTAGTTCCAATCAGATTTCCATATTTATCCTTCATCACACAAGTTTTCTCAGTAAGCCAAACTTGACATCCCTTATCAACTAACTGTCCAACACTCAAAAGATTATGTTTCAATCCATCCACAAAATAAACATCATCAATATTAGTCTTGCCATCAAGAGTAATACATCCTATACCTTTAATCAAACAAGGTGCATTGTTTCCAACTCTAACAACTCCTCCATCATATTCATTAAACTTTATGAACTTTTTCATGTCTCCAGTCATATGATCTAAACAACCACTATCTATAATCCAATCATCTTTTTTTTCAACTTGAGAAACTAAGGATATTTCTTCCTTAACATCAGTTTCAGCATTTTCTTCTTTAATTGCTACAAATCCTATGTCATCATTATTCTCAGTATCACTTTCACTTAAAGTTCTTTCTATACTAGATTCAAGATCTTCATCATTAGCATAATAACATTCCTTAGATCTTTTAGGTTTGAAATTTTTTCTGTACTTTTTAACTCTCTTAAGGACATTTAGATGCAAAATGACCATATTCTTGACAAGTCCAACATTTAAATATTTTCTTATCGTCTAGTTCTCTTTTCACAAGCAAGGTAATACCTTCTTCAATCTTCTTGTCTTCTTCATTTCTAGATCTTTTGCTACCAGCATAATCTCCACTCACACTGATGCCTCTTGAAAAAGTAGGGCAAACACTAAGAGCATTGAATGTTTTCTCCATTCTAGGTAAGTCTCCTGATAATCTCAGGTTCATTTCTACTGCTTCCAATCTTCCAAGAAGAGTCTCTCTTATAAAGTTTGTAGTGCAAGGTATGACTTGTTCAATCATCTATGTTGTTTGCTTAAATACAGGGGTCAATGTCCTCAAAAGTTTCCATATCACTTCATTCTCTATCTTTGTTCCTCCACAAGATTTTATACCTGTAATAATTTCTAACATTCTACCAATATAGCTTCTAATAGATTCATCTTCCAATATTCTTATATCTTTAAATGCACATATCCAATTATGTAATCTAACTCTTTTTGCATGTTCATCACCTTCAAAAGTAGAGTGTAAAGCATTCCAAATTTCATGAGATTTTTTCAAATATTTTACCTAACTGTACTCATTCTTTGGAAGGGCTATCAAAAGCACTTCTCTTGCAAGCATGTTACACATGAATAGATCTATCTCATCAGTAGTACATGTTTCAAGATTGTCATCTTCAATGATAGTCTTATCATTCTTTGTAATCAACCAATAACTTGGTCCTAAACATAGTAGGTTTGTATTCAGCTTTTCTTTCTAGCTATCAAAATTTACTCCATCAAACTTAGGGCTTTGTTTCATAAAATTCCCCATGGATCTCCTTAAGTTGTTAAACTTTTTTTTCAAGGACCTGCTGCTTTGATACCAATTGTTAGAAAGTAAAGTCCACCAAGATAACTAAGAGGGGGGGGATGAATTAGTTATCAGATAATTATAAATTTTATCATCTTCAATAGCATTAAACCATATAAGCAATATAATTATCAACCATAGAAAGATATCCATACACAATAACACAATGACACAAGATATGTTGACTAGGGAACCTCTTGATCAAAGAGTAGACCCTGGTGGGAATGATGCACACAAAAGATGCACTAATATGAATATTCCTTGTGAAAGGATGGACTCTGTTAGGAGTCTTATGAAATACATTCAGTACATATGAATCCCTTTTAGGAGATTTTGAATCCCTATTAAAAGATTCTAACCCTGTTAAGAGTTATGGAAGATAGAAGGACCCACTGCCCAAACAGCTTCAGGGTAAGATCACTGAATGCACTATCCAAATAATATTTTTATTACTCAATAGAATAATATTTTACCTATTCTTTGACTGTGCCGAACTGCACTCACTGCTACACCAGATCTCAATTTTAGATCTTTGTACTTCGCATGTCTTCCTTCACAAATTTGCTTTCATACTTAGATCTTTTCTTCACTTCATGCATACAACATCACACACAACCACCAATACAACAAGGAAATATATTCATTTCTTTATACCACACTCAAATAATTACAAATGAGTTCACATACAATTACAACATAAAAGTTTCTACACACTACATCAAAATTACACAAAACTGTCAGCTTCCAACTACAATAAATCTTCACTCATGTGACCTTGAAGTTTTCACTATCATCTACATCACTATCAATGTGTCTTCAACTTCCCTTTAACTGCACAAAACTAGATTCCATCCTAATTAGGAGATATCATCTGATTTCCACAAACCACTACTCAGGAACACTGCCTGAATATTGCTTCCACAAAAGTTCTCATAACTTCCATGAATAAATGAATTACTGTCTACACTCTTAACCATAGACATATAACATATCAAATATTATATCGTCAATGTCACATAGCTCCAACTACAATAACCCACATGCGCTAATCCAAACTCTTTGTGCTTCTCTGCAAGTCTTCGGTAAATCACTATGTTGACATCAATGACAATCATAGTCATGAATGCAACAACAACTACTATAGAATGGATGCCAAACATTTAGCATTCATTCCTAACAATCTCCCCCATTGGCATTGATGGAAACATAGATGAAAAAACATCCAATATTCCAAAAATCCAATACTGCAAAACTGCTACTTCAAATCCTCTTCATTAATCAAATCTTGATTCATTTTCCTATTTAGTTCTCTCCAACAAATGTTTCAGATGGTTTTTCATGTATGCTTCTCCCCCATTGACATCAATGATAGAAATTTCATCATTATGTCAACAACAACTCTAATGTCAAAAGACACTATTCAGAAAATACATTCACTAGAGTCCTCATGACTCAACTCAGATACACATACTCCCCCATAGAGGAATTACCAACATCTAGTCTAGAAGAAAGATAAGGCTCATATACTACTGGATGAATGCAACCAACTACATCACTTTTCAAAAGTAGGTTGGGGCATAACCCCAAGCATACCTCTTAGATACTCAAATGTATCTTTAGGCAAAGGCTTTGTGAATATATCTGCTATCTACTCCTTTGTACTTATGTACTCAAGTCTGACTTCTTTCTCACCAACTTTCTCTCTTACAACATGATACTTAATCTCTATATGCTTTATCTTAGAATGTAATATAGGATTCTTAGACATACCAACTATGTTGGTGTTGTCACAATGTATGACAACAGGTTAAACAAAATTTATTCCAATATCCTTCAGCATTTTCTTCATCAAAATTATCTGGTTACAATTGTTTGTTACTGCTACATATTCTTCTTTTGCTATGCTTTGTGAGATAGAATTTAGCTTCTTGCTTAGCCAAGAAACCAATCTTCCTCCAAGGAAAAATGCTCCACCACTGGTGCTTTTCTTATCATCAACACTACCTCCCCAATCAGCATCTGTATATGCACATAGGGTAAAATCATCAGCTTTTTCACACCATAATCCATAGTCCACTATGCCTCTTAAATATCTCAGTATCCTCTTTACTGCTGCATAATGTGATTCTCTAGGTTCAGCTTGAAATCTTGCTACAATTCTAATTGAATGTGCTATATCAGGTCTTGTATGAGTCAAATACTGCAATCATCCAATCATAGATCTATATTTCTTATGTTCCACTACATGAGTCTCATATGTGCTAGATAACTTATGTCTAGTCACCATGGGTGTTCCAACTGGTTTACAATTCTCCATTCCTAATCTTTTCAACAAGTCATTCAGGTACTTTGTCTAACTTACAAAGATACCATCATTTTTTTGTGTTATCTCTAATCCTGAAAAGTATTTCATTTCACCAATCATACTCATTTAAAATTCAGTCTTCATTTCATCAGCAAACTTGTCACTAGCTTCATCTTCTCCTCCAAAGATAATGTCATCAACAAAAATAACTATAACCAAAAAACCATTTTTAATTTATTTTGTGTACGGATTGCTATCAGTTGTTCCTTTTGTAAATCCCAATTTAATCAAATATTTATCCAGTCTTGCATACCAAGTTCTAGGTGCTTGTTTAAGTCCATATAAAGCTTTCTTTAGTTTACATACCATGTCTCCTTCTTGAGTCAAAGGAAAACCTTCAAGCTGCTCAATGCAGACTTCTTCTTCCAATTCTCCATTCAAAAATGTTGACTTCACATCCATCTGATATACTTTGAATTTCTTGTAAGCTACATAAGCCAAAAAGATTCTTACTACCTCAATTCTTGCAACAAGTGTAAAGGTTTCTTCATAGTAAATTCCTTCTTGCTTTGAGTAACCCTTACATACCAATCTTTCTTTGTTTCTTACTACTTCTCCTTGTTCATTCATCTTGTTTCCGAATACCCATTTCATTCCAATAACATTCTTGTCTTTAGGTCTAGCGACCAATTCCCATGTCTTGTTCTTTTCAATCTGATCTAGTTCTTCTTTCATAGCATTAGTCCAACTTTCATCTTCATAAGCTTCATTAGTAGTCTTAGGTTAAATTTGAGAAATCAAACATAACTTTTCTTGTACCTTATTTCAAGTTAGAACTCCTCTTTTTATGCTTCCAATAATTTGTCCAATAGGATGATTTCTTAACAAACTATTGCTAGGTGTCACTATCCTAGATCTCACTTTAGATGTAGGTTCTTCAATGACATCACTATGGCTTTCATTCAACAAATCAATATCAGTTTCATAAAATAATTCAGTACATCCATTGTTAGATTTAGGATGAGCTTCTTCATCTAATACATAATCAAGCATTCTTTCCTGAATTTTCAACTTTTCATCAACTTTAACATTTTCTCTTTCAATAATAGTCTTAGTTCTTTTATTGTAACATCTATAGGCTTTTTTTTTCAAAGAATATCCAAGAAATATACCTTCATCACTTCTAGGATCAAACTTTCCAATATCATCATCTCTCTTTATATCACATTTTCTTCCAAAAATTCTAAAATACTTAACTGAGGATGCATGTCCAAACAATAATTCATAAGGTGTCATGTCTGTGTCTGCTCTAATTTGTACTATGTTCATTGTATACACTGCTATGTTCACTACTTATCTCCAGAATATCTTCACCAAATCATTTTCAAACAACATAGCTCTTGCTGCTTTAGTCACTGATCTGTTTCTTCTTTCTACAATGCCATTTTGTTCAGGTGTTCTAGGGGCTGAATACTATCTCTTAATGTCATTTTCTTCACAAAAGGTGTTAAGCTCTCTAGAAGTAAATTCTCCACCTCTATCAGATCTTAAACATTTTATCTTCATTTGAGATTCATTCTCAACTTTATTCTTAACAATCTTAAACTTATCAAATGCTTTAGATTTTTCTTTAAGAAATGCAATCCACATCATTCTTGTAAAATCATCAACAAGAATCATAAAATACCTTTCTCCATAGAATCCACTAGTCCTGATAGGAACACTCAAATCTGTATGAACAATCTCCAGCTTTTCTGTAGATGTAAACTTCTTACTGGAAAAATAACTTCTCTTTTGTTTAGCCATTACACATTCTTTGCAAGTCATGTTAGTAGGCTTCATAATTTTAGGAAAATCTCTTACTACAAGTGTAGTACTTACTTTCACAATGTTATCAAAGTTTATATGAAAAAACCTTCTATGCCATAACCAACTATCATCAATCTTAGTAATTAAACATGTCATCTCAGTAGGATTCAACTGAAATACATTACCTCTGGTTCTAGATCTAGTTCCAATCAGATTTCCATCTTTATCCTTTATCACATAAGGATTCTCAGTAAACCAAACTTGATATCCTTTATCTAAAAACTATCCAACACTCAAAAGATTATGTTTCAATCCATCCACAAAATAAACATCATCAATATTAGTCTTTCCATCAAGAGTAATACATCCTATACCTTTAATCAAACAAGGTGCATTGTTTCCAACTCTAACAACTCCTCCATCATATTCATTAAACTTTATGAACTTTTTCATGTCTCTAGTCATATGATGTGAACAACCACTATCTATAATCCAATCAGCTTTCTTTTCCACTTGAGAAACTAAGGATTTTTCTTCCTTAACATCAGTTTCAAGATTTTCTTCTTTAATTGCTACAAATCCTATGTCATCATTATTCTTAGTATCACTTTCACTTAAAGTTCTTTCTATACTAGATTCAAGATCTTCATCATTAGCATAATAACATTCCTTAGATCTTCTAGGTTTGAAATTGTTTCTATACTTTTTAACTCTCTTAGGACATTTAGATGCAAAATGACCATATTCTTGACAAGTCCAACATTTAAATATTTTCTTACCATCTGGTTCTCTTTTCACAAGCAAGGCAATACCTTCTTCAATCTTCTTGTCTTCTTCATTTCTAGATATGTTTCTACTAGCATAATCTCCACTCACATTGATGGTTCTTGACAAATTAGGGCAAACACTAAGAGCACTGAATGTTGTCTCCATTCTAGGTAAGTCTCCTGATAATCTCAAGTTCATTTATGTTGCTTCCAATCTTCCAAGAAGAGGCTCTCTTGTAAATTTTGTAGTGCAAGGTATGAGTTTTTCAATCATATGTGTTGTCTACTTAAATATAGGGGTCAATGTCCTTAAAATTTTCCATATCACTTCAATCTTTGTCTTTGTTCCTCCACAAGATTTTATACCTGTAATAATTTCTAACATTCTACCAATATAGCTTCTAATAGATTCATCTTCCAACATTCTTATATCTTCAAATGCACATATCCAATTATGTAATATAACTCTTTTTGCATGTTCATCACCTTCAAAAGTAGAGTTTAAAGCATTCCAAATTTCATGAGATTTTTTCAAATATTTTACCTAATTATACTCATTCTCTGGTAGGGCTATCAAAAGTGCTTCTCTTGCAAGTATGTTACACATGAATAGATCTCTCTCATCATTAGTACATGTTTCAAGATTTTCCTCTTCAATGATAGTCTTATCATTTTTTTTAATCAACCAATAACCTAGTCCTAAACATAGTAGGTGTGTCTTCATCTTTTCTTTCTAGCTGTCAAAATTTACTCCATCAAACTTAGGGCTTTCTTTCCTAAAATTCACCATGGATCTCCTTAAGCTGTTAAACTTTTTTTTCAAGGACCTGTCGCTCTAATACCAATTGTTAGAAAGTAAAGTCCACCAAGATAACTAAGAGGGGGGGGGGTGAATTAGTTATCAGATAATTATAACTTTTATCATCTTCAACAATATTAAACTATATAATCAATATAATTACCAACCATAGAAAGATATTCATACACAATAACACAATGACACAAGATATGTTGACTAGGTAACCTCTTGATCAAAGAGTAAACCCCAGTGGGAATGATGCCCATAAAAGATGCACTAATATGAATATTGCTTGCAAAAGGATGGACTCTGTTAGGAGTCTTATGAAATACATTCAGTACATATGAATCCCTATTAGGAGATTTTGAATCCCTGTTAAAAGATTCTAACCCTATTAAGAGTTATGGAAGACAGAAGGACCCACTACCCAAATAGCTTCACGGTAAGATCACTAAACACATTGTCCAAATATTCTTTGTATTACTCAACAAAATAATATGTTACCTCTTCTCTGACTATGCCAAACCACACTCACTATTACACCAAATCTCAATTTTAGATCTTTGTACTTCACATGTCTTCCTTCACAAATTTGCTTTCATACTTTTCTCTTTTCTTCACTTCATGCATAAAAAATCACACACAACCACCACTACAACAAGGAAATGCATTCATTCCTTTATAACACACTCAAATAATTACAAATGAGTTGGCATACAATTACAACATAAAAGTTTCCACACGTTACATCAATATTACACAAAATTGTCAGCTTCCAACTATAATAAATCTTCACTTGTGTGACCTTAAAGTTTTCACTATCATCCATGTCACTATCAATATGTCTTGAACTTCCCTTTAACTGCGCAAAACCAGATTCCATCCCAATTAGGAGATATCATCCAATTTCTACAAACCACTACTTAGGAACACTGCATGAATACTGCTTCCACAAAAGTGCTCATAACTTCCATGAATAAATGAATTACTACATGTGCTCTTAACCATAGACATATAACATATTAAAGAGTATATCCTCAACATCTCATAGCTCCAACTACAATAACCCACGTGCACTAATCCAAACTCTGTCTGCTTTTGTGCAAGTCTCTAGTAAATCACTGTATTGACATCAATGAAAATCATAGTCATGAATGCAACAAACTCTACTACAGAATGGCTACCAAACATCTAGCATTCATTCCTAACAATATCTAGTTTCCAATTTACTTTTCTGGTGCCAAGTACATACTTTTGTAGATAGAAAAATATGCAAACAAGTAGTGATCTGAACTTACATGTATTAGACTTCTTTTTCCTTATAGTCTTCATATTCTCCTGAAGTTGATGAAATAGTAACTCGACAAGATCAACCTGGTGACCTTTTACCACAATTTTGTGTGCCATGTCTACTACGCTGGAGGGTATGCTATTGAGTCTTCTTGATTGAAATAACGTGTACCTGATCACATGTGCTACAAATTTAACTGCTGGGTCTTTGATTGTCAAAATCTTTAATGCTCAACTGTCCCATTGTGCTCCAGTATTCTTCTCAACATCTAGTCATGATGAACTATGGAAGGTCGTAGCCTTGTCAGTTTTAGGGAGCCTAGTAACCCTATTGATCATTTTCTTGTTGACCTCAATCGATTTATCCAGCCAAAATTTGTCATCGTGATACCTGCTCAAAGTGATTCTTATCCAATCTATCTTAAATGATTATGGAAAGTATGTAATACATGATAACCTTGATTCCTCAATCTTCTTGTGATCTATCTTCAATTTACCATCGGTGCCACTGAGTTGTTGATGTGTTACTATAGTTTCAAAATCTCCAACTTCTCCAATTTTGCAATGAATATATGATCTTACGTCTTCTATCAATAAAACCCTTTCTGGTATGCTCAAAAAAGAACCCATTGTATCTATTTGTGTTGTGACCTTGGGATGTCGCTTAAACTTAGGTTTTTCAAAATTTACCCTAACGATTAGATTAAATTCCTCCTCAAAACTTTGTGATTTGCTTGCAGATGATGTAGATGCCATAAATTGATTCTAGGGTTTCAGGAAGCAGCGGGATAAAAAGTGTTTGATAGAAAATGAACTTAATCTACATCATCTACGAGTGATGTCAATTTGATCTAAAGTGGCCTTGAATCCTTCTAAAAATATTCTAGCTTGAACTCTACTCTTTGAAATCTCCACTCTTCAAAATTGCTATGTAACAATAAACTCTTTTCCCATGTATTTATAGACTTTTTGCTATTCCCGCTCAAACTTTCATGCAATAAATGCTTGACCTAACTTTTGGTATGAAACAGCTGTCAGCTCGGTGATAACTAAAATTTTATCTACTCGGTTAACATAGGATTACTTCATTGGTTGATACATGTGCTCGGTTAACCTTAGATACTGATTACCAATAGGTAACCAACTCTCGGTCTCTCATTTACTGACTGTATAACATTGTTAGCTCATAACATATAAACCATAGTGTATCTTTATTCATGTTGATTTGGTATAAGTACATATATAAGGAACTGTATGTAAAATTGTGATCATTTGAAATGTCAATCCCATACATACCTTTTTCACCTTAAGTGGAGGTATCGATGTCACCCAATCCAATGGATGAGGTTTCACCAACAGCATTACTTGACTCAGCATTCTTGTTAGATGTCTTCTTCCACATAGTGTTCCTTAACTTTGTGATATCTATGATAGTATATCTATTCTCAAATATATGGTTTTCATCTGGTGCTCGGTCTCTACAATTTTTTCTTAAATGACTGACCCTATGATAGTGCATACATGCCATTCCAGTGCTTGTCTAGCTTCTTGATTGTCTAGTCCGATTCTTTTTGTAATAATTTTCTGCAATGTGGTCCATATCTACCACAAGCAGTGCAGTCAGCCCATGTATTACAATCCCAAACATAAGAGTTACCTTGTCTCTTCATTTGATAGGTCTTTCATTGTGTTTTCTGCTTAGGAGTCCATACTTGCTTCATCTTAGCCTTACACTCTCGTGCAGTGTGTCCATGTTTATTACAAGTATAGAATATTTTCTCCATAGTGGTATTGTTAGCAATATCATTTTTTTTAGCTCTACATTCATAAGCAAGATGTCCAAACTTACCACAGTAATAATAGTATCCATTAAACTTAAGAGTGACAGGAGGTTTACCTTGTGCTTTGCTTCTACACACATTAGATGTATGTCCCGGTTTTCCATGGTGATAACATGCCAACACTTTAGGTTTCTAATTTTGATTAATGTTGACTTGTTTAGATTTTTGTGATGATTCTCCTTCACCGATGTAGCCTATTCCAACTCTACCCCCAAATATTCTTTGATTAGTCAGAAAGTGATCAATCTTCTTAGAATTGTCCTCAGCAAGTTTCTTCATTTCATTTTGTTGCTGTTGATTTTTCACTTCATTTCTCAACTTCTCATTCTCCTCTCTAAGTCTTGAAACATCTTCTAGTCTTCTTGACAATTCTCCATTCACTTAGTTTGCCTCTTGATTTACAATCATAATTTGATTAGTTACTTGGAAATGACGATCAGTGAGTCTCTATATCTCACTCTCTTTAGCTTGAAGTTGTTCAATCATCTATCTTCAGTCATCAATAGCCAAATTCCTTTCTTCCTCAGCTTGTCTATCATTTTTCATTGTTTCTACCATTCTCACCATCTGAGATTCTTGACCGATTTGTAGTGCTTTCACTTGATCAATTAAATGTTGATTCTTTTCAGATAAATCAGTGATTATGCTTTCAAATTCATTAGAGATGCTTCCAGAACTAGATCCAATGTCCTCAAACATTTTATCAATAGGTTCTTCATGGTAACTGATCTCATTTTGTAGACTACCTAAGTTATTTCTTTTAACCAGTAATTTCTTCAGTCCTTCCTTGGCTTGTTTGTACTGTTCCACAAACATCTACATTTGTATCTTCTGATTCTCAATAGTCTTATCAAGCTTGTATCTCTCCATGACTTAGATCTTTACCCTTTAGTGGTTAAACTATTCAATAAGAGAACTAAGCTCTAATACCAATTGTTGGAATTAGGAGAGATAGGTGCTAAGAGGGGAGGGGTGAATCAGTGCCTTCAAAAAATTTTACTTGTAAACCTTTCTGATATATAACTGTAAATAGTAATAACCAACCAAAACAACTTGAATCTAACTTCATGTATCAATCATTCATTTAACTTATGAAAGTAAACAACATGAAACCAATATGACAATCACATGACACAAGTATTTTGGTAATGCAAAAATCCTTGTTAGAAGTTAAAAACTACAGTGGGGATGACACGCACAAATTCTTCACTACTACAGATAGAAAAGGTTTGCCTATTAGGGCTGGTGATCTCACCTAGTTAGGAGTGACATGTTAGATCAGCTAGATCTACCTAGTTATAGGATTTTAACAACACTAATGAAGTGTGCACTTGGTTAAGAGATTTACATAAGACTATTAAGTCTACTCTATTAAGAGATTTTATCCAAAACTCTATTACAATTGTCAGAAAGCAATAGGTAATTATCTGTTAATTGACAACTCAATTGTCTGATATAGATCTATAAGCTCTAATAAAATATCACCTTACTTGTGATGAATCTCTACTCTGAACTGCTTGGTAGCCTTTTCTGATTCTACTCAATCTGAATTCCTCTATACTTAGTTCTGCTCTGTTAACTGATAGACTTGAAGTTAGGCAATTGCTTCAAGTGCTCCATGATTCATATATCAGATCACACCAAAAATGATGCGAACACACAAATATATAGTGTTCTATTTTTGCCTCTTTAACAAAATTAGGTTACACAACATAGTCATAACCCTAAGATCTACGGTGTACAATAATGAGCTAGATCAACTATTACAAAAGATATACATTACATTTAATGAATATCATCACATTAAATGTTCCTCAATCTTGGTAAATCATGTTATGAACTATTGTAATTGTTTGCATAGAAGTAAGTGTCATTTCAAATTACTATTCCATTTTTTTTGATCCTTGGTAAACACTGTATAAACTACTCAGTGTATACTATGATGCTCATTGTTTACTATCTATCAGTGTCAGTGTCTGCTAGTGCTCAGTAAACTGTTTGCTGCTCATTTTATATGCTTTACCGACTAGTCTGGCTTACTTCTAGTTATCGATTAGCTCAATGTAAGTGACCGATCGATATCTTTACAAACCTTTGATACTAATGACAACCTTAAATGCTCATTAGAGATAACACCCCCAACACTCTATCCACACAAATCCTATCATGTCAAGACCTTATCCAAAATCATGTTGAAAACCTTGTAGAAGAAAATCAAGATCCAATCCAAGATCTATTTCTTCCATCACCCCCAATCCAAGATCCTATCATCCTAATTCTTCCAATTCAAGATCCTATCATCCCAATTCCTCCATTTGAAGATCTATCACCATCCTCCAATCCCAGTCAAAATACCATCATCCCATCCTCTCCTCTAGAGGATCCTCCAATCCAAACTATCTATCTCACTGCCATCACTATATCCTCTTGGACCACTTACATTTGTCAAAGGGAGTCCACTTGAAGTAGAAGTAATAAGTTCCATATCTTCCATCAGGGAACCAAGAACTAGATGTTTATTATATTCCCTGAGTCAGAAGTATCCTTGCTTAGATAAAATGCTCAAGAAATGGAATTATCAAGGCAAAGGCCTAGGCACTCATGAATAAGGAAATCTAGAGCCTATTTAGGATAAGAAATATCCAAAATCATGTGGAATTGGTCACACATCCGAAGAAGGCACTTCCTCCATAAATGTTGGTATAGCTAAAGCCAGATTCACACATCCTTCTAAAAACACCATCACATCTTCCCATCATCCCTCCAAAGCATACAATGCCATTCCTCCTCCTCCATTATTACAACCCAAAACAACCTATTACATTCCTCCTCCATCCTCCAAATCTATTTTGGGTCCCTATGTCCCAAAATCTACCAGTGCATATCCTCTACATACCAAAATCTACCAGTGCATATCCATCATCTTATCCTACTCAATCCTTCATCCAAAATCCAAACATCCCTAGTCAAAATCAACAAAGGTACATGCCCATATCTCCTATCTACCAATCTCTATCCATCTCTCCATCCATATTTCCTCCATCCCACACATCTCCTCATATTCATTCCAATGCTCCTTGAAATTTGGATGCCAACTCAAGAATGCATAAAGGGAAATATCCATAAAAATCCAAAGATTTCCATGTCCATTCTAAACAACTTGCTCAAGAAAAGAAAAATCCAATCAATAAATCTAATGCATCCCAATGGCCACAAAGGCCCATCAAATCAAAATCATTTCTATGGCCACAAAGGCCCACCAAAGCTAAAGAAAAAATGATGTGGATCCCAAAGAAAAAAGATGCAATGCATCTAAGAGAAATATCCACAATGGCATCCAAAGTTGCTAATCCACCCACTACTCAATCTTCTCCTCCATCTCCTAAATCCATTTTGGGTCCCTATGTCCCAAGATCTCCTAGCACAAATCCTCCATCATTTCCACATCTATCTTCCAAATCCCATCCACTTCATCCACCATCTTTACAACATGTGCCAATGTTGGTCCTAAAAATATCCCCCTATCATGATCAATTCCCATCCTTCCATCCAAACACTTTCTACCACCATATCTCCCATCTCCCCCATCCCATCCATTCCAATAAGGTTGTACCAACATCCAAACAAATCAGAAGGTCAACAATGAATCAAGATGTCAGCAACAAGTCAGAGGACTAGTAGAAGATCAGTAAAAAGTCAGCAGCAAATTAGAATATTAGTGAAAGATCAGCATAAAGTTAGTAGAAAATTAGAAAAAACCATAAAAATTGGAAAAATCAGAGAAAAATATCAAAAAAGAAAATAAAAAGATAAAAATAATCATCCAATCGTGAAAACTTGGCAATTCAAGTGCCTTGGACAAGTACCATGATGAAAACTTGGAAAACAGGCATCATGTGTAGGTCCTCCCAATTCCTTTCTGCAATTGGGGGCCATTCCCTTCTATCACATCTTATCTAGCATTTCCTCTATTCCATCTATCTCTCACCTCCTTCACCCTCCTTTGGATCTTGGTAATAAAAACAAAGACCACCAAGTATACATGCTTGTGGGCACCTTTTTGGAATCCATCGACATCTTTCAACCACCTATCCTCTATCCAATCCATTCTTCCTAGCTTCCATTTACCTTCCTCATCCTCTTGTTGGCATATCTCCCATCCAATCATATCCCATCCCACTGCCTTTGAATGAATGAACTATCCTAAGAAGGGGGCATCTGATTCCTTGGAGACTTTCTAGCATCCATCTTTCAAATCCTTATAATCCATCTCCCCCAAGCACTTCCTCTATCCAAATCCCTCAATGATTCCTCCAGCATCCATCTTCCAATCTCCCATCCCATCTCCTTGAGTATTCCTCTATCTGGATCCCCCAGTGGTTCCTCCAGCATCCATCTTCCAATCTTCAAGCAATTTTCCATCCAAATTCCTAAGCATTCCTCTATCCAAATCCCTAAGCATTTCCTCCAGCATTCCATCTTCCAATCCTCTAGAAAATCTACCATCCAATCCCCACACTTTCCTCCATTCAATCCTCAAGAAAATCTACCATCCAAATCCCAAGCAGTTCTTCCATCCAAATCCAAATCTTCCTCCATCCAAATATCCCAAGTAGTTCTTCCATCCAAATCCAAATCTTCCTCCATCCAAATCTCCCAATAGTTCCTTCATCCAAATCCCAAGCATTTCCCTCTAGCATAAATCCATAAGCATTTCCTCCATCTTTCCATCACCTGGTATCATCCCTTGTCATTGGTATCTAGCTATAGGCTAACCTCATTGCAATCCAATGCCATTCATCCATATCCAATTTTCCTAGCAATCTTCCAACATCTTCCAATCCTATCCACATTCTCTAGCTATCCAAAACCCAACATCCAAGATCAAGCCAAGCCATCCAATCCCATCCTTCTTCTTACAGAAAATCTTAATCTCAATCTAATCATCATCATTGGGATGCATCCTTCAAAAAATCTATGTCAAGTTAGGACACATCATCCATCACCAGTCCATCTTGGCTTTCCAGCCCATCTAGGGCATCATCTTGCATATCTTTGGAGGATTAGCTTCATCCCTAGGTTCTTTGCACATCCTAAATCCTGAGCTTTTGTACATAGCCATTGTAAATCTCTCCCCATCCTTGTACATAATCACCACATCTTGTTGTACATATCCTTGTCAGTCTTGCAATAGCATTTGATCCAAAATATTGTCCTAACCAGCGTTGTACTTTAGCAACATCAATTATTGACTATTCTTGGTCATAGTGATTATTCTTGAACCTCATCATTTGCCAGCGAACAAAACCACATCATTCTCCCCATCAGAATCAGATCCGCACAGATGTATGCTTCTGTATTATCTGGCCTAACCCTAATCATAGGTCCATACAAATGTATCCTTCCTGTCCAGCCTAATCTTCCACCAATCACACCAGGTTCATGTTGATGTATCATATTAGCACCTGTAAATTTTGCATGGCTCTAGCATTTTTCTACCTGTCTCTATAGTTGTTTTTAGGTCTCTGGCTCGAACCCTAGGTGAAATTTTTAAAAAACTAGCCATTGTAGTGAACAAGCCCTAAGTGTGCCCTAGCCTAGTTCTATTTTCATGTTACTTTTTGGGTCACTTAAATTTTCCTAAATGCATGTGCTTAATTATTTTATTTCCCCGTGGAGGGTTCAGTTTTAATTTTTCCTAAGTTTTCATGTGCCTAGCAAAATATTTCCCTAAGTTAGTCAGCTTTATTTTTCCCTAAGTCCAGCTTTAATTCTTTCTAATGTTCCAGCTTAGTCTTTCCTGGGCCTGTCTCTCTAACACCATCTCAATCCGACGGTGGTCATTAAAGTGCAAAGGATGTGTCAGAGCTATGCACTTTCGCAATGACCGTTGATTCTCTTTTATGGCATAGCCTTTCTTTGCAGGTGGGTCCATTGACACGTAGGTACAAATGGCAATTCCTTATTGGCTGAGAGAAATGATGATATGGCAGGGTGGGGTCAAGTTGTTAGTCGCTTGAAGATCTTGTGGTTGTTGCATGATCACAAGGAATATTCTTCCCCTTCACGATCATGCGATAGCCGTTGATTCAGAATCTAACATAAAGGTTGTTAGTAGGTCCAGTGCCAGGTCAGCGTAGTTAGTGGTCTCTTATTGTTTGGTGTATGTTATGACTAGATACGCTATCATTGGGGCCAAGTTTTTCAAGGTCTAGTGGGTTTTGACACTTGCAGATCATCGACAATCAGCATGTAATCTGGTGGGTTTTCTCTAACACATGCGAACTTATGACAGTCATTGATCTCTTTCAGTGTCAGAGGGTTATCAGAGTAGGGAAAGATTATTCATCCAATGGTTGTCTTATGATCTAGAGGAATCTTGGAGGTCTATGTGCTTTTGAGACAACCGTCGATCTTCTTTGCGGGCCCAGTAAAGTTTCTCAGTCTTTTTGGCAGTTCTGAGAAAAGTTTTCTTTGTTCGCTAGTTCCCGTGATGTTTTGGCTAAGGGTCTAAAGACTTAGCAATTTGGAAAATAGTGTTCATGTAATAGCCAAATGATTTAGAGGTGCTCTCAAATTTCTTGCGAACGGGCAAGGGTTTTTCGGTCGTGTATTCGCCAGATTATTATATAGTAAAGAAATAAACCTAGGAAAAGGAAAAGCATCTAACAGTTATGATCTAAACCAAGATCAGATTTGAATATGGGCCATTGATACCTTGGTAAGTGCCATAAAGTAGCCATTCTCTACAGATTTGAAAATTTGAATGTTTTCCAGCGACAGAAAGGACCAGAATTGAATGTTTCGATGGTTGAACTTAATAGAAATGATTTGTAGTTGTTGTGGTGTGGTCCAGTGAGTCTGATGATTATTTGCAGAGAGTTTTGTACAGTGGGGGATGGGTTTACTTTCTCAAAGCATGTTGCAGGGGTCAAATCAGATGAATTTTTAGGAATTTCATGATCTTCAGTACATTTCTAGAAGATTTACCATAAGTGAAGATTGAATTTTTGGATCTAATTGCTCAGGATTGCTTGGTTTTCCATCCAATGTTTTAATTGTTGATCTGTTTGAATTTTTTGGTGGGTGGAAACCCTAACCCTTACCCTGGTTATCTGTAGCTTGTTGCATCCTAATCTATTTGGGATTCCAAGCTAACCAGGGGTATATAGTGTTGAATTTTTTATTTTGTAAGGGTTCCAGTTTCGAAGTTCAGAATGAGTCCCTAGTTTCTGGTCCCAAGGTTTTGTAATAATTTTTTTGATTTAGTGTTTGTTAATGAAAGAAGAAAATAGTAGGTCTAAGCTGTAGTTTGCAAGTAGGGTTCCTTGTGATTCATTGTATACATAGAAGGAATTCATCATACTTAATACAGATATATAATTCTTATCTCTCCTTTGTGTCAAGTCAAGTAAGCTTTGAGTTTTCTAGCTCATTACATAGTGTTTTTATGTATATATCTTCATTCTTGAGTTCTGATCTAGGATTGGTTTAAACAATGCTCTAAATGAGATATAAGTTTTCCCTTGTGTATGTAAGGATGTTTTGTAAGCAGTAGAGATTAGGATAAATGTGTTTATGGCTATGAATTCTCAGGTATTCTCAAGTTTGTGTGTCTTTGTGTCTAAGAACTCTTGCCCAATGGATGAGGCACTAGCCTAAATGAGTATTCCTCTTGTTAACATACACTGGTTGAAGTTATTGCATTCCAAAAAATTGAAATCATTAACCTTTTCAAGCTTTAAGTCTTTGGTTGTATGGTTGTGTTACCCTATAGTAATGGAGAGTCAATGAATGTGAGGTTAGCATTTAGTACTTTCTTACTATCAATCTATTTTTTAGACCCAGTCTTTGGTGTGTGAAGTTTAGTTTTCACTGGGTTAGGTGCACATGCCTTGGTTTTGCAAAGCTAGAAGTGAAGAGGGTAGTCTTGTCCCTATAGTTGGTCTAGTTACCCTAAGATCCATATACATTTTGGAACTAACCAATCCTAAAATCAACCTGAGGGTATATTGGTAGCCTAAGAGCATAAGCCTCCATTTTGAACACCAACAAGATGGCAACTCTACTGGGGACATGTTACACAAGATTATAATAACCAATAGGTCATCATTGGAGAAAATAGGGTTATTCTTGTCCCTTGTCTTGTTAAACTCATTTGGATATTTGTTAAGTGAGGAAGTTGTATTGTAAGATTCCCAATATTTTTGGGTGGTGACTCAAACATCTCTGCAACAGTGTTAGTCAGTAGATTTTTTATAAGATGAGTTACAGAGGTACTAGGTCCTGGAGAAAGGAGCATCCTGAAAACATAATGGAAGAAGGTATTCCAAGCTCTTCTAGGCCTAGTCAGACAAGGGGAGGAAAGAAGAAAAGAAATCTTTCTCATACTTGGAAGAATAAAAAGGATACAAGACAAGAAGCTCAAACCTAGCCTAGTCAAGAAGAAAATATTTCAGAATATGAAGAGGCTGTTGATTTGGGACTAAACCAGTATGAGGATGAATTTCAAGTGGGAGATGATGAATCTGAGACTACTCTCCTAGAATCAGAAGAAATCTTTGAAGAGCTCTATGAGTTGGAAAGAAGAGTTCAAGAAAAATTTGCTATCAGACAACGAAGAGAAAAAGATAAAGAAGACAAAGTAAGACAAGAAATGATAAGGGTTGATCAGCTAAAGAGGTAGTTGTTAGATTTGGAGGCAATTAATTTTGTCCCAGAGCCTGAAAGAGCAGAGGAATAGCCTATTGTGTAGAGAACACATGAGATAACTAGGCCTAGAGATAAAGGCAAACAAAAAGTTGTTGGAGTTCAAATCAATGAACACGTTCATGTGGAAAACCCATTAGAGCAAGGGTTGAGATTAGATCCTGACCTTGAAAAGGCTAGAAAGGAAAAAGAAATATTAGATAAAGAATTAGAGAAAGTAGATTTGGAGGCTACTGCTGTAGAAATAAGGAAAAAGATTGATTTTCTCAAGCATACCTCAGGACCTTCAAATGCTACTACTTCCTTTTTGGGACAAGGTGGAAATCATGGTAACCTTGCAACTTAGACAAATGGCATTTTGGGTGCTACAAAAATTCCTACTGGTTAAAACACAAGGACATCTACATCTCAAGGAATTGACCCACCACATGGAGTTCTTGTTCATGAAAGGTACAAACAACTTCTTTTTTTTTGGTATTCCTGGTTATCCTAATGTAATTCCTGATGAAATTAGAAAGAAGCTCCCAAAGTTTGCTGGGAAAAATGTCATCACATGTGAGGAACATCTAAAAAAATTCATGGATGTAATAGATGATTATAATGTTGAGCCTGATGATGTTGTAATGAATTTATTTGTACAATCTCTGACTGAGGATACTAGGGATTGGTTTAGAGGATTACCCCATGCTAGTATAGGATCTTGGAATGAATTTAAGAATTGTTTCAAGGAGCATTATGGAGATAAAACAAATGAGGATTTTATTTTGAATGAATTCAATAACATAAAGAAAAATTAGAATGAAGAGGTCCTTGAATTTAATATAAGATTCCAAAAGGCTATGCATAGGCTCCTACAAGTTATCAGATTAGATGATAGGGTGTGTCTTGTGACATACTTAAATGCTTTTGATGCAAAGATGGGTTACCTTTTAAGGGATAAGAACCCTAGAAATCTTGGGGAGGCTTACAAGTTGGCTATCAACATAGAAAGTAATAGAAGAATATCAAAAAAAATTAGGGAGAAGAGATGATTATAAGCCTCAAGTGAAAAATAAGAAAGAGATGGAAAGCTTTGCTAACTTGAAACCCAAAGAAGAGGATAATCAAAAGAAAATTCTAAGTGCTTTAGAGGATCTAAAGCCTGATGAAAAAATAAATAATAGGGTTACAACAAATGACCGGCCTGTTTCAAGTAATTTTAGCAGGCAACCAAGAATGCAAAATTGCCCGTACAATACACAGTGGAAGGATGGCAAGCCCATTTTTCTAGTTAAAAGGGATAGGCCTAATGATAGGATTCATGATCCTTTGCAAAGAAATTCAATTAACATGAATTATGATATCCCATGGTGTACTGCTTGTCAATCTCCTCATAGTCTAGAGTATTGTGTTATTGCTCTGGATTTATCTGAGAACCAAGAACAGGATAAGCAATATGATAAGAGGGGTTGTGCAATGACTTCCTCACATGCATGGGATGAGGTTGACTCTACTAATGATGAGGAAGAAGAATTTGATGATGTTCGATGTGGTTCTTTGAAGTGTGAGGAACATGTTTCCTTAAGGAGACCCTCTAATGAGGAAATTGCTCAAATCACTGCAGACATGGTCACTCAAGCCAAGAGCAATTATAATTTGAGAAATAGGATAGTTGGAAGCACATTTGGTAAACCAGGTAGCATGTTTATCAAGAAATCATAAAAGAGTACACAACAGCATGAGGAAAAGGAGAAAGATGTTGGTGTTGTCAGTAAGGTTAAAATAAAAAAGAGGATGGGACCTACTGCAATACCTCAGGGTAAAGCAAAGGCACCAGAAATAGTTGTTCCCATACCTGAGAAGGATGATGAGTTCTACACAAAGGTAAATCTGATTTGACTTTCAAAGTAGAAGATAAATATGGCACTATGATTAAGGATGACATGGGTAACCATACATATGTTCCCATTGATATGACTAAATTGCTTTCACAAATAACTATCAAGGTTCCATTGTTAGAAATGATGAGGATAGAAGAGCACAAGGTCAAGGCCTTGGATTGGGTAAATGGTGCCTCTTCTATAAAGGTCCAAGAAATGAATAGAGGTGACGAGCATGTAGCTTCCTTAGATGACACACCTGATTGTAAAAGTGAAGAAATTGTCTCTAAGATTCCTTAGATATTTTTGAATGCAAATGTTGTAAATGGTGCATCAGGGACAGTTGATCCTTTTTTCTTGTCCCTTATGATAAATGGAAAATTATTGAAGAATTGCATGATTGATTCTGGAGCATCAAACACTGTCATGCCTATAGAGATCATGAAGTCATTAGGACTAAAGGTTGATACACCTCATGGGAGATGCCAAGCTATGGACTCAAGAGAAGTGCCAGTTATTGGTACCATTAAGGCTTTTCCTTATAAATTAGCGGCATTTCCTAACAAATAACTAACTATGAGTGTTCTTGTAGTTGATATTCCTCCTCAATATGGAATGCTATTATCTAGAAAATGGAGTGCTTCTATGGGAGGAAGTATTCAATGTGACTTGTCTTTTTCTACTTTTAACATTAAGGGAGAAAGTGTGAAAGTTTCAAGGGAAGATAGAACTCCACATATGATTGAGGAGGATGAAGATGACAATATGAATTGTTTTGTTGACACTAATATTGGCTCTTTCCAAGTTCAGGAGAAAGAAGTGCAAGAAAAGGTCAAGCCTATCCTTCTGGCTGATGATGAAAATAACATGGTAGAAGGTAATGTCTTATGGACCCTCTATTTTGATGGAGCAAGTTCAAAGGAAGGTGTCAGAGCAGGAGTGCTATTGATATCCCCAAGTGGTAAGACTTTCAAGTTTTCTTTCACTCTCTTGTTCCTTTGCACAAATAATGTTGCTGAATATGAGGCCCTACTGATTGGTTTGAGACAAGCATCAAAACATGGAATCAAATATCTTAGGGTGATTGGTGACTCTGAGCTAATAATCTCTTAGATTAGATCAAAGTATGCATCAAAGAATCAAAGGCTGAAACAATATAGAAATGTTGTTTGGGATGAAATTGAAGGTTTTAATGCCTTTGATATTGATTGGGTGGATAGAAGCCAAAACAGGATGGTTGACTTACTGGAAAACATAGCACTAAGGCCAGAGGATATTACCTTTGCAGGGATACCCAGGATTGAGTGTAAGTCTAGGCCTTCTATCCCAGACAATGTTGAGAATTGGTAGGTTTTTTCTAATGATTAGGATATACTAAGGTTTTTGTAGTGTGATTCTCATTTTGATGGTCAGGAGATGGATTTCAGCACTTATGTTGACATCAGAGATGGAAAAGAAAATGTTCTTGGGAAGGAAGTTTTGAAATTAAAATCAAATAGGATCCCAAGGGGATTGGTTTCTCTTGAGAGGACATTTGATGACAAAGAAAGGACTTGTTTTTCTAAATTTGTTGATAAGATAAATGATTTGGAGGAAGTAAATTTAGGAACAAGTCAAATACCTAAAAATTTTTATATAGGTAAATGTTTGTCCCAAAAAACTAGGAATAATCTGATTAATCTTCTCAAAAAAATTAGACATGTCTTTGCATGGTCTTATGATGATTTGAAAGCCTATAGAGAGGATCTATTCCAGCATGAAATACCATTGAAAGAAGGTACTAAACCTTTTAGGCAAAAATTAAGGCTTGTAAACCCTACCTTGGCACCAAAAATGCAAGATGAACTCAAAAGGATGATGGATGCTAGCATCATCAAGCCTGTCAGACATTCTACTTGGGTGTCAAACTTGGTTCTAGTCAAAAAAAAATGGTGACATTAGGCTATGTTTTGATTTTAGGAACTTGAATGTCAATTCTTTGAAGGAAAATTATGGTTTGCCTAATATGGAGAATATGCTACAGAAGGTTACTGGATCAGAGTTAATGTCTATGATGGGTGGTATCTCTGGATATAATCAGGTCATGGTCAAGGAGTCAGAACAGTTCAAGACTGCATTTACTACCCCTTGGGGAACATATGTTTATGTTAGAATGCCTTTTGGTCTGACAAATGTAGGAGCTACTTTTTAGAGAGCTATGGATGTGGCCTTTGTAGACTTCATAAACAAATTCCTAGTGGTGTATCAGGATGATCTCAGAGCATATTTAGATAAGGAAGATCAACATTGTGAACATCTTGAGAGGATTTTTATCAAGGCTTTGGAGTATGGGATTTCTTTGAATCCAAAGAAGTGTTCTTTTTGGTGTTGTGGAAGGCAAGCTCTTAGGACATATTGTGTCCAAAGATGGAGTAAGAATTGACTCTGAAAGGGTTATGGCTATAGACAAGCTTTCACCACCTAGAAATGTTAAAGGAATACAGTCCTTCTTTGGGTAGGTAAATTTTCTAAGGAGATTTGTTACAAATTTTGCAAAAATTAGTATCCCTATCTCTAGAATGTTGAAAAGGGAGGCAAAGATTGAATGGAATGAAGAAGCAGATGAATCTTTCAGAAATATCAAAAAGGCCATCAAGGATGCTCCAGTTTTGAGGACACCTAATTATGGTAAACCCATGCAGATTTTTTCTTTTGCTTCTTGTCATACAGTTGTAGCAATTTTATTGCAAAAGAATTCAGATGGATATGAACAACCCATATCATTTTTTAGCAAATCCCTACAAGCAGCAGAATTGAAATATGATATTACTGAGAAACAGGCTTATGCCTTAGTTAAAGTAGTCAAGGCTTTTAGATGTTATGTTGTGGGAGCTAAGCTAGTTGCTTATGTTCCTAGTGCTGCAGTTAAGGATATATTGGTGCAACAAGAAATTTCAGGGAAAAGATGTAGATGGATCAATAGGATCCAAGAATTTAATATTGATATCTAGATTACAAAGTTGGTAAGAGGCTTAGGTCTTGCAAAATTAATGGCACAAAGCAATTTGATTGCAAATCATGTAAATGTGTTAGAAGAAGAGAAAAGGACATATGTTTGTGATATGGATTATTGTGATTGGTCCAAAGATATTATTGGTTACTTGTAGAAATTGGTCCTTCCCCCTGAGATGGATGAAAATAGAAGTAGAACTATCAAGTTGCAATCTACAAGGTATGCTATTATACATGGTGAGTTGTGGTGGAGAAGCAATGAAGGAGTATTGCTAAAGTGCATAGATCATGAGAGGTTTGAGTCTCTATTAAAGGCAATGCACCAAGGTGTTTGTGGAGGACACTATATGGAAAAGACCACAGCTCAAAAGATCCTTAGGTCTGGATTTTGGTGGCCTGCAGTTTTTAAGGATACACACCAATTTGTAAGAAAATGTGATGCATGTTAGAGATTTGCTAGAAAGTTAAAGTTTAATGGAAATTTTCCACTCAGACCTATTATAGTTTAGGCTCCTTTCCAAAAGTGGGGTATTGACTTTATTGGATAAATTCCAAACAAGTATAGCAGTGGACATTCTTACATACTAGTGCCAATAGACTATTTTACCAAGTGGGTTGAAGCTATCCCTACTAGAAAGGCTACCAGCAAAGTGGTGGCAGACTTTATGATGTAGAACATCCTTACTAGATTTGGTTGCCCAAAGGTAATTATGGTTGATAATGCAATGTGTTTTAGATCATAGTAATTTAGTCATTTTTGTCAGCAATATGGGATACACATTTCATTTTCTTCCCCATATCATCCACAAGGAAATGGTCAGGCTGAGTCCAGTAACAAAAGTCTAATCAAGATTCTCAAGAGAGTGTTGGACAAGAATAAGAAAGCCTGGGACTCAAATTTATGGTGGGCACTATGGGCTGACAGGGTAACTATTAAGAAGGCCATAGTTTGTGCTCCATTTGATTTGGTATATGGAATAAGTGCTAGAGTGCCTCAAAATAATCTATTGTAGATGTATAAGTTCATCCAGGCATATGATGAAGATTTGAATGATGAGACAAGAGTAAGAATGGATGAATTGATCCAATTGGAAGAGGTAAGGAGAGATGCACATGAAAGAAATGAGACATTGGAGAGACAATGTAAGAAATTGTTTGATAAAAGAGCTACTCATAGAAGTTTTGATGTTGATGACCTTGTCCTGATGTGGAATGCAAGGTTAGAAGATAAGGGGAAGCATGGAAAGTTTGATCCAATTTGGTTGGGCCCTTATCTTATTGAAAGGAAATGGGGGACAGATTCTTATGTCCTGAAGGATTTAACTGGTGGTACTTTGGAATTGCCTGTTCATGGACAATTTCTAAAGTTTTACTTCTCTTGAAGTATCTTTTCCATGAGTAGTAGTTTCGGTTTTCCCCTTTACAGTCATCTATTTTTTCTTTTTGGGTCAAAATTTTGAGTTGGTCTACTCTTCCATGAGATTCTAGCTTTCTCATTGTATCTGTAGGAGATACATGTCCCCGAGTATGAGCCACTGTTAGCACCTATAAATTTTTCATGGCTCTAGCATTTTTCTATCGGTCTCTACAGTTGTTTTTAGGTCTCTGGCTCAAACCCTAGGTGAAATTTTTCAAAAACTAGCCGTTGTAGTGAACAAGCCCTAAGTGTGCCCTAGCCTAGTTCTAATTTCATGTTGTCGCATGATCACAAGGAATATTCTTCCCCTTCATGATCATGCAACAGCCATCGACTTGAAATCTAACGTAAAGGTTGTCAGTGGGTCCAATGCCAGGTCAGAGCAGTTGGTAGTCTCTTATTGGTTGGTGTATGTTATGACTGGATATGTTGTCAGTGGGACCAATTTTTTTGAGGTCTAGTGGGTTCTAACACTTGCAGAGCATCGATGGTCAATGTGTAATCTGGTGGGTTTTCTCTGACACATGTGACCTTACGACAGTCGTTGATCTCTTTTAGTGTTAGAGGGTTGTCAGAGTAGGGAAAGATTCTTCATCTGATGGTTGTCTTATGATCTGGAGGAATCTTGGAGGTCTATGCACTTTTGAGACAACCGTTGATCTTCTTTGCGGGCCCAATAAAGTTTCTTGATCTTTTTGGTGGTTCTAACAAATGTTTGCTTTGTTCGCTGGTTCGCGTGATGTTTTGGCTAAGGGTCTAAAGACTTAGCGATTTGGCAAACAGTGTTCGCATAATAGCCAAATGATTTAGCGATGCTCTCAAAGTTCTCATGAATGGGCGAGGGTTTTTCAGTCACGTATTTGCCAGATTATTATATAGTAAAGAACATAACTTGGGAAAAGGAAAAGCATCTAACGGTCATGATATAAACCAAGATCAGATTTGAAAATGGGTCGTTGATACATCAGTAAGCACCATAAAGTAGCTATTCTCTACAGATTGGAAAATTTGAATGTTTTCTAGCAACAGAAAGGACCAGAATTGAATGTTTCGATAGCCAAACTTAATAGAAATGATTTGCAGTTGTTGTGGTGTGGTCCAGTGAGTCTGATGATTATTTGCAGAGAGTTTTGTACCATGGGGGATGGGTTTACTTTCTTGAAGCATGTTGTAGGGGTCAAATCAGATGAATTTGTATGAATTTCATGATCTTCAGTACATTTCTAGAAGATTTACCATAAGTGAAGATTGAATTTTTGGATCTGATTGCTCAGGATTGCTTGGTTTTCCATCCAATGTTTTAATTGCTGATCTGTTTGAATTGTTTGGTGGGTGGAAACCCTAACCCTTACCCTGGTTATTCGTAGCTTGTTGCATCCTAACCTATTTGGGATTCCAAGGTAACCAGGGGTATATAGTGTTGAATTTTTTATTTTGTAAGGGTTCCAGTTTCGAAGTTCAAAATGAGTCCCTAGTTTCTGGTCCCAAGGTTTTGTAATAATTTTTTTGATTCAGTGTTTGTTAATGAAAGAATAAAATTGTAGGTCTAAGTTGTAGTTTACAAGCAGGGTGCCTTGTGATTCATTATATACACAGAAGGAATTAATCATCCTTAATACAGATATCTAATTCTTATCTCTCCTTTGTGTCAAGTCAAGTAAGCTTTGAGTTTTCTAGCTCATTACATAGTGTTTTTATGTATATATCTTCATTCTTGAGTTCTAATCTAGGATTGGATTAAACAATGCTCTAAATTAGATATAAGTTTGCCCTTGTCTATGTAAGGATGTTTTGTAAGTAGTAGAGATTAGGATAAATGTGTTTATGGCTATGAATTCTCAGGTATTCTCAAGTTTGTGTGTCTTTGTGTCTAAGAACTCTTGCCCAATGGATGAGGCACTAGCCTAAATGAGTATTCCTCTTGTTAACATACATTGGTTGAAGTTATTGCATTCCAAAAAATTGAAATCATTAACCTTTTCAAGCTTTAAGTCTTTGGTTGTATGGTTGTGTTACCCTATAGTAATGGAGAGTCAATGAATGTGAGGTTAGCATTTAGTACTTTCTTACTATCAATCTATTGTTTAGACCCAATCTTTGGTGTGCGAAGTTTAGTTTTCACTAGGTTAGGTGCACCCACCCTGGTTTTGTAGAGCCAGAAGTGAAGAGAGCAGTCTTGTCCCTATAGTTGGTCCAGTTACCCTAAGATCCATATACATTTTGGAACTAACCAATCCTAAAATCAACCTGAGGGTATATTGGCAGCCTAAGAGCATAAGCGTCCATTTTGAACACCAACATATCCTTCCACACATTCAGACCAATCTTCCCACCACCAATCAAATCAAACTCTTTCCTTGGCAAAGGATGTCTTTTGGAGTTATCATTTTGACCTTGGATTTTGTCCTTTGGTTCTTGTTAATCTTTTACGGCTTCTCATTTCCCACTACTCAAAGTCACCATGAACCTTTATATCATGGTGTGTTGTGAATGAGGATAAGCTAGGGCAAGGTCTTTTGATCTTTTGCTTCTACATGTGAGTCAAACGTGTGTTTGTGGTTTCTCCAGCATCATTTCCACCATGCCTCCTTTAGGTTTCATGTGTGATGCTAGGGAAACCCTACGTCTCTTTTTAGCATCATTCCTATGCAATGCTGGTGATGAGGCCTTGTGTTCTTTCATAACCTTGTCAGGTCTCTAGCATTGCTATATCAAACTAGGATGTGCTCTCAAAAGATCCAAAGCATGGAGATCCCTAAATCCCACATCCTGCATCATATAGTTGCATCCTGCATCTCTCATATAGTTTCATCATGCATCTCACAATCATATTGCATTCATGCATCTTTGTTCTTGGAAGGTCATCTATTTATTCACCCTCCTTCCTCCTCCTTTCTCTTTGGTTTCCTTTCGAGAAAATTCCACAAATTTTCCTCTTTGCACTCTTTTCTCTAGGGGGCACATCCCCTTATTCCTCTAAATTCTAGCCTAGGGCATCTTATTTTCTTGTCTTTGACACCACACCACTTGTGGCATCACATCAAAGAGGGGAAAATGTAGAGACACCTAAAAATCCTTTAGAAAATAAAAGTATTTTTATTTTTTGAAAACCCCTGCTGACATCATCATTTATTAATTAATTAATTTATTATTGTGCCATTAATCCCTCATATCCAAATTAAACATATTTAATTAAGAAACCATATCCAAAAATATTTAAATCACATTTGAATGATAATCCCTTCCAAAAATGTTTAAATCTTATTTTTAATTTTTTCTCTCCAATATTTTTTAAAATCATTTAATAAATAAAGTCCTCAACCAAATCCTTTAAATAAATTTGATATTTATTTAAATCCCTAAATCCCTAAACCTCTAGACTCTTCTATAAAATCCTCAACCCTTATCCTATCCTTGGTCCATTCAACCCTTTGAAAGTCAATCCTTATCCCTTTGACTCAACCCCCAACCAAACCCCAAACCCTGAGTCTTCTTCCTAACCCAAGCCCTTAGGAAATCCTATATATACTCCTCCTTCCAAGAGAAAAGTATCATCTTAGTTTTTATCTTCAATGCATTTTCATCATGCTTATTTTCTTCTAGACTTAGCATAATCAATCCTAATTATTAGATTGCATTATTTTCTTCAAGCTTTCTAGCACATCATAGCATAGCAATAATGGATTAACCTAGTTTCTTTCATTTTTTTTCATAGCATAGCATCATATCACATCTCTATTTGGTTAAAAACAATATTATCATAAGCATCATGTAGCTTAATCTGCATCTTAGCTCTATTTTGGCTCCTTGGGCTCTAGGGGCAAATTAGGTCTTCTATACCTCATTCTGTGCCATTATAGAGTATCCATGGTCCTTGAATGATCCAAATCCCCCCTAATCATCATCAAGGACATTCTCCATGTGTTTTGAGAGCACACCCACATCGCTAAAGTGAGAGCAAATCAAACGGTGACAGGGTGCTCCTGTTTAAGCTCTATCTGAGTGTCTTTGCAAATAGTTTTCTTTATAAGTTAGGTATATGATCATAAACTAATGTGACATGTCTATTCCTTTCAAGATAGATTAGGTTTTCACTGATCATAGTCTTCATCATCAAAATAGACCTCTTGGTGGAAAAGTGCTTTGTTGTGTCTTTTTAGACACATCAGTCTCTTCATCAGTATTAGAGACATCTTCATGTTCTAAATATGAACCAGTCATGTTGCAACCAATATCACCATTAGTCTCTTCTTGATCAAATTCATCAAATTCATAATCTTGGTATGAAACTAAGGACTGTGTAACTACACAATGCTTTACAGAATGAGGAGATTGGCAAGCCATACTACATGGTGTATCCTCTACAACATTCATAGTAGCTTTGTGCAAGGGATCAGGGATGATTTTTTAATTATTTCCTTTTGCATTTGGCACAATCAGTTTTCCATCTTTCCATTGGGTGTTATAAGGGTAATTTTGTAACCTATTCTATCTATTGAAATTGTTGTTGAAATGAGGCTTTTCAATAGTAGGGACTTTATCATTCATGTTACTAGGTTCCTTCAAATCTTTTAATGCATTCAGCACCTTGTCCAATTTATTATCTTCTTGCCTCTTATTCCCAACAATCCTTTCATTATCCTTTCTATAATTCTTTCTCCCAAACAACTTAGGATCATCTCTCTTCCCACCCAATCTTCCAGTTATTTTCATATTATTCTCAATATTTACTGCAATTCTAAAGGCATCTTTGAGAGTCCTTGGTTCTTTATCTCTCAGTTGGTATCCAGTCTTGCCATCAAAAGTATTGAGGAATGTGGTCAAATAGACATTATCATCTAACCTCATAACTTGAAACAACTTGTGCATACCCTTTTGAAATCTCATATTGAAATCAGTTGTTGATTCATTCTTATTCTTCTTTATGTTATTGAACTCATTCAACATGAAACTTGCATTTCATCTATCACCATATTGTTCTTTGAAACATTTTTCAAAGGCTTCCCATGTATCAATACAATGGTCAGGGAGTATTTTAAACTAGTCCTTAGCATCTTCAACTAAAGATTGGAAAAATAATTTCATGACTACATCTTCATGTTCAATTTCATTATCATTTAATATATCTACAAACAACTTAAGATGCTTCTCACAACTAATAGCATTATTACCAGCAAATTTGGGCACCTTATCTCTTATTTTTATTATAATAGCATTAGGATAACCAGATATCCCATCAAAACTAATTTTTCTATACCCTTCTAATTGCATAGGTCTTCTCTAAAAATTTAATCCATTGTTTCCACTGGGACCAACATTTTCAGATGCACTACATCCTACTTGTGCATTAACTGACTATTTCTAAGGATCAATATTCAACTTATTAGATGAAGCAGAAAGTGGATTTTGGGTACACACATTACCAAGTGATACATCATTAGAAGTTACAAATGCCATACCTATTTTAGTTGTAGATGGCCCTTGAGTGTTTGCAAAGGATGCCTTCAAGAATTGAATCTTCTTCTTGGTTTTTGCAATAGATGCTTCAACTTCTACCTTTTCCAATTATTTTGCTAAATCATCTCTTTATTTTCTTCTTCTTTCCATCTCCATATCAAAGTTGGAAATAGGAGGTGGGATCTTTAGTATAACCACAAGTTCATTTATCTTACTGCGAACCATCATTTAATTCTCTTTTTCATTTATCACAGTAGCAAGCTTAATATTTTCTATTGTGCTTTGTTCCTTAGGCTGGGGAGAATAATTCTAGACCTATCTAATCACATACCTCTCTTGGTCAAGCTCATGATCTTGCAACAAGTGATCCTTCTCAAATGTTAGGGAAACAAGGTCACCAAAGATATCATGTTGTAAATATTTAGGAGTAGAAGAAAATATCTTGTTTCTTTCCTTTGATTTATAAATCTTTCTAAGAAAATACTCTCTCTCCATTAATGCATTGATAGTCTTAGCTTCTCTATCCTTTTGTAACCTCTTGTAGATTGCATCTTTCTCTTCTAATTGTAGTCTTAGATCACCCAAATCAGTAGGGTCTACCATAATGTCTTCAGAGCTTGACGATACATCCATATCAGTGACTTATGTATATGGAAAGTGGACCCTTCTTGGATCCACTAATTTTCTTTCTAGATTAACTCGGTTATGATGCATATTAGGCACATAATTCTTACTTCTTATCTTTGTATTTTTATTTGCAGAGAATGCAACTTTATCTTGAAATAACACTTCTGGGGTATCATAAAAATTGTCTCCAAAAATACCACTATCGGACTTTGAAATCTTGTACTATGATCCTTCCTCATTTTCAAATGTATGTATTACACCATCTTCATAATTTCCTTGTTCTCTCACAGGTGCACTAATGGATTCTCCAGCTTTTCCAAGCCATCTTTTCTTTCCTGACCAAGGTAAAGCTTCTAGATTAATCTCAGGATATATCTTTACAAAATCCCTTGTATTCTTTCTTTTATCCATGTTTTGTTTCTTATAACCACACTGGTTTTACCATTTGATTTTCCACTTACGTCTAATGGGAAAATTTTATAGACAAACCTTGAGAATCTAAAAGAAAAAATTCGACAAGACAGGAAAAACATGGGGTTCCAAGAAGAAAAACTATGCACCAAACAAAACCTCCTTAAAAACCTAACCAAAGACCTCTAAGAATGCGTTGAACCTAATGACTTGCAATAAGTTCAAATTCTTTGTGTTGCTTTAGTCCCTAGTAGAGTTGCCACTTTTTTGGCTACTTTTCTTTCCACTTGCAGATTTATAATATAATTGACAAACTAGTGTCACTGACTCTTGAAACCCACTCCAAATCTATCAAGGAAAAGGACCAATTAACAAGGATCAAGGAAATGATCCTCCTACACTTTGAGCCTTGAATTCTCAGGAGGGTATACATAAAGATTCACTTCTTGAAAGGAATTAGAAAACTTGCTTACATCATTTAACATGAGTACTACTTATTTTGATTTAAAGATTTTATCATTTATAGATTATTTTAATATTGAAGAAATGCTTCTAGAGAATACACCAATTTCTTTTTCTAGGGCACAAAGTCACCAACAATATACATCAATAGAAAAACTATTCATATAGTCCTAGAATTCAGAACAAATGCATTACAAATTGTCCCTCTCATTCTCAAATTCGGACATCTAATTCTTGCAAAAATTACAAACCCTCTAAAATTATTTTAAAGATTTTACCCCTTCCTTGAAAGAGAACTAAAAGATAAATACACAACCTACTTTGTAATCCATACATCAATTTTTCTTTGCAGCATTAACATATAAGAATTTAACCCTTAAAACAAGAAGACATACATAATTTTGAGAAGGAATTCTATTATATTCTCATTAATATTTCCAGTATCGGTACATTAACAATGGCAGAAAAAATGCCTGAACAAAAGCAGGAGAATAAAACTTTGTATATTCTCTCATTAAAAATTTCAACATATTTCAAAAAGTTACACTTGAATACTTATAGAAATCACTAGCCATCTTGGAATCCTGGAAGAATCGGGATGCAACAAGCTTTGGATGGCTAGGAAAGGAAAACCACTAAAAGACAAAAACCATTACAAATTATTACATAAAATTGGATGGATACTGGAGGAATATTTTCCAAATCATTTGATATCTTCAATAGGTGGCACCTTTGTCTAAAAATGTTCAAAATAGTCTCATAGGTTGTTACATTGAAAGTGACCGCCTCAATTGGCTAACTTACATTGTCCTCTTCATGGTGACTATTCTCCCTATGCTCAAAGATCAGGTGCCACATGTTTCTTAGTCCTCCTCCATTGCTTCCAAATTAATAGGTGTGGGATTTTTCTTCTTAGGCTTTGTCCTCTTGTCCCATGTAGCAACTACTTCCTCAGTGGGCCAGGTGTACTCCTTCAAGTATTGTAGTATCTTCATCTTCTTATCCCATCTAGAGTTAGTTATAGCTTTGGCCTTTGCAACAAATTTGGAGAAATCATTCTCCACCTTAAAGACATCATCAAGGATGTTATTGAACTTATTTAATGTTGAAAGTACCATCACTATTCATGAAAGAATCTTGTCTTGTCAGTAATTGGTCCATTCCTGATTTCCATTGCTCCACACATATGATGTCACCATCACCCTTATGAATAAGAGGCAAGTACTTACTAAAATTAGGTCTAAACATTTCTATATTAGCCCTGACTTGGCTAGCTTTTCCTTTGAAGAATACCATAGTTGCACCGATGAGTTCAATTTTCTCTCCCACTTCCCCAACAAACTCTGTGATATCAATCCTATGTGGCTACAACATCTCAAGCTTCTCAAAGAGTGCACTTCTGTTAGACCACATACTAAATAATGGCTCCAAAGTAGCCATAGCATCATTCACATTCTTATTTATTCCTTGCAACATGACAAATGAATTATGGACTAGGTCCATCTTACCTTTTATCACTTCAAACCTATGTTGCAAGATCTTTCTCATAGTATCAAGGGCTACTTTTATCTTGTCCTTATCTGACTCACCTGCTACCACCTCATGGACCTCTATCATTGGGACCTCTACAACTTTAGATTCTATTATAGGAGGAGAGATAACCTTTGATGTTTCCTCAAGTTTGATTTTCATTGACTCTAACTCATCTTCTAACACCTTTATCTTCATAAGTTTTTCTTCTATGTCCTTGGCCAATTTGATGGAGTCTTCAAATAATTTTCCATACCTATCTGAGAGTTGTGTAGTCTTGGCCTCATTTAAATGGGCAAAATGAGTCACTTCTTTTGAGACTTCAAGATCACTAGTGTTTTGAACAGTCCAAATAATCTTGTCTCCCTTCATTTTATCTTCAATGTTGACAAGAGAGGGCTTTTGTGTCCTTGGGGCTAGACCACATTTTCAATGTCTAGGATCTAGGGTCATAACCACACCCTCTGATCATATCCCCAATATAAGCTTCATATGACAAGCCACCCTATGGCTATCTCCTTATTTGATCAATTATAAAAGCTGAGGTTAAATCCCATCCTGGAACTAGGAGAATCCCACTTGACCTGACCAACTGTCTAGCCTCTTCAACTATTATCTTTTCTTATGTTGGATCATATGTGGCTAACGCTTGAAGAGCTTCACTACTTGGCTCTACATCCTTAGTTCCCTATTTAGCAAGCTCCTATTACTTTCTCCAAATAAAGAATTTTTTAACTTCATCACTCTTGATGAAGTCATCATCTTTTATGAGATCTTATCTAAGTAGTTCTCTTTCATCTTATCACAATAAAAGGGGTAGCTAAACCTCCTCTTGTGTGCATACTTTCTTTCCTACTCTTATTTTTTTTCTCAGATGGTGATGATAGGACCTATCACCTGGTACCAATATAGAAGCCGTGTCCATCTTTCTCCTTGCACCTTTTTCTTTTGAAGATTCTCCCTCCTTAATTCTTTTTCTTCTTTTGGGGAGGCTCATGTGTATCCCCTACCTCTGGTGCATCAGTTCCATGTTCTTTAATTGTCTCCCTCACATTTTGAGGTGGGATATCATGTTCATATGAACTCACACTACTAGTCTCATACTTAGAAGATGAGTATCCCTTTTCAGCTTGCACCTTGGCATCCAATTGAGAGTCTAATTGATTGTACAAGATGTCATAGTTGTGGATCATCTTGTCAATCCTTGCAATGTATGGCAGATCAAGGAAAAAACCACTAAAAGGAATGTTACCTTTTATCAAGTGTGCCTCTTAGTCCATCAAGTCCCAAAATTTTCCCAATATCCTCTCAATCTCTTCTTCATCCATGAATGATATCCTCCAAGTCACAGCCGTCATGTTCTTTGATGACTCCAATGCTAGGGATGAGAATCTTCCTTTCCTTTTTTATGAAGTCCTTAGGATCTACATATTTGTATGCTCCAGTAGCCATCATGAATTGATTTAGCCATTGAGAAATCTTAGGCAGAGCTCTCTTCCCAATTCCAAAATTTGTTACCTTAAACACTTTGGGAGTAAAGGTCCCCTTTTTGTGTGGAGCCAAGATATCTTTGTCTATCCATATCAACTACCAGATAAAATCCAACTGAGAAATCCTTGGTGGCACATACTTGGGAAGAACATTGGGGGCTTGAGGACACCCGTAAACCTTGATTATAGTGAAATTCTCACCTAGGTAGAAATCTCCCCAATTGTGATCTACTAGCCACTTATCTACATATTGTCTAGGCCTCAGAAGCCTTAGCATTTTTATTGGGAGACTTGTGAAATTTTTTCCCATCGTGTTCAAGAGTGGACACACCATCCAATTCTCAAAAGCATTGAAATCACACTCATTTGATGTAAAATTCCAAACCATTAGCCAAAACTGTACTGGGTTTGGTTCTCCTTTGTTCACTTTCCTTGGCCTAAACATGCTTACGTCCATATGATCAACATTAAATAACATAATTAAATGCATTAACAAGGAATAATATATGAACTTGGATGATTTATTATTGTCATTTATTGAAATCAAGCCCTCATGCATCCTGTCAATCACATACTGGATGTATTCATAGTCAATGTTTGCATGATGACTTTGCATGTCCAAGATGATCATCAACAAGTCTGTTGGAATGCTCTCTTCATCTCTATCTACCCCTAAGACATGGCATAACCCATAGGCTAGGTATTTCATGTAGAATTTTAGGGCCTTAAATTCATATGGGGCTTTCATATGGGCAGGTAGTGGGGCTTTGTATTTTCTAGTTCTTGGCATATGATTAGTGACTTTGGATTTTACAAGCTATATCTGCTTGCTATACTTTTCCATTTCCTTCCCTAGGTCAATTTTTATTGAGGAGGAAGTTTATAGGTTGAAGGCTTTCATAAATGATCCTTTATCTAGGGTAACTAGGGCCGAATTGTCACTTCTCTGAATTGACTTGGAGATTGGATCATAGTTTCTTGCCAATTCAATCAATAAATCAACATCTAGGAAAACATCAGGTACCACTAATTTCCCTAATCCTAATTTCTAGGCATTACACACTGGAATGGGATTATCTCTGTTACTATAGAAGTAATTGAAGTTATGGTAGCCTGAGACATTTGGAGTAAGAGGGTCTCTACAATTAGCCATGGAATCAATAAAGGTTTCATCACTAACCTTTTTATTCTGCATTGATCCTGGGAGCAATTGGATTAATTCCTTAGAATAATTCATCTTTCCTTTTTGGTCACCACCCTACTCATGTATTCCCTCACTCGATGAAGCATGACTAGCCTCCACTTGACTCATGTTTCCTACTCTGGAAAAACTCTTTTCTGCAAACTATCACCTTGAAACTAATACTTTGCAATAACTTGGCTTCACAATTCGCTCTCTGAAAACTGATAAGTGTAAGTATAGGAGTATTTTGCCTATATATTCTTTCAAAATGAATGCATGGAAATCATTAGGATCATTGCAAATATTCTTCTAAGTCACCTTAGCATTCACTTCTACGTGAAACCAAGTTCAAATCTAGGCTAGCCGTAAGGTATGAAGTTGACATGCCACATTAAATTCTCAAAAAAGGTGACAATCCATGATTACTATTCCATTGATTAAAAACCTTGAAAATAGATAAAAACCCTTACTCACATTGTGATTGGCTAGTTCATTACTTTTTCCAACCTGTCAAACTGCCTTTTCCACATCAGAGTTACCTTTTTTATTTATGACCCATCAAACTTAACCATATCATATTTGGTGATTCAGCAACTGAAGTCGTTCTCATGATCTAAAAGAATTTTACTCAATCCAGGTCTAATCATGAGATTCAATGACTGAAGCATTTGTTGAATCTCTGAACCTATGTCTTAAGTCATGTTTAATCAAAAGATCTAGTGACAAAGGTATTTGTGTAATCTCAAGACATATCCTTTAACCCTAGTTATATTCAGAGAACACAAGATAACCTTTATCTCCAAGTTGCTAGATCTTTACCTTAACCTCAATAAGAACCTGAGTTTAAGCACTAGTCATTGATTGTATTCACCATCTACGGTCCTTGTTGAATTGCCAAATCTTTTAAACTTGACCATTGCATTACGAGAATAAGTGACAATGGTAATCATTTTCACTATGAGCCTTGTCACTTAATCTCTGAAGGTTAAGCCATTAACCACTAACATCATGAGAATTAGTGATCATCCTTATTCACTAGGTCACTAAGTGTTTCTCCTTAACCATCAAATATCCTGAGAACACCAACTACACAAAACTATCATCTTCTCTTAATCATGTCGCCAAGTCACTAAATGTTTGAAGACTTAACTTCCAGGTTCAAAGATCTAGAGATAACCTTATTCATTGGGTCACTAGATGCTAGGCCACTAACTGTTGAAATCAAGAGATCATGAGGTATCTACTTTTGTTGAGTCGCTATATGCTAAAGGATCACTACCACATATCTAGAGACTTGGAGAAAAGAACAATCTCCAGGTCACTAAATAAAAATAATTAACTTCTAAGAGCTTAGAGATTTAGTGAACACCACATGACATTCCTTAGTCTCCCAATCATTGGATGAAAATAATTAACACTTATACATTATGTGACTCAGCAAACAAAAGGAAATAAAGACCATGTGCTAGAAAAGGGACTTAAGTGCCATGAAAAAGTAACATGAAAATAGAACAAGGGTAGGGCTTTTTAAACATAAGCATAATAATTTTGTGAAACCCTAAGAAGAACAAAGACCTAGCTTTCTAAGCTGATGCAAATTTCTTCAAATTTTGAAAACATGAAAACTTGGCTAATAACCCTGACTGGGGATTTGGCTCAAATCTATTAGGATCTTCACCCTGTTAGGAGTGTTCTAGTTAAATGTCTTCAAACACTCTTCTAGAATGTCACCTTGCTAAAGGTTTTACAATAAGACTGTTAAGTCCACTCAATTAAGACATTTTTTTGCTACAAACATTAATAAGAAATAGTATAAAAATTGATCTATAAATTTGCAACTACGTCTTTCTTAGTTAGATCCCTTATGCACTCTTTGTCTTCATTTCATTTCATCACATCCAATGGCCTCAACACTTTATCAAACTCTTCTTGCAGACTCAGATTTCAACCTTTTTCTTCTTCAATGCATCACTCAATTACACATCCACCTTTCAACTTTTCCAACCTACTTTCCATATAATTTCATCCTTTATATAGACTTTTGTTTTCCTCTTAATCTCATTTACTATGTTTTCCTTTGATTATTATCAACTCTCAGATCATCCTCATAAACTAATTAAATGAATTTGGAACTAGGTTGAATTTTTTATCATCACCTCAAAACTTGTACCTTCACTTTTTCTTCTTAGATCTCATCATAGATCATCACCTTAAATTTTCCTGATCATATATCTCTTCAAATAACTCTTACTCATCCTTATAATCTTCCAAATCTTTGTGGCTCATCATTAAATTTTTTTCTGATCCTTATATTTAATTTATGTTCCTTCCTCGGTGACTAACTTCTTTTCGTTGAAGTGAAATTCTATTTTCTCCACTCAGTAAATAAATCCATGTACTCGATATCTTGACTTACTTTCTCTTTACCAAAAATTACTTTCCTTTTACCAAATAACTTTTTTTCTCGGTAACCAAACTATTTTGTTTACTGACTTGACTTTACTCCTTACTCAATTGTCCAATCTCTTTTATCAACTTGATATAATCAAATGTTTAGTAGAAAATAACTAAATCAATATAACCTAATCATTGTCTGATCTGTATTAGTCACCTAATTAAGTTCTTTTACTTCAAAACTTTTCACTTCTTTTTCCTTAACTCACTCAACTTATATCATACTCTAAATGATATGGCAACTCAATATATAGACAAGAAATCAATTGCTTGATATCAATGACAAAATAATAACTGATATAATTCTTCTATAATCTTGTATACCTCTAATCTTTGTCATTCTTCATCATCATATCCATAAGTTAAAAATCTCCCTCTTTGGCATTGATGGAAATACTCACTTTCAATTGATGATGGCAACACTGAAGTTAAAAATCTCCCTCTAACTCTTTGTATTTTAGTCTTCTCAGTTACTATGTTTCATTCTTTTCTCCCTCTATACTTTATTTTATTTCTTTGCTTCATAATTCAATTCTCCATCTTCTCCTTTTCATGCTCTCCCTTTATAATCAATTATTTAATTTCCCTCTTTGGAAATAATGCCAAA
Source organism: Chamaecyparis obtusa (assembly GCA_027943335.1). NCBI lineage: Eukaryota > Viridiplantae > Streptophyta > Pinopsida > Cupressales > Cupressaceae > Chamaecyparis > Chamaecyparis obtusa. The sequence goes on along the minus strand of BSBK01007177.1, from coordinate 323,884 downwards.
GATACATACCACTAAAAATTTGTCTAGGTAGTGTATCATACCTAGCATGTACTAATATCTCATTGCATAGATAATCATTTTTTACAACTTCAGGCATCACCTAAAGAGTGAACACTAGCATCAACTCACAAAATAGATATTCTAATGAATCCTTGAATTGATGCAACATGCATTATGCTCTAGTGAATATTGGATAGGGGAAGAACCCCTAATTTACCTCTGAGATACTCAAAATCATCCTTCGGTAGTGGCTTGGTAAATATATCTTCTATCTTGTCCTTTGAATTCACATACTCCAATATCACATGCTTATCTTGGATTTGTTCTCTCAAGTAATTATACTTGATAGAAATGTGCTTGGTCTTGGAATGCATTACCAAATTCTTTGATATGTTGATAGCACTTGTATTATCATAGTAAATAGTAACTGTATTAGTAATCTCCTATTGCATACCTTCAATTAGTTGTTTGATCCATATAATGTTTTCACAATTCATAGCTACTACTACATACTCTACCTTGATATTAGATTCTGATATGTACAACTCTATTTCTCACTCATCCATGTCACTAATATTTCTCCCAAAAATAAATTTTCTCCACTTGTACTTTTCCTATCATCAATATTTCCAACCCAATCAGCATCAGTGTAAACTTTTAGATCAAAATATCCTCCTTTCTTGTATCATAGAATGAAATCTTCAGTCCCTTTCAAATATCTATATATTCTTTTGATTACAGACATGTGTGTTTCCTTTGGATGGGAAAAAAATCTTGCAACAATACCTACTGCATGAGAAATCTTAGGTCTTCTATGTATAACATATTGTATCTTACCAATCATGTATCGGTAGAGTGTTTCATTCACTTCATTTGTCTCATCTTCCTTTGATAATTTGCAATCAGTAGCCATCAATGTTCCAACCAGTTTTGAATCTTCTATACCAAATGTCTTTAGGATCTCCTTGATGTACTTTGACTGTGTGATGTAGATCCCATCTCTGAATTTTGAATCTTTATTCCAATAAATAATTTTATCTCTCCTATCATAGACATCTCAAATTCCTTTCTTATCTCCTTAGAAAAAGATTTACATAATATGTTATTTCCTCCAAAAATAATGTCATCAAAAAATATTTCAGCAATCAAAATATTATCATTATTGTCACATTTTAGATACAATTTTTTTTTTCCACTTATCCTTTCAAATCCAATCTTGATTAAATATGAATTTATCCTTTCATACCATGCTCGGGGTGCTTGTTTTAAACCATATAATGCCTTGTAAATTTTTCATACCATGTCCTTGTTAGTGTTATCAACAAATCCTTCTAGTTGTTCAACATAAACTTCTTCAAGAATACCATTAATAAATGAAGACTTAACATCCATTTGATAAAATTTAAATCCTTTATAAGATGCATATTCTAGTATAATTGTAACTCCTTATAATCTAGAAATAGGTGCAAAAGTCTCACCATAATCAATTCTTTCTTTTTGTGTGTACCCCTTGTAAACCAATCTTGCTTTGTTTTTTATTACATCTCCATTTTCATTCAGTTTGTTTCTAAAAATACACTTAGTGCCAATAAAATTCTCATCTTTACGCCTCAGTACCAAAGTCCATTTGTTTTTCTTTTCAATTTGGTCTATGTCTTCTTTCATAGCTTTAACCCAATCTTCATTATCCAAAGCATATTTTACTTTTCTTGGCTCAAATTCAAAAATCAAACATGTGTTATCTCTCAACTTACTTCTTGTCATAACTCCAACATTCTTGTCTCCAATAATTTTTCTCAATGAATAGTGTCTTCTCACATACTTTGCTAAAACAGGCTTGGTACAAACTATGGTAGTTCTTCATTTTCAACATTCAGTGGTGGCTCTCTCTGTTTAGCTTCCTCCTTGGATTTTATTATTGATAAGGAATTAGGAATATCAGTTTGAATATATACAAATCTTTGATAGTCCTCAATGTCCTTTTTGTTGTCTTCATTTTTCTCTACAAAATCATCAATTTACATTTGCATTTTCCACCATTTTTTTAGTAGACATATTTAAGCACTTGTAAGTCATTCTCTTTGCAGAATATCCTAAGAATATTCCTTCATCACCTTTATGATCAAACTTTCCATTTCTAGTATCTTTGAAAATGTAACACCTACTTCCAAATACTTTGAAATAATTGACATTTGGTTTGTGACCATACCAGATCTCATATGGAGTCTTGTGTGTACCTTTCTTTAATTGTACTTGGTTAAGTGTATAAGATGCAGTACTGACTACTTCTCTACAAAAAATTTTAAACACTCCCTTATCAATCATCAGTGTTCTAGAACAATCAATAATGGATTTGTTTCTTCTCTTGGCCATACCATTTTGTTGTGGTTTTCTCGGTGTAGACATTTGTCTCTTTATCCATGTTCATTGTAGAAAAGTGTAAACTCATCAGATGTAAACTCACCTCCTCTATCAAATCTCAGACACTTCAATTATCTTATAGACTCCTTTTCAACTCTTGCCTTGTACAACTTAAACATCTGAAAAGCATCATATTTCTCTTTCAAAAACATGACAAACATCATACTTGAATAATCATCAAAAAATAAAATGAAATATCTATCACCGTAGTAGGTTTGTATTCACATAGGTCCAAATAGGTCAGTGTGTACTAACTCCAAAATTCCTTGTGTAGTGTATGATTTTCTTTAAAAACTTGACTTTGTCATTTTACCAACTTGACACATGACATTTTCAGCTTTATCCAATCTTTGTATACCTCTTACTCTATTCTTTTTCCTCACCTTAATTAAGTTGTCAAAATTCACATGACAAAATCTCTTGTTCCATAACCATACATCCTCAACTTTATCAAATAAGAAAATCTTTGTAGTAGTATCAAGATAGAATAAGTTACCTTTTGATTGTTCACTAGTGACAATCAGATTTCCATTATGATCAAATATTCTTACCTTTCCATTCTAAAATTCTAGTCAGTGATCTATGTTATCCAGTTGTTCCACACTCAACAAATTGTACTTTAGTCCTTCAATCCAATAGACATCATCACATTGTGTATTATCCAACAGATTATAGAACCTTTACCTCTCACAGGATATGGATCATTATTACCTAATCTAACATAACCTCCATCATGATCTTCCATAGTAATGAACTTATGTGTGTCACCAGTCATATGATGTGAACATCCACTATCAATTATCCATGTATTATTCCTACTAACATGAGAAATTAAAGATTTTTCATCTTCATACATTTCATCATTAGAATCATCCTTGATAGTGAAACATACAAAACCTCTACACCTTCATCATCATCGTAATCTTCATCAGTTAGTCCTTCTTCAACAATGTAACATGACTTCTTACCTTTGTTTATGAAATATCAATATCTCTTGAATCTATTTTCTATTTCATTGTTATCTTGGTTGTCTCTCTTCTCATCACTATTGTTGTAAGGACATCTAAATGCAATATGGCCAATATTATTGCAATTGAAATATTTCAAGGGTAGTTTACCTCAGTATTCTCCTTTTCCTCTCGGTAGCCTCCTAGCTAGTAGAGCTTCAAACTCTTCTTGTTGTCTTTCCTCTTCATACAAACTCTCTAGATCACTCTTGCAACTCTGAAATCTTTCACTTGCAATGCTAGCATAACTATCACTAGATCTAAACTCTCTAGAATTTCCAATGTTCAAAGATGACTTTAATGTAGACTCAATCTTAGAAGTGGTAGGTAAACTATTGTCAAAATCATTCAACTCAAAAGTAATCAACTTACCAATTGTAGCATCCAATGAAATAGGCATCTGAGGAATGGATCTCAGTTCTTGTATTGCAGACACTCAGATGGAATATATAGGCAACAATGTCCTCAAAAATTTACTTGTTACATCTTCTTCTTCTATATGTCCTCCAGCACCTCGGATAGCACTAACAACTTCCTTCAATCTTGTATTGTATTGTGTAACATATTCACCTTTCATTCTCATAAAATCAAATTTTCCTTTCAAACTTTTATCTTTTTCCTTATGAACATCTAGATCTCCACCATATACAAATGCAACCTTATCCCACATTTTTTTTGTTGTATCACATCCTTTTAGATCATTGAATTGTAGGTTGGTGAGAGCAGAAGATATCTCAATCATAATTTGTGTGTGATATTGTCTTTCTCTTACTTGTTCAACTATCATAGGCCCAAATAGTGGTGGTGAATACTCATTATCAATATAATATATCCCATACTCTCCAATTCTAGATATGTGTAGACTCATCCTACTTTACCATGTAGAGAAGTTGTCTTTATTCAACTTTGTTCCCTCCCTCTTATACATCTTTGAATCTTTTACTTAAGTCTTTCAAACTTATCCCTTTAGAGTACTTCACTCTGATACCAATTGTTGGATTACTGAGAGGGGGGTGAATTAGTAATTAGTGATTCTTTAAACCTTTAAACTTTCTCTAGTTTAACTCAGTAACAACTCACTCAAAAAAACTTCAATATTAACTAATACTAGTAAAATAACTTTATCAATCAGCAATAACATTCACAATAAACATTCAACACATATAACACCACTATTTAACTTGGCAACCCAATTTTGGAAAAACCACTATGATAATTATCACCCACTAAATAAATACTCTTCTCAAGTATGCTTAGTTAAAATCCAATCTTGTTAAAGATTACAATGCACATTGTTAAATGTGACCCTGTTAGGGGATCTTCTTCAGATCTATTAGGATCTTCACCCTTTTAGGAGTGGCCTAGTTAAAGGTCTTCAAACACTCTTCTAGAATGTCACCTTGTTAAAGGTTTTACAATAATATTGTTAAGTCCACTCAGTTAAGAGATTTTTCTCCTACAAATGTTAATAAGAAATAGTATAAAAATTGATATATAAATCTGCAACTACCTCTTGCTTAGTCAGATCCCTTATGCACTCTTTGTCTTCACTTCATTCCATCACTTCTACTGGCCTCAACACTTCATCAAACTCTACTTGCAAACTCATATTTCAACCTTTTTCTTCTTCAATGCATCACTTGATTACACATCCACCTTTTAACTTTTCTAAATCACTTTCCATACAATTTCATCCTTTATATAGAATTTTTTTGCCTCTTAATCTCCTTTATTACATTTTCCTTTGATTATTCTCAACCATCAGATGATCCTCATAAAATGATTCAATGAATTTGGAAGTTGATAAAATGTTTTATCATCACCGCCAAACTTGAATATTTCTTGGAACTTGTACCTTCATTTTTTTTCACTTAGATCTTACCATAGATCATCACATGTAATTTTCCTAATCATAGATCTCTTCAACTAACTCTTCCTCATCCTTAGAATCTTCCAAATCATTGTGGCTCATCATTAAATGTCATTTTGATCCTTGTATTTAATTTATGTTCCTTTCTCAGTGACTAAATTCTTTTACTTCAACTGAAATATTATTTTCTCTGCTCAGTAAATAAATTTGTGTACTCGATGTCTTGACTTACTTTCTCTTTACCAAAACTTACTTCCGTTTTACCGAATAACTTTTATGCTCAGTAACCAAACTATTTTGTTTACTGACTTGACTTTACTCCTTACTCACTTGTGCAATCTCTTTTACTGACTTGATATAATCAAATATTTAGTAGAAAAAAACTAAATCAATATAACTTTATCATTGTCTGATCTATATTAGTCACCCAATTAAGTTCTTCAACTTCACAACTTTTCACTTCTTTTTTCTTAACTCACTCCACTTATATCATACTCTAAATGATATGGAAACTTAATATAGACCAGAAATCAATTGCTTGACATCAATGAAAAAATAATAATTGATCTAATACTTCTACAATCTTGTATAGCTCTGATCTTGGTTAGTATTCATCATCATATATATCTGTTAACATGGGGGGCACAGTGGGATTAATAATCCTGCATGCACTATACAAGTAATTATTATTTTCTTTAAAGCCAATGATTCACAAGGGATAAGAAAATAGGTCATGTTTCACTCGGTGCTTGATGCTTCCAACTTGATTGGTTAGTGGGTACACTAGGATTTTTTTTTGTGTGATCTCTGTCGACACCACTATATTTTGGTGCTTATCTTGTCAGGGTCAGTCTTTTTGTATGTATGTTTGTTTCTTGTTAGTGGGATGTGGTTAGTGGGTTGGGATGTGATAGCCTAGTCCCTCTATGTTCTGACAATGCCTGATACCCAAATCTCATAAAAACTAGGGGAAGGGACCCCAAAAACAAAACCCCAAATTTTTTTACAAAATATGGAACAAAATTGCAATAATTCTAGATCCAAAAAATAGACAAAATGAAGATCCAAATATTGATGATCCAAAAATTAACGAAAATATAAATATGCAGATCTGAAAAAATTGAATTTTATAAAAAAAAGTTAAATCTATACCACTAGTTTGCAAATCAAGCTTTTCAAGCTCGATTTGTAAAACAAATTTGCCTCATATTTGACTTTTACCCAAGGTAGGAAAATTTATAGTCAAAATTCACCAGAATGACCACCTAGATGTAATGATGAGGTTAGATCTTTCTCTAGATACTCCCACAAGTTGTTGCACCTCCAGATCTCAATCATGGCCCTCCAAAGGTTGAAGCAAAAAGCTCTCCAATGGCTACAATGAAACCTTATATGGCTATAATACCATGTAAGGATTTTCCTAAGGCAAAGAATGAAATGCCAAGATCTAGAATCTCAATAGATAGCACAACAAGAGAGACAAAATGATATGTTCCTCAAATGACTGGATTCAATTATGATCAATAATCAAAACTATAATAGATAAATACAAAGTAGATGTGCATGAATATATAGGCAATGCGTGATAACTAAGTGATATGCAAATGATAACCTATCAACCACACAAGGTCAAATCACGTCCACCGAAGGTGGATCATCCTCCATTGTACAAAAAGCATGTGCAACATGTGCAACAATGAGAGGATTATAATGTGATAAGAGCGGTAAAGGTGGATCTCACACATAAAGAGGAAATTCTTACACCATGTGCTAAAATAAAATGTAAACTCCTATGTATCTACAATTCAAAATACTATGCAATGCATTATCCTAAGTAAACTTAAGTAAAGTGTAATTGGTGAATATTTAATTACACCAACAGTGAAACACCTATTTCCAAATAGAAGGATTAGTAACTATTTTTTGGATATTCTTACACATGTAATAGATGTTTCTTATGCTAAAGGTGTGGTTCATAATCATTTAAGTGTGAGCCAAATCTGTAAAAATTTAATCTTTTGGTTACCTTCAATGTCTTAGATTGTCATATTATTGAAAAATCTAGAAGAATAATTGCAAAAAGTGTGAAAACAAATGGAAATGTATATACTTTAAATGGTGTAATTAATGAGTGTGATGAAACTTTTCTTGTGAATACAATTGAAAGAAGTGAAAATGAGAGAAGAATAGATTCTGAGGGTTATAAAAATCTGAAAGATGAATTAGTTTTTACATTGGTTGAAGTTGAAATCCTTAGAAAATAAATTCATGATTTTGAAAATACTTTGGATGGTAAACTTTGTGAGCAAGAGGAAAATTATCAGATAGATTATGAAGAAGAATTTATTTATCCTCTAAAATAAATAAAAAATCTTAGAAAGAATATTTATAAATTAGAAGAAAAAATCTATGCAGGAGTTGCAAATCATTCCTATTAGATAATGTAGTCAACTCTTTTGTTAAGATAAGGGCAAAGTTAAAAGAAAAAGAAAATGAATTGAACATAAACTTGAAACTAATGTTGAGTGGTTGAAAAATAAACTGATAAATTTCTTGTCTTTCTAGATTAGACTGTGTAAGTAAGTTTTTGCATCAATGTTTCAGATCACACTCTATGATCCATCATCAAGATGAAAGAGAGCACAAAGTATATGAAAAATAGAGTGGTTGCAAATTTAATAGGAAAAAAAAGGGAGAAGGGGTGGTTGGGCAGGAGGCACAAGGAATGAGAAGGGGACAAGAGGAAAGGTTGACTCAGATCACAAAAGAAAACAAATTAAAGATCTAAAAAGGAAAAACCATGAGCATTAAAAAGACTAAACATAAAGGGAAGAGGAAAAAACCAAACTAAGAAAACACAAGAAAAAACTAAACAACTAAGAAAAAGTTAAAGTCAAGAAAAGAAAACTATTAAGCCAAGTAAAAAAATAAGAAGAAATGAAATCAATAAAAATTAAATTATAAATACAATAATAATAAACAAACACTAACATAAAAAATAGTACTATAATAAAAATATAATAAAAAGATGAGAAAAAACAAAAGAAAATGAAATAAAAAAATGAAAAGAAATCAACAAATTAAAAATAAAAGCACAAACAATAAAAAAACTAGAAATAACAAATTAAAATAGTGAAAGCAAAAGTAAGAAGAAATAATAAAATAATCTTACAAACTAAAAATTAATAATATATATATCATTAAAATAATAAGAATGATAATCTAGACTAAAAATAAAATAAAAAATGAAAATAAAGAGAAGAAGGTAGTAATAGTAGTAGTAGTAGTATAGTTTCTTCTTGTCTTATTATTCTCTATATTATTATAAAGAGAAAAATTAATTACAAAAGCTAGATCATTTACTTGAAATGGAACAAAGAAGAGGTCAATGAATAGGATAGAAATAGAAATAATGGCTAAATTTGATAATATTGAAACACTTGAACAAGCCCAAATTCTTTCAAATTTTACTTCTACAAAAACAAGTTGGAAGAGCCATTAAAATTGTTGGGTATAGACACAACATCAAAAAAGAGAAAAAAATTTGATATGCAAAATGATATTATTGAAAATGTTAAGAAAGGTTTGGGATCTGTAGGGAATCAATCTCGATCTAAAGATAAGGACAATACAAGAAGAGTGATTCTAACATCTCTTATAGGTAAAAATATGCCTCAAAAAAGATAAATCTCTTCAGTTTCATCTAAGATTGGTTTTAGTAGGAAAATAATATCACAATATGTTAAAATGAGAATTCTTTTGGATGAGAGTACCTTGGAAGTCTATTGGGAAATTATGCATGTAGAGATCCTTGTTTTGATAGGATTGAGGATGGCATTAGGAATTTGATCACATCATTTTGGAATGATAATACCCATCCTTCATCAAATAGTAGAGATGTTATCAGACATAGTATTATACCTAATTAATATGAATATCATACAAAACATTGGTTGGACACAATGTAACTTGAAATGTATGTGTCATTTTGGAGTTCAAATCCTAATATAAAGATTGGGAAAACATGGTTTCAAATATTGAAGTCATATTATGTGAGGAAAAATAAAGTGTTTGAAACTTATTGTTGTTATCATATTGAATTTGATCTCCATTATTAGGTTTTTTGAAATATTGTAGATGACACTTGTGGTTTTCAAAATGATCCTCCTAATAGATGAAGTGAGTTCATATCATCCATTTTGTGTGACAAAAAAGATGATGCAAGTAGTCAAATAAATTGCATAAAAGGAATTTATGTAACATTTGGTAATTTGGCTCTTTTCCCTTTGAAAAATGAAGACATTGATGTGACAAAGATTGTAAATTGCAAGAGTTACAAATACGTAAACAATGAAACAAAATTTGGGAAAGAATCCAAAAGGTAACTTAAAATATGTTGAAAGAGGAGATAACTATTGGAGCATTTATGGAGAATTTTTGAAAATATATTCAACCCTACATACATCACACTTATTTTCTAAGTGGAAAGAACAAAAATTAGAAAAACTGAGAGATAGTTTACCCACTTGGAACTATTCTATCGATTCTTTATTTTGTAGAAAATTATTCATTTATTCATCAAAAGGCCATTCAATCAAAATACAAATTTTCAAAGCATATTACTATTATGGTACAAGTGTGTTATTGACATGCACAGTTATATTTGGATGGTTTTGAGAGTACATTTGAACCATGGTTCGTTAAGAAAGAATATCACTTTTATATTAGTGATGATAAAGATCATGTCACTCATTATGTATAATACTGCTTCAAGAAGTTTTTTGCCAATTTGAAAGAAAGGGGCATAAAAATTGATAAAAAAAATTTGTTTGGTCAAATGGATGTGCAAAATAATTCAAATCATCTAGGCCATTTTATGCACTATGTAGATATTGTCATAATTAAAACATACCATGTATGTTTGGATTTTTTTTAGAGTAGACATGGAAAGGGTGAACATGATGATGTTGGAGCTTGCATCAAACGTGCTCTATAAAAGTATCAGATAAATTATTAGAGAGTTTGTACAAAAAATGCACATGATGTTGTTGAATGTTGTAATACACATTTCATACCAAAAAAGGTTGGCACATCATCAAGAATAAGTCAAGCAATACCACATAGAGTATTTTGGGAGATAACAAATATGTGTGTCTAAATTATACATGTAATATATATTCTTGTTTAAACTTTACATCATTTACTCATATTTTAAAAGTGAAACTCATAATTTGTTCCCTTTTTATGTTATATATGTTCAGGTGTGGATACAAAAACTATGTATTGTTTCAAGAGAATAGAGAAGACATGATCTTTCTGTTTACTTATTAGTAGAAATTATTGCAATTGGGCGTTGAACACTACAGATTACTCATGTGTTTATTGTCACTGCATTGTTGAAAACTATAAGGAATGCACCAATTAGGAATGTGGATATGTAGGTGCATGGAATTTGGCACCACTTATTGTTACTAATACAATTGGTGGAGATGAAGATGAAAAATTTGATGACATTCCTTTGATTTATAGTAATTATGACCATATTTCAAGGTTGGTCAAAATTGGTAAGTATAATAAATTAATTTACACAAGTGTATATCTAGATCTAGATTGAAGTAAGTATTTTTTCATGTATAAATTTTTTGTGTAGAATATGTCTTTGCAATGATTGTTGAGCCTAGAAATCTAGGAGTTAGTTACTATCTATTGTGTTGCATTGTAGAGAGGATGAAGTTAATTAAACCCAAAGAAAGCAATGGAATGTTGTTTCCCACAAGTTTGTATGCTTTAGATATTAAATTTTGTTAAATATATATACATATCAATTTTATCAAATTTAATAAAACGTTTTCAATGTTGTTAAAATTTGTGGTGCAAGTTCAGATTTTTTAGAGGGAACATATTTCAAGAAACTTAAAATAGTCCAACATGGGATTCACTTTGTTTATTATCAATCTGACAATAAGTTGTATCAATAAAGCCACCTAACTTAGTTTCTACCTCCCTTTGTCTGCATCTAGTTAAATTTCAAGGTGGACATCATAAGTGGAGACTAGATAGTGAGGATCATGAGTAAATATTTTGTGTTCTCCAAGAGTAGGTTGAACAACTTGAGGTTGTGATGCCCAAAAGTTGGGTCAAAACACAACCAACAATACAAGCTTCCACCATGACCAACCATGGGAAGCCAAGAACATGATCACTATTAACAAACATCTCATACAAACAAAGAGAGCACATGATTTCCTACCTCAAGTCCAAAGCTATGGAAGAATTTTGTTGAGCCCTAATCCAAGCTTCAAGCTTTCTCCTCTAACTTTCTGGAAACTCTCTAAAAATAGAGAATGGGTGAATGAATCATCCTTAGCCAAAAATTCCTCTAAATAGGGCTTCTACACCTAACCTCATAAATGAGGTTCAAACATGCAAGTTGCAATTTTCGCTCAAGAAGGAAAATGAATTTTTAAAAGGGTCCTAAAGTCACTTTAAGGCTTCTAAAGAGGTGAAAATACCCCTAACCCATGGGTACATGGAATGGGTTAACAAATTAAGCATAAAACTATCTCCTAAGGCCATAATAAACCCTCTAAACCCATGTCGAGAAATAACATCAGAAATGGGGAATGAGACTGCATAAAGATTCCTATGGCAAAAAGGTGTGCTAAGATATCCCTAAAACTCCTAGCAAGTGCTCTCATGCAACACATGATGTACCTTAATAACATTGAACATGGGTGTCAAGCGACACTTAACAAAATAACATTTCACGAAAGGTACATCCAGAATAACAACACATAACATACAAACATTCAAATTACTGTTACGAAATAAATTACTTAACAACGAGGCCTCAGGTCTCTAAATAGACGGGGCCTTGGTATAACTGGTTACCCTATGTTCAATGTGTTTTCCCCGAATGTGTTTCCATGGTCCTTCCACCTGCAATACCTAAGTGCAGCATCAGTAATTCAAGGAAGAAAACCATTACAATAACATATATGATATAGCGAAATTTAAACATTAAATTGCATAATTCAACTCATACGTCAATTGCATATAATATTCATGATTTGATTGCACATTTCAAATGAAATTACATAACGTAATTTGAATATCATCTAGACCATCAGGTTCACAAAACATCATATAAAAACATAAACCAAATCTACACATCATGGGTCCCATATGCAGAATCATCAAAAGAACAGTCCATCGAGTCAAACATAATATAACAGTAGTCGACAAAGTCCAAGTGTCTCTGAAAGAAACATAATCAAAATGATAGGCTGATATGCATAACACAGGATCACTATGTGGGCCGAAGGTGGGCCTCACATCCACCCCCTCTAGGTATGAACATCCTCCTGGAGTTCATCAAAGAGGTGCGGATACTGGGCCCTCATCTGAGCTGCATCCTCCCATGAGGCTGTGACCTCATCATAGCAATCCCACTGGACCCTAACTTGGTCCAGCGTTCTGCCTCGAAGTACCAACGTCCGACGAGCCAAAATACGAATGGGCTCTAGTGCTAGCTGGCCATCTGACTCCACCTGCAAGGCATCCCAGTCAATAATATGAGACTCATCATAGATATACTTTCGCAAAACTGATACATGGAACACATCGTGGATGCGTGACAGGCTAGGTGGCAAGGCTAGACGATAAGCAACGGGCCCTATCCTCTCTAGGATCTCAAATGGACCAACAAAACGAGGTGCGAGCTTAGAGCCCTTTCCAAAACGGATTGGACTCTTGTGCGGTCGCACTCTCAAGAAAACTCTGTCTCCCACAAGGTAGGCTCGGTCAATCCTCTTCGCATCTGCATACTTCTTCTGTCTATCCTGAGCCTCTAAGAGACGCTGCCTAATCAGGGTGACCTGCTGCTCCATATCTCGAACTAACTCAGGACCAATAGAAACTCTGTCCTCGATCCTATCCCAACTCAGTGGGGTCCTGCAAGGTCTACCATACAATGCCTGGAAAGGTGGCATTCCCAATGATGTATGATGCCCATTGTTATAGGCAAACTCCACAAGATGAAGATACTCCTCCCACCGGGTCTGATGATCCATAACGTACATGCGAAGCATGTCCTCTAAAACCTGATTGACCCTCTCGGTCTGCCCATCTGTCTCAGGGTGATAGGCGGTACTGAAATTGAGCCTAGTGCCCAATGCTGCCTGAAGCTCTCTCCAAAAGGATGAAGTGAAAAGAGAATCTCTATCCGAGATGATCTTATGAGGTATGCCATGAAGTCTGACAATATCTCGTAAGAACACCTGGGCTACTGCGGGTGCTGTGAAGGTAGTACGAACTGGAGAGAAGTGGGCTACCTTAGTCAACCGGTCCACCGTCACCATAATAGCATCATGGCGTCGGGAAGACATCGGAAGACCAACTATAAAATCCATGGATATAACCTCCCACTTCCATACTGGAATCTCATGCGGCTGCAGGAGTCCACCAGGATGGCGGTGCTCTGCCTTAACCCGCTGACACTCAAGACACCTGGCCACTATCTCAGCAATCTGCAATCTCATGCCAGGCCAATGATACAGCTGCCTCAAATCTGCATGTAGCTTCTTAACCCCGGGATGTGCTGCATAAGGTGCTTCTTACCTCCCTTTGTCTGCATCTAGTTAAATTTCAAGGTGGACATCATAAGTGGAGACTAGATAGTGAGGATCATGAGTAAATATTTTGTGTTCTCCAAGAGTAGGTTGAACAACTTGAGGTGGTCTAAATAATATTAAATGTTTTAATGCTTTAGAACTTGATTATGATGGATTATACTTTAGTGATATCTTTATGGTGGATTATTATTTGGTGATATCTTCATATGTTTCTTTGTTGATTATAGAAAAAATTGCGTATGCATGTCTCAAGAGGGTGTAGTAAATTGATGTATTTAGGTTTACATATCTTAAGGAGATGTATTAAATTTATGTACTTATGATTTTCAATGTCTTAAGGGGATGTAGTAAATATGTTTGCATGACCTTATTATTTAAACATGTGAATCAAAGTATGTTAATCAAATAGATAATATTAAATTTCTTAAACTACCTTAAAGGGATGTACATTATTTATGTTTTGTTGAGTTAAGGCTAGGGAGTATTATTTGATAAAGTATCTCATTTATTGACTAATTGATATATTGATATTTAAACATGTTAATCAAAGAATGTTAATCAGATAGAGAAGATTAAATTACTTAAATAACCTTAAGGGGATGTACATAATTTATGTTCTTATAACTTAAGGGGGTGTATTATCATCTAATCCACAAAAGCTAAATTGCATGCACCATCTCCAGTCCTAACCCTTTGTAGTAATGAGGAGTGTAGGGGGTGTTTATCTGAGAGGAGAGTGGTATAGAGTTATAAGTCTGTAGTAGCATATCCATAAAAGATCCAATCTCATTGGTGTCCACCTACCTCAACCCTTGAAGATTCTCCTCAGATTCCTCTAGGCCTTGGAAGATGATCTAGATTGAGGTCTAGTCAATATGTATCTACCTATTGTATCAGATGTAATGTTGGTAGCTACAAATGTAATATGGTCGATCTTGTCAATTGCTTCCCTCTAGGAAGCAATGAGAACTATGTTAGTAGTAGGAGCCATACATTGTGCCACTATTGGAGACCACTCGCCAACCAACTCTCTGTGAGTAGGTGCAGGTCAATCAGCCCTATGGTATTGATTGTGATTAGAAACTCTATCACACCCCTAACCAAAATATGGTGGAAGATCTAGATAGTTGACCTTGAGGCCCCAATGGATCTCAGCATATAACTATTATGAAAAATACAAGAGAATCTGGTCATTATTAGGATAACGACCATAAGCTATAAGGAATCATGGGTAAATCATAGATGTTATCTCAGGATCTACGCACAATGTGACTTGGTAAACCCTCACCTTGGCCTTGTCCTTATAATATAGGAAGACCTCTCATTCGATGATGTCCTTTAGGATACGACTCTAGACCATCTCCAAGGACACATCACCTAAGATCTCTACTCTCAACTCTCAAAAAATCTCAAAGATAATCTATGGGGAATATGGAGTATGAGATCTAAAGTTCTCACTCTGTTGCTTGAGACTTGTCAAAATAGTGGTCAAATATCCATGTACACCTCATAAGTTGCTAATTGTAAGTCTCAATCTTCCAATCTTTGTGTTATAAAAATGGAATATACTAATAATATTAGGAAAAACCTCATCGAGACCTAATCCAGCATCAGGTGCACCACCCTAAGGTGTGCTACCATGAGGTTCATCATCATATGGATGTTTCATCTAGGGATAACATGTTAAATGTTAAAAATTAAGTGCATTGTACATGCATGTAAAATGGAAACAAATTTGATATAAACCATGCTTAATTAACTAAAAACTAATATTAAAATCTAAAATAAATGTACAATTCTAAATGATGAAAATTAAATTTATTTATTTACTATTTTAACATGTACATCACCTAGAAATTAGATGGAAAAAAACATATACAACACCTATATTGGATTGTTAATGCAATAAATCATAACATAAATTATGTATACATCCATGCAAAGTATGTATTTCATGTAGAGAGAGAGAGAGCGGGGGGGGCTCTAGAGAGAATTTATGGGGATTAAGAGAGAGTAAGGAAATTTATGAAGGAGAATGGGGGGAGAGAGAGAGAGAGAGAGAGAGAGAGAGAGAGAGAGAGAGAGAGAGAGAGAGAGAGAGAGAGAGAGAGAGAGAGAGAGAACTTGTTTGTGTGTGTGTGTATCTAAGTGAGAGAAAGAGGGGGGCATTGAGAAAGTGAGTACATGTGTTAAAATGATTAAAACTACAAAAATGAAACATACATGTACCCAATTAAATAAATTTTAATTTTTTCTAAAGTTTTCTACTCATTTCTAAATTTTTGTAATAGTTTTCTAAATTTTTCTAATAGGTAGCTAATTTTTCTAACGTTTTCTAAATTTTTCTAATGTTTTGTAATAGTTTTCTAAATCTTCCTAAGGTTTTCAAATAGTTTTCTAAGATCTAGTAAATTTCTAATTTTATTAAATAAAAATAATTAAAATTTACTAAAAATGGAAATTAATGATAACTAACTAAAAATAATTTAAAAATATACAATTTTTCTAACGTTTTCTAATAGTTTTCTAAATTTTTCTAATGTTTTCTAGTAGTTTTCTAAATTTTCCTAACATTTTCTAAGATTTGCTAATAAATATCTAATTTTTTAAAATAAACATAATTATAAATTACTAAAAATGAAAATTAATGATAAATAAATAAAAATAATTTAAAAACATACAATTTCAATCGTAAATAAATAAAAAAAGTATGAAACTAGGCACCTAGTATGATAAAGGTCGGCGAGAGGTCAAAAATTGTAAAAAGTCACTTATGAAAGCCTTTGATAGCAATGGTGTTTTCTTTAATGCTCAATCCGAGTAAATAGTAAAAGTGAGAAGTGAAAATGATAGGTCATCGATAGAAATTTATAAAGAAATGTGGTTAGTGGGGCCTTGGTGAGGAGGACTTCACGCAAAGGTCACTTTGTCACATGGTTCGCTCGAAGACACTCATTCACATGAACTACCCCACATCATCCAGTTTGCACAAAGGGGGTTGACTGCTTCGTTTGAACACTCCCATTCATGTGAAGGGGTAAAACATGAAAAGTTTTCAATTGCATAATTTTTGTTCATGGGAAAAAGTGGGACACAATTTTGTGGGATCACCTTGAAGGAATGCGAGTAAGGAAAGAGGAAGATAAAAGGATTGAAACCATCAAAACACATCCTCCTAAAAAAATCAAATCCTAACAACTCCACCTCATGACCAGAAAAACCAAACACCCAAAGACAACAGACCATTGAGCACAATGTAAAGGGGGAGAAGGGCACATTCACAGCAAAGTCCAGTCTCTTAAAAAATAAACAACCAACAATCCCCAAAAATAATGCACTCAGAGGCCTCAAACTTCTAGAAATAAAGGGCTTAAACTCCACGAAGGAAGGACCCCATGACAGAAGAAGAAAAGAAAGAGGACTGAAATCATCAAATCTCCATCCCTATTAGTCATTTCTTTAGACATTGTTTAGTCCTAAAAAATGGTAGATACGTGGGATAAAGATTTTGAGGTTGCAAATTCTAGATTTTTTGGAATTGCATTGATATTTGGAATAAAAAATCACATTTTTTCATAAATGGGTAGGGAGAAGTCCTAAGTTAAGATAGTGTCATGGAACATGTTTTTGGATTATTGGGGAAAATGAAGGATAATGAACATTAGTTAAGGTATTTAGCTATTATTTAATGAGCAGTTGTGAATTTCAGTTGTATTCCTAAATGTGTGTGTGTGTGGGTAATTTAGAATGAATGCAATAGAATAATTTAAGCTTTGATGTATTCTCTATTGTATATTATGTGAATTTTTCAATTCTTATTTATGTTCCTTTGTCTCTTCATCAAATTTATACGTCTTTCCATGGTACTTAAAAAAAGAAAACCATTAGAACATCAACCTCTAACTTACCTTTCTAACCATATTTTTTCTCTATATTTTGAATATATTGAAATATGATCTTCAATTTTTTTATTGTTGTTTCCAATTTTGCCAAAAATCTATATATAATATTTTCAATTTAATAAAGAAGAACAATACAAAGTTATATTTTATGATGTGTCTAGTTTAAAATTCAATAAAAATTAAATATATTCATTCAAAATAGGCAAAAAAAAAATTGGCAAAAACAAGATAATGTTAATTAATTTTTTACTAAAATGATTTGTGAAATATTTCTAAAAGCCCATATTTCAATCCAATATTTTGATGCACATACCTTATATTTTAATTTATTTACTTTTACAATTAGATTATCAGTATGTTTAATGATTTTTATACTATAATAATATAAAAATTATAATTAAATTAAAATTTACATATAAAATTATATTAAATAAAAAAATTAAATAACATAATAAAATTAAATAATTAGAAAATAAAACAAAATAACAGTTAAAAAGGTAAACTAATAAAATCTTATTTAAAAATAGAAATATAATATGCATATTCATATAATTAAAAAGTAAAAAGCATGCCATTTTTTTGGTAACTAAATGGCTCTTCTTCGGCAAAAACTCAATTTGAGAGAAAACAATAAATCTATGAATCTTAGAAGAGAACTGCTTTTCTATGACAAAACTAAATACACATCTCAGGGTTTTATTTCTGCTTTCCAATAGAATTGGGCTCCCCTTCCTCAACCAGAGAAGAATGATGGTTGGTACAGTGTGAAATACAAAGGGATAAAAAAGGTAGAAAATAGGGAAAAGTTGGGTTCTTGGAAGCTTAGACCAGTGTGGAAAAAATCCAAACATATCTCAGCCTTTCCCCTGCTCAACAATCAATTCCAAAGTTTACAAAATATTGAGGAAGGTTTTATAAAACTAGTTCCCGACCGAAGGGAAGATCCCTAGTAAATGCCCAACAAGAGAATTTTAGTAGACCGGGAAGGAATCTACCCCACTCTAATTCCCTAAGGTAGGAAATCCCTCCAAAAATAAAGATATTGGAAAGATCAGTCAATTTGTCAATTAACCCTAGGGATGAGAATTTTGATTCACGGAAGAAAACCCTAACTCAACAATCGAAAGGTAAGACAATGGTATTTGCTTTTTTTGATACTAAGGAGACTTTATTTGTGGAATGTAGGGAAGGAGTGGTAGAAGCAATGCAAATACTATGCCAAAAATATGGAGTTATTGCAAGATGGAACACCTTTGGCATCCCAATAGAATAGATTACAGAATGGTTCCAACTGACATATGACAGGTAAATGTAATGATTTTATCAAAAAATTTCCTATATATTGTTTTCCCCATTGATTTAAAGAATAAATTATTAAAGGAAGATTCACCTATATTTAGAGGTATTGACTTTAATTTTATAGATTGGAAACCTAATTTCAACCCTAAAAATTTAGAGAATTTCAGGATAGAAAGAGCAGTTTTACTTCCTAATTTACCAATAGAATTAGTAAATAAGGAAATTATTAGGAAAATAGGGAATAATTTAGGGACTTTTGAAGGTATGGAGGAGGGAAAATTTCTAAAAAATTATGTAATTATATGGTGGTAAGAATGGATATTTTAGTCACAAAATTGAGACGAGTTAAGGTAAGAAAAAGGGAATTCTCATAATTCATTTATCCAATTTTCTTTTATGGTTCGTTGCGGGAAGAATCCCCCATAGAGGATGAAAATATTGTGATATTGAGTGAAGATGTTGAGGTAGAAGTTAAATTTCTATAAAATTGGGGAGGGTTTTTTATTGAAAAAACAAATAAGGAGGAGATATGGAGCTGGAAGAGGGGGAGATTGTGAAAACACAAACTATAGATTTTCAATAGGAGCTTGAAAGAAAGGAAAGAATTGAGGAGAATCAATTGTTAGATATTGACAGGGTGGAGGATGGGAAACAAGTGGATACCCCTAAAGAAGATAAAGAGGTAATACAAATGAGAATGGTAAGGGAAGAGGATGTAGACATTAGTATTGAACAATACAAAGACTCCCTAAGAGGTATTTTAGTTCAAACTAGTAGAATGAGGACCAAGGTCAATAGGGAGTTAAGTCTTATCGAGGAAAATTCTTTAGAAGAGGTTTGGAAAGAGGAAGAAATATGGAATATCATGATAAGGCAAATGATTTAGAGTTAATTTCCATAGACAGGGTAGAAATAGAGGAATTTTCTAAGTTTTTAGTCTTAGATCTCATTGAAGAAGATAATGGACTTACAAGATGTAATCAAGAGATAGTAAGAAGGATGATGGTAGCTCTAAATGATGATTCACCTAGGGCACTGAGAAAGAATGAGGGAGTAGTTGAAGAAGATCAATTTATAGTTAGTAATTTTGTAGTAGATTCAAAAGATAATTGGGTTACGAATAATAAGGAAAGCAAGGTTTCTATTTTAGGTATTTTCATCAAGGATAAAGGTAAGGAGAAGGTTGGTTGTGCCAAGGAATCCAAAAAAAGAGGGAAAAATTATCTTAATGAGCTCATGCTAAAATATGCTCTAGCGTTAGGACAAGAAAATATATTGACTTTATATGTAGGGAAGGGTAAGAACCTTCCCATGGGGCAATGAAAGTAGTCACTTGGAATGTTAGGGGTCTTAATGCCCCTAACAAACAGTGCATCCTAAAGCACTTCATTAGGATGAACAAGATAGATAGTTTATTATTACAAGAAACTAAACTTAGTTGTGAGGCTATGGTGAAAATAAACAAGATTGTTAGGGGGTTGGGAAGTGGAGGGTGAACCTTCTGTAGGAGCCTCAGTCAGTCTAGGTATTCTCTAGAATTAGAGAAAGGTCATCTTTGTAAAGATAGGTGGGGGTAGGTTCTAGATGGGGGACAAGGTTAAAAGCATGAATGAGGCTCTAGAATTTTTAATAATCAACGTGTATGGCCCTTCAACCCTTTATGAGAAAGAAAGAGTATGGGAGGAAATTGAAACCTTTTTCTATAGTAACCCTAGGTAGACGTTTATCTTGGGAGGGGATTTTAATGCTATTCTGAATGAGGATGAGAAAGTCGGGGGGTTGGGAAGAACTTCTCAGACTATATGGGTATTCATTGATTGGGTAAATAGAAGTGAACTAATGGACATCAAAAAAAGTAATGGCACCTTTACTTGGACCAATCATAGACTAGGTTTCAGTAATATCACTAAAAAATTAGATAGGTTCTTCTTTAGGGGAAACTTGATTGATTTCAATTTTGATTAAGAACCCTCTATCCTCCCTGCTTCAGGATCAGACCACTATCCAGTATATCTTTGGGTGAAGGAAACTAATAAACCTAATAGATGTCCTTTCAAACTTGAAAAAATGTAGTTTAAAGATAATGGGTTGAACTCCTTGCTAGAAGAATGGTGGAAGGAGGAAGTTTTTGAAGGTTCCAAAGCTTTCATTTTTATGGAAAAACTAAATTTTTTTCAGAATCAAGTTAAAAAATGGAATAAGGATTGTTTTGGGGATATATTTGCAAGTAAGGAAGAGATCAAAAAAGAAATTGGTGATCTTAATGAGAAGGTTTCTAAGCAAGGAATGAATCAGGAAATTTTTTTGAAAGAAAAAATCCTATTAAAGAACTATGAAGACATTCAAGCCAAGGAGGAATTTTTTTGGAGGTAGAAGTCTAGGGAGACATGGCTACAAGGAGATAGGAATACAAAAAAATTTCATAATAGTACAAAGATTAGAAGGAATATTAATAGAATAGGTGAGCTTAAGAAATCAAATGGATAAATGGTGGAGAAACCTGAGGAAGTTTCCAAGGAGGTGGTTACCTTCTATAGAGAGATGTTAAATTGTGATTCTTCGACATTGGGAGCCTAGGTGGATATCATTAGAATCATCTCATCCATTATTAGTAGAGATCGTAACATAAGTTTGAATACAAAAATCTCAATAGGGGAAATAGAAGAGGCCCTTAAACAATTACACCCGGACAAATCCCTAGGACCATACGATTTTCCAACATTCTTCTTTCAAAATTATTGGTCCTTTTTGGGGAATGGAGTGACTGAAGTATTGGAGAGTATTAGAAATTCAGGTAGAATCCTTAAGGATATGAATAATACTTTCCTAGTTTTAATCCATAAAGTAGAAAATGCAGCAAGCCACCTGGATGGGTTTAGACCAATTTTGTTATCTAATACCATTTATAAGCTTTTAACAAAAATGTTGGCAAATAGATTAAAAAAATTACTCCCAGACATAATACTTTGTTGAACCGCTAGCGGTACAATAATATTTAGGAGGGCGAGGAATTTGGAGTTAGAGTTTTGAGGAACAAACAGGCTTTGTGCCAAGAAGATCGATTTTGGACGGAGTGATTATAGCCTAGGAGGCAATTCATATGATTCAATGTAATAAAACTCCTAGTATGTTAATAAAGTTGGACATCAAAAAGGCCTGCGATAAAGTGGATTGGAGATTCCTTTGTAATTTCCTAAAGGCCTTTGGTTTTTCTAAGTAATGGATTACCTTAGTATTTGAATGCATCTCCACGCCTAGAATTTCTATCCTAGTTAATGGAACCCCATAAGGCTTCTTTGAAATTTGTAGGGGGCTTCACCAGGGGAATCCCCTTTCTCCCTTCCTATTTATAATTATGGTAGAATCCTTAGGGAGATCTTTCAATAAGGCAAGGGAAGAACATAGAATTAAAGGTATAAGAATTAGTAGTAACATAGAGCCTACTACTCACCAGCAATTTGTGGATGACACAATGCTTTATGGGAAGGTAGAAATAGAAGAGGCCAAAAACTTCAAAAATTTACTACTAGAATATTCAGAGGCATATGGTTAGCTTATAAATAGAGACAAGTCGTAAATTTTTTTCTTTAACACAGAAATAAATGTAGAGAGAATTATTTTGAATATCTTAGGTTTCAAGAAATGAGAACTCCCTAGAAAATACCTAGGTCTACCCCTGGACAAGGGTACGAATCACACAGAGTTATGGAAGATATCCTCTCTAAGGTTAAAAACCATGTGGCATCTTGGAAAGGAAAATGGCTCTCTTTATTTGGAAGGGTAACCATGTTGAGATCAGTGATCTCTTCAATCCCTATTTTTCAAATGTCTTGTTATAATATGTCATTGGAAATTAATCAGAAATTCAGAACTTTCTTTTGGCAAGGCTCGGTAGGAAAAAATAGGATGGCCTTAGTTGCTTGGAACAAGATTTGTAGGTCCAAAGAGGATGGGGGGTTAACCTTAAACATTTTAGAGATCAAAATGTGCCGTTAAGGGCTAAGTTGGTCTGGAAAATGATTAAGGAACTGGATTCTAAATGGGTCAAAATAATCAAATACAAATATTTGGAGGGGAATGACCCTCTAAGCATTATTCGTCATGAGTTTCCCCTAGGAGGGTCTAGATTATGGAATTTCAACAAGGATTGCAGACCTCTCACAAGTGATAAGGTCTCTTGGAATATAGGTGATGGGAGAAAAGAACTCTTTTGGGAAGATTCATGGGGGATATACCTGATTCTTCATAACCTGATAGATGACCAGGATATAATAAATCTTCTCAAAGATAGGGTAGGTATCTTTGTTAGAGATTATATGGATATCCCAAGTGGAAATCCTATGATGGGATGGAGTTGAAAGTTAGATGGGGACTTCAAGATTCTGTCAAACTTTAAAACTAGGTTGAAGGAAATTTAAGAAGCTAGGCTTATATCCCCTAGTTCTAGGGAAGATAGGATAGTGTGGATAGGATCTAAATCAGGGGAGTATAACATCAAAGATGGATACGAATCCTTATATAAGACCCATAACTTCACAAGAATAGATCTACCTTCAGACCTATCTTATAATAAGGAGTGCTTACCAAAGGTTGGGATGTTTGCATGGGTGGCCTTACAACATAGAATTTTAACTACGGAGTGGTTTATGAAAATGGGATTTTATGGACCCTCTAATGTGTATTATGTAAAAATAAGGAAGAAACAGGGGATCGTATCTTCCTGAACCATGATTTCACCAATAAATGTTGGGTATGGCTAATGTATAAACTCAATTGGAAGTTAGTGCTTCCAAATAATATAGGGGATCTATTCAAGTATTGGCCAGGGAATCAAGGGAAGGATCTTTTTGGAAATATATTAACGGTTGTGGCATCCCTTTTAATTTGGAAAATATGGAAAGAAATAAATAGGATCATTTTCAAAGAGTCTTAATTACAGTTTAATCAATTTTCAAATAAATTAGAGGCATGTATTGTTGAAGTTGTAAATAATAGAAATTTCCTCAACTTGAAAGGAATGAGATTCTCAAGGTGGGATGACAAGATTAGAAATATATGGGAAGGCCTCAAAATCCACCCGTTAGGTGAATTCAAGAAGGAATTAGATCAGTTGAGGAAGGATTGTGTTTGGAAAGCCCCAACTATGGGTTGGCACAAATTAAATTTTGATGGGGCCTCCAGAGGAAATTTGAGAGCAACAGGTATAGAATGTTGTATTCAAAATTGGGACAAGAAGCTTGTATATAGCTTAGCAAGCCCTATAGGGATCTGGACTAGTAATGTAGCATAATTTACCACTCTATTAGAAGGACTGAAAGTTAGTTAGAATTTAGGCTTAGAAAATCTAGAGATAGAAGGAGACTCCTCCATAGTAATCAATGCAATAAGAAAAGGATCTACCTTGAATTGGCAATTAGATGGATTGGTTAATAAGATAATGGAATTGTTACATATCTTCAAGAATTATATTAGATATTTAGAGAAGGGAATTAGATAGCAGATAACTTAGCTAATTTAGGTGCAGATGGGGTTAAACTCGATATAGGATAAATTTTAGAAATAGTAAATTGATAGTATATATATAGAGATATAGGACCATGTCAACTTATTTTAAAGCATCCCTTAAGGTATTAGGACTAATATTGTAGCAAAAATTTCTTTTCTCTTGGTAGGACTTTAAGTTGGTCAAAGCCTAGTTCTGTTATAGTTGAGCTAGTAGGTGTTTCTTCCTTGGAGGTCAATGTTAATAGATGAGAGGCATTCTCAAATTAGTAGATGGATGGTCTATCTTATTAAATTATGGTAATTTTGAACAATTAGACTACCCCTGGTCAGCATATAGGTTTGGTTGAGTATCGCTAAGGATGGGTAAATTTATTTATAATATTTTTAGGTTGTCATAATCTGATCATAATTACAATAAAGAATAAATATAAATCTCCCAATTTTGAGTAGTAGAGAAATTGTAGCTATTAGTGTCTTGTTATTAATCATTTTAGGGATTTGAGAAGTCTAAGGTTTCATCAATTTTTTTGGGGTGTTGTTGATTCATGCTTCTTACCTTCATTTCGTAGGTGGTGATGGATCAGTCGGATTAATAAGTGAAGAGATTAAAACTTCAGTAAGGATTTAGGAAGGAATTTTCCCCCTCAATTATACCTCTCCTTATTCTGATATAGGCATGTCCCGATCTTCATAGGGATACTTTTGTTGGGGAATTATTTCATAAGGTCATTGGGAAATGGGTTGAAAAGGTAGTAATTGTTAGCGATGAACATTTAAGTAAGTATCCTTTCCCATATACTTTGATCTCATCATTTGATTTTATTAAGCCAAGGCTTAGATATTCTTCAATGAAAAAAAACTTATAAATCGTATCAGACAGGGACATCTCACATGTAGGATTTAGGCAATCCTATGAGGATATCTGAGATATTATGGCATGTCATAGGTATGAAAAGATGGCCTCTTACCTAACCAACATGAGAGTCCCTCTGTTAGTAGGCTTGAGATCAATATTTTACTATATAAATGTAATTTTTAGCTTGAGATGATCCTTAATGATGCATAATTAACAGCTAGCTTGCAATTCGCATTTAATTCTATTAGTGGAGTACTCATTGATTAAAGTGATGGTATTTTTTTAGAAAAGGCTAGTAGGATTCCTTAAGCATCATTCTCTTTGTAGTCATTTGGAGTTAGAGTCAATCAGATGCTATGTAATGGAGACTCCTACCACGCTAGGAAGTTTCAACGGGCAAATGGCCTTTGATACGGGAGTCACCATGGATAGAATTAGGAAGATTGTTGAGATTAAGAATGAATTTATTTGGAGAGATATTTTACGAGGCATGGGGGACCAGTTTGTCTAATGTAAGGATAGATTCAGAGCTAACCATGATATCTCAGCGATGTTGATCTCCATTGCTATACATTTATTCAATGACCGGACTGAGGGGTGAAAACTTTGTCGACATGTTTTTATTAAGTATATTTTGGTGGACTTGGATAGAGTCGATGGTTAACATTAGAAATGATCTCATGATCTCAAGGCCAAGAAAATACAACATTTTAATGATCAAAAATAGACCAGTTGTCACCTACTCAATCATCTATTCTGAGGACCTTCATGGGTTCTGGGTGAAGAGGCTAGTTTACCAGAGAAACTTGGAATTTTTTATGCATTTCTTCCAAGTACGAAAGCCCACTCGCAAGGATTGGTTGGAAGTCTACATAGCAGAAGAGGGATTGG